>CM061532.1:9600869-10173568 GCA_030545055.2 Neoaliturus tenellus | reverse complement strand
TGTTATTATTTTTTTAATTTTTGGGGGATATTGGTTATTTTTAATTTGTTTTGGGCCATTAGGTTTTTATTGATGGATTTTGATGAAGCTCTTAAAACGCATAAAATGCCCCCAAAGAAGAGGGATAGGATTAGTAACATAGACCAAAATGGATAGATATATTCTTGTCTTTATGCATTCGATTCTGAGCTAAGACCTGTGACTTTTTACATTTTTTTGCGTACATATTGTTTTGCAAAAAATTTAAAATTAACAAAAATTGTTTGAATAATTAATAGGCTGCCTGTTTTTTGTGGTTTATGATACTTGTCAACCTGAACAGAGGGGGGAATTTTCCACTCCAATCTATTTATTACAGATTGTAGTTAGTTAGCATCAAACTAGCCAGTTTCAACAATTAACAATGAATTAAGTAGATTTTCTGGCCGGTCATCCAACTTAAAAAAATTAAAGTGTTATTATAATATTCTGTAACTCTCTCATTCTATGTGTTATATAGGTTCAAGATTTTTATACCTATTTCAAGTAATGTGAATTCGCTTGTACTTCTTGAAAAAGTTCGTAAAAAACTAATAAAACGCCGGTTTTTGGAATGTTTAGCAACATTTTGGGATTATTCAAGGTTATTTTTTCACCATTTTGGTTATTTTTGTTAACCTCAATAACTGTTATAAGCCCTGAAATAAGCTGAAATTGTGCAAGTAGTGTCAAATTGTTGGTGCTGGCCCAGTTCAAGGTCACCTGAGGGATGACGTCATCGAGGTCAATGACCTCACCGATGACGTCATCGATGACGTCATCGATTGCGTCATCGATGACGTCATCACCAATGACGTCATTTCTATGACGTCACACCCATGACGTCACAGAAATGACGTGCTGATGACGTCATCACCCCTTACGTCATCAAAATGACGTCACCGACGCCACTGAGGTCAAGGTCACGCCGAAACTTAAAATTTTTTGGCACTTTTGCCGTTTCTCGCACTACGCTCCGAGTTTCAGTCAGAGTCCCCGTGACCTTGACCACTTGGAGCGAATTTTCGACGAGAAACGGCAAAAGTGCCAAGTTAAACTCGAGTTTCTGACATGACCCTGCCTAAATGGGCAATCGGTTATCCCTCAGGTGACCTTGAACCAGCACAACACCAACAATTTGATATTACTGTGACCTTGAAAAACCTAACAACGGAGCGCCGACACCGATGCGCACCCCACGACAGCCACCGAGTGACTGACTGTCAGGCTCTGTGTACTCTAGGTATATGGGGAAGTGGAGGGGGAAATCTCAAGGTCATCCAAATGGAGTTTTAAAAAAGTTGAAGAGTAGAAAGACTACTCTTGTGCTTCCTGGGCGACCTCATCAACTTCCAACGGATCTGTAAACCAATCCGATCTGTAGCGGCAGGAGTCCAGAAAACAGGTGCACCACCCATCAGGTTGTCCGTAGCACTTCCGACAATTGGTAAGATTGGAGAAATGAAATTTAATACACCGCTGCGGACAACAAGTGTAAAAGTAGTTGGATTTGTAGATTTTGAAAGTTTGTAGTACCGGTGGTGGCAGCTGTTGGTTCTTGCATCTACACCTGCAACATCCGAAGCATTCACATTGCCGGCAGGCCAGCCCGTCCACTTGCCATCTTGGTAGTAGGAAACACTTGCCCTCGCAGCAATAGGTTGTCCCTGTCTCTTCCTCCCAAAGCTTCTTTGCACAATGGACGACGCCTTGTATCTCTAAACACTTATGCTCGCAACATGAGACACGCTTAGTTTCCATACTTGATGTTGCTTTGGCGAGGGAGCAAGATGAAGTGATGCCGTGGTCAGTGGGAATGGAGCTTATATAAACTAAGGTGAGTGGAGGGGGAAAGGTCAAGGTCATCCAAATGGAGTTTTAAAAAAAGAAAAGAGTAGAAAGACTACTCTTGTGTATCTATAGCGATTTCATTGATAGTGAGTGCTTCTGTATGCCAAGTTGATCTGTACTGACAGGCTCCTAAATAATGTTTGCAAAAACCTGCAAAATGATTGTTGCACAATTTGCAGCCAGTTAGCTGTTTTAATGTGAATTCAATGCAACGTTCAGGGCAACAAGTGTACTTATGCCCTCTCATCTGGTACACATGGAATGTCTTCAACTCAGGCTTTGGCTTCTCCCAAGATTTGCACCGACACATGCATTGTCCAAAAGCTTCACACTTTCTACAAGCCAGTCCATCCACCACATCAATGTCATTGGGCCATGAAAAACACTTCTGTTTGCAACAGTAGTTAAGTTGACTCTCCATGTTGCTGCGGCGAAGGCGCACGACGAAATGATGCTGTAGCCAGTGAGAGCGCAGCTTATATAAACTAAGGTGAGTAAAGGGGAAAGGTCAAGGTCATTCAAATGTAGTTTTAAAAAAGATGGCTAGTCGTCCTCGTCGTCTGTAGTAGTTTCAGATGAAGAACCAGAGTCGTCTGAGTCCCTTGCTGGTGCTCCATAGATAAAGTGTATTTCTATTTTAAAGCGAAGGCCAGGATCTTCCACCATCAACTCCTTCAACCTATTACATACCACCTCCACTTTGTACACATTGTCTATAATCAACACCCAAAATGTTGGGTGAATAAAACGTGTGGATGAGTCAGCTTCGGCAATGGTTATTTCTTTCGGCGCTATAGGAGTGTACAGATGTGTAAAGTGTGGATGAGGCTGGCTGGAAGTTAAAGGTTCTGAGTTGATCCTGGTCGCATCAAAATCCAATTCCATCCTACATTCAACGTCACGGTTCTCGTTAAAAACATATTGCAATTTTTGGCGTAACATTTCTAGTTCTGTCACATCTTGCAAATGAACGGTCCACCACAAGGGAAATGCTTCGTCCGTAGTGGAGTCAACTTCAACTTGAGAAGTAGCCTCGTTCGCCATGGTAGCTAAGGAAGGAATGAGGTGAGCCGCAGACTGTAGTAACAGTATTGAAAAGTAGAGGGGGAAATTTCAAGGTCATTGAAATTGAGTTTTAAAAAAAATGAAGGAGTAGAGGGGAAAGGTCAAGGTCATCCAAATTGGGTTTTAAAAAAAGAAAGAAGGTCACTCCCCACCAGCCTCGTCGTTGACCTCCACATCAGATCCTTCATAGGGGTAAATAGGTGACATTGGGGTATACTCTGGTGACTGTTGAGTGTTGTCTCCATCCTGCTGCAGTGTAACTCTCGACCAATCATAGTCCAAATTCATTTGAATTATGATTCCAGGGTTGTCCCGGAGTATCTCCTTCATCCTTTGGAAAATTGTCTCTAGATAGTGCACACTGTCGATCGACAGTGTCCAACCCGTACTTGTTCCAACATCGGTAGTGGAGTCTGCCTGGGTGATGGTGTTGCTGTCATCCATGGTTGCCTGCTGAACAAGGAATGATGCTTGATGTGAGGCTCATGCAGGAACATGGTGGGGGGCGTGGTGGAGTAGTGGGGGAAGTTTCAAGGTCATCCAAACGGAGTTTTAAAAAAAAAGGAAAACCTACAAAGTAACATTAAAACTTTCCAATTGATGGTGGCGAGCGTTTTCTTCTGCAACCTTGCCGACACATGTGACTATGCCATACAGTATGAAAAGTACAACCATAATAAGGCCGAACAATAAAAGATAGCCGTTGACTATCATGATATTTTCTGAGTGGATCTGCTTTCTTCTTATCGCCCTCTCCTGCATCCTCTTCTCTAACTCGTGGACGAAGTCACAACATGCGTGAGGACATCTTTCATCTGTTGGTAGGTTTGCCATTGTTGATGTTGTCGATGTGGCTGTAGAAGATGGAATGAGGTTTCCAATTGCGATGTGCCATGTACACCAATAGTCAAGTGGTGGGGGTAACAAAGCAGTGGAGGGGGAAGTTTCAAGGTCATCCAAATTGTGTTTTAAAAAAACCTATCTTGTTACTGAGCTTATATGTCAGTAACAAGATAGGTGTTTTTGCTCTTTTACTTCTTTAATATAATGAAAAAATATACATATTCTACAATGGTTAGGATAAGAAATACAACTGCTAGTCAGCTGAAGTAGTCCAAGTTGTCTGGCTCGGTCTTCATGGATGCTGGTGAGGAAGCCGTTGAGGAGTGTCCAGGCTCTTCCTTTGACTGCCGGGTGTTCCGTATATTGCAAGCGTAAACTTGCACATTTATACGGTAGCCTCGTGCCACCATCAGCTGCAACTCCTTGTATAAGTCGTTTAGCTCCTGCTGAGTCTTGATGCTCACCTCCTCGTAACTTGCGCAACTAACGTTGAGGGACATCCTGATGTTGCTAGGTTGGCTGCTGGAGTAGAAATGAAGCCGAGGCACAGCGTTTGGAGGTACATGGAAAAGTGGTGGGGGTGATGGTGGTGGGGGTATGGAAGATGCAATTAAACACTTCTAAACTTTTTCCATTGATACAAAGGGATGGAACAAATAGCACAGGTGTCCTTGTAGTTTTCAAATCTAAACATTGGTGCTAGAAATCCAAACTGTTTTCTACCACCTTCCTGTACGAACCGTCGAAGGTCTCTGACGGCAGCATTGCCACAAGGCCTACAAAACTTTTCCCCGTCTTGGAACCTATACCAGGAGTATCCCGAATACCCTCTATTATCTTTCTTGTACTCCTCGATATCCTGCTTTACTGTTATAGGGATATTATCTCGTAAAGCCGTCTGGAATAAAGATGCGTCAGTTATAACTCGTTGTAAGCAAAGCTCGTACAAGGTGCTCATCGTTTGCTAGTTGGCAACAGACTGACCGTTCTTTGCATCCAAGCAGGTTTGAATCCTAGTGCGGTAGTGGGGGTAATTACGGTAGTGGGGGTAGTTGTGAAATGCAAAGGTCAAAGGTCAAGGTCACCCGCGAAGTTTAAAAAAAAATGCAACATATCAATACGTGAAGTCTGTCACATATTGATATGTTGCATTTTTTGTTTTTTTTTTTATTTTTTTGTCTTTTATGATTCGTTTATTTATAAAACATTACAACAACAACATATGTACAACATTAAAACTTAAATCTAACACTGCTGCTTGTCAGCGATGTGGATGGTCAACTCTGTAGAATTGCTACCCGTGCAGCCGTGGGACACCAGGTATAGACACCCGGGTTGAATAGAGCGAAGATCCTCGTTTTGTAGAAGATGGACGAATCTCTTGGGCAGGTACACCTGGAACTTTGGTTCATCCCCCGGAGTAAACGGTGCCTCGCTGAGACTGCAGCAGATGGCCTCCCCAACTGTAGTCTCCATCTTCTTCATAGCATGGATTATGTAGTGCTTCTCGTCTTTTAGTTCCGAGCACTTCTTTACAGGTAATATTGTTGACTTGGAGTGAGCATTGAACTGCTCGACCAAAGTCTGAAGGAACTGGTGAGATGCCATGGTCAGGTTACAGATCGTCTTCTTGCTCGGAGATGTTGTCGTCTCGGAATCTCGAGTAATACTCATGCCAGGTCCCTGTCTGCTCCCCACTTATATACTCTCCGTTACCCCCACCACTCCCCAATTCCCCACTTTGAAGGTAAGAGGCGAGTTTATAGGCATTTTTTAAAGCGCAATGTCTATCTTTATCATGTTCTGGGCTTTTTGTACAAATACATATGGTTTCCAGCATGTATTGATAATTCTTATCCAATTCCACATCATTAACCGGAACATGAGTAAATCCTTCGATCCATCTTTTCTTTTCCAGCCCCTTTGTGTAAATATTGGTAAACTTGTCTGAAAAGTGATGCATAATGTGATACAAGTCCGTGTAACTTGTAAAACCATCATACCAATCGATATGATGGAAGTGTTTTGAAATCCATCTGTTGGTAGTAGCGGCTTTACTAGTTAAAGACGAATAAGAACATGGTGGTTTAAATAAAAACGAATAAGGAACACTTGTATTCATGTCCAAAAACACAAGTTCTTTTATAATGAATCTATCATCATTACCACGAAACGCTTGAAACTCAATAATACCAGGCTTGGACTTTACTTGTTGTTCTTCTCCCTTGTCCATTTTGAAGGTCACACGTCTGCTCATTACGAAGTCAGGAGGTCAACTGATTTCCACACCACGGTAGGTACTACTTTTATACCAGGCCGTACAGTTGTTGGCGCGTTGGTGTATATTTAACGTGGGCACCGTCCCCAATAGGCCTAACCCCACAAAATGTTGGTTATTGTTTTAAAAACTAACCATTGTCATTTAAGTTTCCATCTTTATATTTTCCTTATTTTCATTTTCATCACTAACACTTGATTCTTCTCCTCCATCTTCCTCTTCTTCCTGTTTTACTGATTTCTTATGTAGTTGAGCGTACTTTTCCAATTGTCTCCACATTTGTACTTCATGAGGAACTCTATTAAATATAGAAGTATCCACAGGTCCGTATAATATAGGTGCGTCCGGTTGTTTGTCCAATGTGTCTTCCAGATAATCTTTAATAATCGAACTTGAAAACACCAGTTGTCTCAAGTATCTTGTTATAGGTTCAGTAGCACAAGTTAAAATGAAAAACTCCTCTCGATTAAGTTGAATTTTGTTATCATGTCTTGTTGTGTCTCTAAACCGTAGCTGATGATCACCACGTTGTTTAATGATATCAATTTCCACATTTGAATCCAAAAGTCCTACTCTTGTCTTTCTTCCAAACATGTTACTACTTAAATAGCATTCTAGTAGATGCAAATGTTTCATAAACGATTCCCAAGCACTGTCCGTAAACAAAATCATTTTGGGTCCATGAGTTAAAATTACAGTAGGGGAATAATCTGTAGATTTCATAACACCGATTAAAACACTTTTATCCAAACTGGAAGAGATTGGGTAAAATATTCGCAAAAATACCTCACTCAATATGTTTGGAGAAATATTATCTTCAATATCCCTTTTTCTCTTTTGTATAGTCTTTCTTCTTTTACCTTTTTCTTCAACATTATTACTGGCGTGAAGTTGTCCGCAAACGTTTTGTTCACCTCCTTCCTGGTGACCTTGAGGATCTAAAAACTCAGATATCTCCTTCTCAATATCTACCACATTTTCAGGTGTACCACTAGGAGAAGCCATATTGAATACGATGCTACCCATACAACAGTAGGCAACAAACTGATGAGGAGCGGTCTGTACGCTCTGCTTTTATACTCGCGGAATGAAACAAAACCGGTTCTTACAATACATTTTTAACAATTCCAGTTAAAGGTGTGTATGTTACGATTTTATCATGTAGAATTAAACAGTATGCAGTTGTATTAGCCGGTATAGCATCGTTGAATTCCATTTCTATTTTTATATCCACACTTGAAGACTTTACTGATTCATTTTGTTTAGAACAATCGATTACAACTATTGGGTAGGCATCGAAATATTTGTCAGGTGGTAATAAAGGTGTATTTGTTTTACCGTAATATGAACTTTGGAATCTCGCGTACATATCGTACAATATACTGTATTTTTTCTTAGTGAATGACACATTTAAATTGTCGTATGGAAAGAATTGTGAATTTAAATAAACTTTAATATTTTTCAAGTCACAATGATCAAATTGTCCTGCATGTTTAGTAATGTCGTCTCTTCTACCTGTTTGTAAACCAAATATAATATATCTGGCTCGTTCTACATAATTCGATGTTTTAACAGTCCAAGTGTGTCGATCCGTAGTAGGTAAACTGGGATGCTCATGAAATTCCCAACTTCTAAATGGAATAACAATATCACGATCGGCTTTTAATTTTCTTAAAAGTAGCATTCTATGCTCGTCAGCCAATTTAACATGTGGAACTCTCCATACAATTTTGTCTAATTTTAATTTCCATTCTAAAGTCGCATCTGTAGTAGCATCTGCAGCTTTAATAATGTCTTTATCGTTAGAAGATCTCAACAAAACTAATTCTTGTTTAACGTTTAATATTATTTTCCTATAATCTTCAGCAAAACCAAGCAGCAAACGTAATGGAATATGAAAATCAAAATATCCATTTGGATTTGGAGTGATCGTGTCAATTGTAGGTAATACCCATCCGGCAGGTTTAAGTAAATTGGTTTCATTGGGTGTTATAGATGTTAATCCTTTTAAAGTTGTCGTAATACCTACTTTTTTAGTGGAATCAACTGTTACACCTGATATTTCATATCTAATTTCATCAAATAGGAAAGCCATAGGATTATTTATAAATGGAACTGTTGTACCAACAGTAGTACCGTCCTTTTTAGTAACTTGTCCTTCAATATATAAGTAACTTTCACATGGTAGTGTGTAAATGTCTTGATTTTGTATGGGAATACGAATTTCATCGTTATTGTTTAATTTCGATGAAGTGTAAGGGTTGTGGGTGTGATATTCTTTTTCCCATAGGGTTTCGTCGAATGTTGGACCCTGCGCTATATCCAGTATATCCATACTCGGTTAATTTTAATCCAATTCTCTCTAAGAAACGAATGTTCTCGCGTGTTAACTCCTCCACAGCTGAAGAGCTACTAATGCGGTTTCCCGTAGGTTGTTCGCTTTTAAATGTTAAACCCATGGTTTTGTATTAAAGTGTCGATTTTAAATGTAATCTAATCGTAATAGGCTCTTCTCTGAAGTCTACCAAGTTACCGTCTTGATCCAATACGCTCAACACGATGTCTGAAATGAAAGTGGTGTTCAACGGTAGATATACCAGGTTTTGTGGCTTTTCAACAATTTTAAATCCAGGTGGTACACTTGGGTAAAAAGTATGTATGATGTGGGTGTTAGCCCCATCCCTGTAAGCACCTTGTATAATGTTACAAGTTATGTCTATACTATTGACTTTTAATATTGTTACTGTTTTCTTACCGGAATGTGTTACATCTGGTTCTAAAACAGGCTCATCGTTGGAAAATCCTAATAAATCACCAATTGAGTTTGGTTGAGTGAAATCTATATAATATTTGGAAGTAATTTCAGCTTTCATCGTATTATTATTACCTTTTAATGTTATATTGTCTTTTCCCATTTTAGTTTGCAAAAATTCATTTATATGATCAATTTCATAAGAACCTGTGGGTAACCTGCACTCTTGTAAGTCTGTAAATTTTCCACTGGCATCCTTTCCCTTATAATAATGCAATATGTTATTTTTACCTTCCGTAACATTGGGAATAGAGTTGTACGTTGTAAAATCCAATAGTGCCGCCTCCCAAAACCTTCCTTTTTGCAAGCGTAACGCTGGAAAAAGGATACTTCGTAAAGTGGACGATTTTCCTGTTAATGATACCGTATAGGAAGACATCTCAATAGTGACTGATACTTTTAGCTAGAAATTCCAAACATAAATGGCCGCATATTGAAGTATTATCAGGTTGTTCTCTTTTATAGTTATAATATATGTTTTTAGCAGATTTAAAGTAATTTTGAAGTTCTTTTGGTGGTGGCAAATTACCGAAACTATCAAAATAATATACATTGTTATTTAGTTTCTTATAACAAACCCAATGGGTGCCAGGCCCTTCAGTATTATCCAAATTTACAATTCCAGTCTCATTTTGCCACATTTTCTTTGGTAAACTGTCTTTCATAAACACACCGCGGAAAAATGGTATTTTTAAACAGGAAATATATTTAAATAATTCAATATTGGTTAATGCTTTATGTGGTATGACCAATTGATTTTTTTCATTTAATATGCACGATAAGGTCTTAGGTAAAGACCTGCCCCGTTTTTTACCATTGACCACACGGTGGGCTTCTTCCTGCCTTTTCTTGTAGATCGTCGTCTTCTTTTTATATTTCCTCCATGTTTTCTTGTGGTTGACCTCCTTTTTACTCTCCTTCTCCTCCTTCTTCCACCTCCTACTGCTGTTTTAGCCTTCATACCTGCTGTTACTGCTAAAGCTGCTGCTTTTTCTGCTATGCTAGCGTCACTTGATTTTACTCGTTGCCAAGCTATGTCCGCAAGCTTTTTGTCAGCTATTGATCTATTTTTTGAATCGGCAAACGTGGAATATGCGATATCGTGTTCTTTACAAGCCTGATCTAACTTGTTTATGCCAGGATCGCCTCTTTCCAGTCGTTTTTTCAATTTAGTTCCTGGTCCGCAATACTGATAACCTCCCGGTATATGAAATTCGTATGGTAATGCGTCTATTGCTCTATTTACTATGGATCCTACTGGAATTCGTTTTAAAGCTTTACTTAACAGAGAAACCGCTGTGGACGTGATCCCACCTCCTCTCCTTACAGTGTCTCTATATGGACTGATGTACTGGAACGTCATTATTGTCCTTTTATAATCGCAATGTACAACTTATGTGTTACCTCTATGACAAGTTGGACATAAATGAAGTCGTTTATTGTGTTCTTTTATTAAATATCAAAATCACCCCAATCCGATGATCTAAACTTTTTTGTACGAGGGTTGATAAAATAGTTTTGAACAATTTCCCGTTTAATCCAAGTACCTCTCTCAGATTCCAACAAAGGAGTACGACCTGAACCAATACCAATATGATTGTATACATCAAATAATGCATTTCCTAAAACTTTTACAAGAAAATTAACAGTGACAGCATTATCCACATGTTCAGGGTCTTTAAGGTCTGTTATACGTTTATTATTACAAGTATACACTTTGCTATCCATTTGTGATAATGTGATAGTCTGTCCTACAGTTGCAGCATCATTTGCTTCTCTTCCTTGCGCCATGTTTTTTAATTTTTTATTACTACATATAAAAAACGCATAGTAATTATTTGGATCTAGATGTACTGTTTGTCCTAAGGCAGCCGCGTCTCTATCAGCATGACCCCATGACACATTTGATAACCTTCCATGCCTGCAATCCCAATAAGCGTTTTTGTATGTCAATAAACGAAATTTTTCATTACCTTGAATAAAGTCATCCCCTTGCTTTAATAATACTTCATCTCGTTTTGCAAATCCAGTTGTTTCTTGTTTTAAAGTCTCTTTCATTTGACCCACTGTTGCACCATCAGATGGTGCTGAACCATCTTTTACATTCGCCAAACAATTGCCAAGACAATCGATAACTCCCACATCACGTATGACACAATGATCTTTTATATATTTGAGATTTACAGCATCATTTTCATTTTTTGGATAACCTATATCGTTAATAACAAATTTATAAAAAGAAAATCCATCTTTTGTCTTTTCAGGTATCAAAGAATGTAAATAGCGTCTATTTACGCTGTCTTTTGCATCTTTAGGGTCATCTACGTTGGATATACGTTTATTGTTGGCACTATACGTTTTCCCATTGAATTTTAACGTATTTTTTAATTCAGATGACAAATAACCTTTGTTTATCGCATCACCGTTTTGATTTGGTTTACCAACGTTGATAATTCTATGATCTTCTGCGTCATATGTGTTATTTTGTAGTTTTAATGTTGGCGATATCTTTTCCTTTAATATTTTTAGATTTATTGCATCGTTTTCATCCGTAGGATCTTTTATGTTTTTTAACCTTTTATTACTCATATCATAATCTCCATCAGGTGTTTGTGGTAAACCAGCACTTCTTTTTAAACTATTGGCATAATATAACCCATCCGAGGAGTAACGTCCGAACTTGTCGACACTCATAGTGCAACTGAATAGTATTCTAGGGAGTAACGCATTTTTATGAGATTACCCCACGGTTTCGGAGTTCATCCACTAAAGCCACCCATTCGTTTTCCAATCCAGTATGACCCGCTTCTTTAGCTTCATGTATTAGTTTCATTCTATCAACCAATTTATTGATATTATTGTAATAAATCACATTTGTGTTATACAGTTTCTTCATTAAACCTGTACCTGTAACAGACTTGTTTCTTTTTCTTGGTTCTGTAGCACTTATATCCAAAGTGGATGACACAAACCTTCGTTTTACAGGTTTTCTTGGTATTATTGGCATTGGTTGTCTTCTCGTTGTTGGTATTAACTTGGATACAAATTCTCTATATTTTAAAGACTTTGATCTAAAAACAGGTTGGTCAGCTGAATACTTCCTCCTGTATGCATTAGTTTGTTCCAAAATCTTTTTATATGCTTCCATGTCTTTTTCTTTAACTAACAATTCTAAAGGCTTATTTTCAAATAATAATTCAAATAATCCTCTTGTGCCCTTATATCTTTGATCACCAACAATAATATTATCATGTTCATCAATGTTTACCGGGCTATTACCAACCATTAAACCCTCTTCTGTTAATCTTACTCCATAACTATGGTAGTTTTTATTAGGGTTTGTTCCAGCTAACATTTTTATCATGTATTTCCTTCCTAAAGGTCCTTTGTTATGAATGTTTTCACCCAACAAGCTTATGTTTGACGGACCTTCCCTTGCTTCTTCTTTTTCCTCTTCACTAGCAGTTGATACAACTTCATGTCCTCTTTTGGCTTTTACTTCATATAATTCTCTTATTCCACTATAGTCTGGTGATTCTAGCTCTCTTTCGGGTTCTCCACCGGTAAAACCACTATATGTAGAGGATTCCGGGTCTTCATCGCTAAAATCTTCTGATTTTACATTTTCTCTTTCAAACTTTGTAATAGGTGCAATCGCATCTCCTTCCAATACAGGTTTAGCAAATTTTTTGTTTAATTGTTTCAAGGGTTCAGTAATAGGTTTAAAAGTAGATTCAAGGAATTTCTCCCTCTCGCTAATACCTAGTTTCAATGCTCTGTTTTTAGCCCGAATAGAATCACTAAGTGATTTTATTTCTTTTACTAATTTTTCTTGGTTAACCATGTTTGTAGCAAGACGTGTTGTACAACAATGAATGTGTTATACCACGTTTAATGTATTAATATAAATTTATCAAATCCTATCCTGTATCGACCATTGTTTAGCGGTTGTTCCTTCATAATTGTTAGGAACCCATACTTTTCAGCCCAAGCCTTTCCACACAACTCTTTAAATCGTTCAAATGTCATATCCGCATTTACATGATCAAAATATATATGTTTTAGGTTGGTTTCGTCCTGTTTAAATACAATTAACATGTTTGCATTGTCTCTAATGAGTTGTTTAGGTATTTTGCTGTAAGTTTGGCCAATATAAATGCTATCTATGTTGTTATGTCGACCCATAGCGAAGTAATTCCTTATTGTGTTTTGGTTTTCACAAGATACATCGTCGAATATAAACACGGAGAATGGTTTAGCTTCTTGTGGCTGCATGACACTCTCGCTTGCATTAAACTTTAAATATTTAACTTCAGGCACATTAGTCAGTATTTTTTCCAATAATTGATACTTTGGTTGTTGTAGTGATTTTGAAAATACATATAGATTGTTAAATCTTAATCCTTTAGGGTTTGTAATCAAATTGAATACTACATTAGTTTTTCCACAGTTGGAAGGTCCGGTAACCAGACAACGAACGGTGTTTGGTAACAAATTGCCATGCTTCCCACTATTGAATTCTGAATTATCCACTGTGAGTTCATCTATATTATTAATAGTAAAACTCTCTTTTTGTGGTACTATCTCCATCCTTTGTAATGGTTCAACCTAAAATGATTCTCTATCGTTATATCAAATCCTTTTTAGGTATCCAAGAATCTTCCGTCTTATTAAATCCTAACCATCGTACTTTGACCTTATCTTTTTTCCGTTGCAACACCTTTTCAACTAAATATACATCGCCTACTGTTGATTTTAACATTTCATGTCCATAAAACCCTCCTTCAAGCAATTGTCCTTTATTATCTTTTAAAATATATGTCTCAGGTACTGTAGGTTGTACTTTGAATACAGTAAAAACCTCATTGGTCCAATTTGGCAGGTATCTTTTACTGAATACACCTTTATATTTACTTATTCGCACTTTATCACCCACATTAAATTTTTTAGGCTTTAGTTTTTCAACTTTTGGTTTAGTATTCGTTTTTATACGTTTTAATACAAGGTTTTCATTTTTACTAGTTACTTGGTTTGGTTTCATCCCGATAGTCCTATGAAATTTGTTATTGTAATCGTTTATAAGTTTTGGTAACATATCAATCCATATGTGCGATCCTCTGTTGGAAAACATTTTATACATTGCACTTTTTAAAGTTCTGTTGAATCTTTCGATTATTGAGGCTTTTACTTCTGAATTGGTTGAATAATGGTTTATATTGTGTTTTTTCATTAAATTTGCAAATTCCTTATTAAAATATTCTTTTCCATCATCTGTTTGTAAATGTTTAATAGTATGTTTGTCTCTTTGTATAGCTGTTTCCATTGCTTTTGTAACACTTTTGCCACTTTTATCTTTTAGTGGTAAAGCATCTGCCATTTTTGAAAAACAGTTAATAACAGTCAATATGTATTTATATCCTTTATTTTGTTTGCTATAAGGAATCATTTCGATTAAATCCGCTTGATATAAATCATTAATTCCTTTTATCACCGTATTTCTTCGTGGAAACTTTCTTCTTGCAGGTTTATGAAGTTCGTTGACAATTTGTTGCTTCAAGTCCTTCATATTGCAGGTTTCAATGTTTGTTGTATCACATGTATAATCACAATGAATGTTGTTTTAAATATTCACATCATTTATATGGGTCAAGGTCATCCAAACTTGTGTAAAAAAATGGGGAACACGGCGTTGGACTTGCCGTGTTCCCCATTTTTTTACGGAAGGAAAAAGGAATAAGGTCGTAGTTGTAGAAGGACGAAGAATAGGTTACTAGTTGATAGGGTTTAGAGAGTAGTGGCCAAAAGGAAGAGTGTGGATTTTGTCGGGCATAATGTATCTTTTATCATCCCGAGCTGACAACGCTTTTTTAATTTCAGTGACACTGTAGACTTGATGCTTGAAGCTTCGGATATTGTTGAATGTTGCTGATATCGTAGTATCTTCAAACAAACAAGTCTTGTAGTGGTCAAATGTCACGTGTTTTTTCAAATAAGATGTCTTCACTCCTTTTGCTTTCTTCACTGTCGGTGTGTTGTTCTCGTGGTACATCTTAAATGAATACAATTTCGCCATCAGCGCCACTATTTCTTCTAAAGGCATTCCATTTGCTTCATCTTTGAATTTTCCAATTACTTTTTTATATTTTTCATTAAAATTTGGATGGTTTTTCGGATAGTCAGAAAAATCGAAATCTTCTTTGTATGGAAAAGTCCTTAGGTCTTCATACATGTCCAAAGTCTTTATCCAGTAGATAAACGCGTCCGTATCCATGTATGCGACTCCAATGTTTTCCCTTCCGTAATGTTTAACCATTTTGTTATAATGGAAATCATACATCAGGGTTTTACTTATATCCAAAATCGACATACCTATGTATAACGGACGGTCCATGACTATTGTTGTTTTCTTCATACTGACAGCGACTAGATTTTCGTTTATAATCATGGATGTTCCGAAATTTGGTTTTTGCACTAATTTTTCCAATTTCCTAGGATCACTCACTAATTTTACATTTTTGTGTTTTCTTTTGTTCTCCAAGGTCTTCCCAAAGATGGCATTGTTCATTAATTTATAGAAGTCCTTTTCAAATGCTGTTGTCGCTGCAGCTCTTCTTGCAGTGTTGGAATCAATATATGGTTTCAACCAACAAGACTGGGTGAATTCAATTGCTCTATGAATTCTCACTATACGTAGACCCAATTCAAGAGCCTGTTGAACTACCCAGTAGTGAGCCACATAGCGATCCTTATTCTCCAAGGTCATCATCAATTTTGGCCATCTTCCTGTCGGTGAAACTTCAGTCTTGGCTAGGAGAGGCAAGTCGTAGTGATGGTCATGAAGGTGCTCCGGGTATTCAAAATCACAGTCCAAAATATAGCCTTTTGGACCATCCTTTGGAATCTGTGAGATGTCTCCGATGGTGGCCGGGTCGATCCACTTGAAGTCAGCGTAGGGAAGCGGATTTGACATTGCCCAACCATAAAGGTTGTTTGCATCAAAATAGCCAAGGTAGACCGATGGTTGTTGCTCGTCGAAGCCGGGGATGTACTTGTTGTTGGCTTTGACATGACGTGTTACAGCTTGTGTCAAACCGCCCCGTACACCAGATTCCATCATGAGCACCATATCAATATCCGTTAGAAGTTCCAGTCGACAGTTGGTTGACTTTAGCATAGCTTGCCATGCTAATCCTGGAGATGTGTACGAGTGTAGAGGGTCCAGTCCATAGGCGGAGAAGCAGGTGTTTCTGAATTCTTCCATCACATCGCACAGCAGAGTTACGTCCAATTTTATATAAAAGTCAGAATATTCCCCTAAGGTTTGAATGTTTAGTTGGTTCCAAACATTACATGCATGATTGTAGTCTTCAACGGAGATTTCACTTTCGTTTAATTTGCTGTTGAAGGCTTCAATCGGCGGTAGACTGGTTTCTTCAAATTTTTCTGTAGAAGTTATGTAATCGTAGGGGAACACTCCTTTCCGTAATACTAGGTCTAATTTATCTTCAGGTACAATTTTTCTGGTTTCTTTTAGGTCTTCTCTTCTTAGGTTCTCTGACAATTTGGCTAAACTAGATGCCATAAATCTGTAAGAGTCTACGAAGCGAAGTTTAATTTTACCTACTGTTTTTGAAAAGCTGATGTACTTTTCCAATGTTGTAGCAAGAACATCAATTTTACCGTCATCTCTTCCTAACTCCGGGATAATAAAGTGGGAGTCGTAGCCGCTAAGATTGTGTAAAACGACAGGAATAAAGTTTGGCAGTTTGTAATTTATATTGCATGAATTACAAGCAGCTCCTCTGTATAACCCTGTCAGGTGATCGTGATCTCTTACTTTTGGATTTTCTTCACTGAACATCTTCTTGCATAAATAGCATCTTGTCGCTAAGTTGTATTCTTCTTGTTGATTTTGGTTTAAAGGTTCCATAGGTACAATATTACCGAACAAGCGTTGAACCTTTCCAGCAATATCGTACAGTTGGTCTACAAAATACTTAGCGGCTTCTTCACCACGGTAGAGTATTGGAGTGGATGTTAAACCATAGTCTTGCAATTGGTTTTTAGACAGGGTTGATTTAACTAGTAAACAAAAACTGTTGGGCTGATGCAACTGATATTTTGTTCTTCTAGTCACTTCGCCGTCCGGCAGCTCCTGTGGTACTAACGTTGATTCAAAATCTGCATAGACCACTATTGGAATTCGGTATTGGTGAACTGTCTTGTTAAATTGGATACACGCTCGAGATGGTGGTGGCAGACTAATCTTCACTTCATAGTTCTCGTTGCAAAGTCTTTTATGTTCCAATAACCAGTCCAATCCTCCACGTCTTGAATCTTTCCAAGAAAAGCAGAAACATCTCTTGCAAACTGTAATCCTATTTACTCTTTTGGTCAATTGTTTTACAACTAAGGCTTCAAAGTCCTTTATCCATACATAATGGGAAATTTCACCCTTAGTTATCAATAGCAAGTCCGTGTGGTTTCTTTGCTCAACCTTTACTACCCGCAAAGGATAAACGTTGTTTGAATCATCCAGACCAAAAACATTCACTGAAACGCCAGGATTTTTCTTTTCAAATTTGTCTATGTCTTTCAATGTAACTGGGTAGGTGAGGCCTTGAAAGTTGTAGCGGTGTTCATTTTCGTAATATTCTCTACCAACTCTTTCAGGATGATCTTTAACATACTTGGTTAACATTGCATACTTAAAACATTCATTACCTTCATTTTGCACATTCCTACACGATTTAGTGTTTTGGATTTTCTTTGGTAAAGGGATAAAACTACTACCCCTTAAACCATATCCATGCTTGTGAACCCTTACATCCATACCTTCGATTGATGACAAAGTCCATCCAGATCCTCTTCCTTCATGTTCTTGAAGTTTTGTTATAAGTTCTTCCAAGCATTCTTCAATAATATCATCGATGTTGGAGGTGAAGGTAAGGGTTCGGTTTTTGGTAATGAACGCTCTCAATGCTGTTTCACCATCAGTATTGTTAAACATAGCCTCTAACACCATTCCAAATTTAATAAAATTTAGCCTTTGTAATTCTTCCCTCAACGTTTGACCAACAAGTTCCTTAGCCTGGGTTATGAATGTTTCCAATTCCAATTGAACGTTATTAATTTTGAAATGTGTTACAACTCGTCCTGGCAAGGCTGTGGTGCGCAGTTGTCTTACATCTTCCAGTTCTTCTTCTTCCATATCCTCTTCTTCGGTGTCCTCTTCTTCGGTGTCCTCTTCTTCAATAGGTCTTGTAGCAGTAGATGGTCCAGCACCAGCAAATTGAATCACACTAGGTCTTCTTCTTTGCTGTAGATAGCTGTCGTAGTAGTCCATCTGCTTCTGGTGCTCTTCCAAAAACCGGTCAATTGAGTCTAAGTCTATTTCATCCATGGTAATATCTTCTTTTCTATCTTCGTCTTCATGTAATTCTCTGTGTATGGTGAAAAGATCTTCGTCTTGAAAGATTTCCCCACAAATGTCGCAAAGAGCCATTTCAAACAGTTTGGCTTTGAATGCACACTCTGTGAATGTCCACGCAATAATGAGCAGCGCACTCCACCGGGACCCTTTATATCCGAGGCAGATAGGTGGGGAAAGTGACGTCATATGGAAACAGGTTATCACTTATGTGCTAAATTTAGCCTTTACACAACCGTTTGTAATACATTTATCAGTAGGCTTGATAAATTGATGATATTTGGTCTAGATTCAATAATTTGTACAAGTTTTTTCAAAGATGTCTGTTTGAGCAAGTTTATGTAGGTCAAGGTCATTTGGAATTATTATTTTGAGCGGGGGATAGAGCACTAAGCAGCATCATTTACTACAAAGTGCTCTATCCCCCGCTCACATTCTTTTTTAACTTTTTGTTTAAACTTTTTACAAGGGTGAAACATCACCATCAGAGTCGGAATCATCCTCATCACGGAATAGGTAGCGATGACAATACATAATTCTTCTGGCAACTAACATCCTATCCATTGGACGATGGGGAGTGTCTTGTTCTTGTTCTTCTTCTTCTTCGATTTCCAATTGGAATTCCATTTCCGACTCAGATGACGACTCTAATGTTTCGTAGGCATGCAAGTCCACCTCATTGTCCGTTGAACCAGCTTCGTCAGAGTCCGTTTCAATATCCATTATCTCTTCCTCCTCCTCTTCTTGATCAACCGCAGGTAGTTGGTCCTCTACTTCTATAATTTCTAGAGGTATAACCTCCAGAATAGAGACAATTCTGTTGCGATGGAACACGGTGTTGTCAAGTGGAGCCATGGTATGAAAGTGGTGTATCTATCCAATTGGTTTGCCCTTTTTATACCCCCACCAACTATACATTTTATGTGGGTCAAGGTCACGTAAAGATACCCTTTGAGCGGGGGATAGACCACTAAGCAGCATGCTAGTCCATTGCCGCAAAGTGATCTATCCCCCGCTCTATTCCGCAGACCACACTCAAGTCCAAGTCCACATCCAAGTCCACATCCATATGTTACACTTTATTATTACTGCCACCAAGTAATTGTCACTCGCACATTTACTTGGTTTTGATAAAGGTACTGCACAAACTCCATATTGGTTGTTTGTTCGTTATACAAATGCATCATGAAATATGCAATCTTATCGATTGCGGCATTGTCCAACGGTTCGCAATTCACAAGTTCCAATGTGCCCTGGCTGGTCTTCTCCTCTATAAGTTCCACCACTTCGTTGATGTCTTCTTCCAAGAGGATGAACTCAACACTGAAGCTCTCCATTGTTGTTGATAGTGTCTAGACAAATGCTTGACTAAATGCTTTATTCATCAGTCCTACATATATACCAATTTCCCCCTCCTATTACCCATTCCCCCTCTACCTTTATATGGGTCAAGGCCATCCAATAATACCCTTTGAGCGGGGGATAGACCACTAAGCAGCATGCTAGTCCATTGCCGCAAAGTGATCTATCCCCCGCTCTGTATTCCACACAAGTCCTAGTCTTTACACACACACATAAGCCCCCAGTCTTTTACACTTACTCATATACTCTGTCCTCCCTGCCAATTAAGAGTTCCCCATGTTTGCCACTATTTTCAATTAACCTTTCCAAGTCCCAAAACACAATGTCCAAATTAACCAAGTTCGCTCGTCCAATTTGAAACACACTATTCCCCCCAAAGTCACTTGCTCTCACTTGTTGTCCTGTATACTGCTTCTTCTTCCACGCTACAATCACTACCCTACCTTCTTCAACAACCATTCTTTTAACGTTATCATACACCTTCTTCAACATCCCTTTACAGTTTAAATAGTTTATGGTTACGTACTCCCACTCCTTACCAATGATCAGTGATCCACTCATTTTCTAGCGTTCCACTGGAAGGTTCAAAGCAGAATGAAGTCGGGATGTACAGACCCCCCTCTTTTATACCAGTTAACCGGTTGTCCTTGCTGTAAAGTGGGTCAAGGTCATCCAATGCTACCCTTTGAGCGGGGGATAGACCACTAAGCAGCATGCTAGTCCATTGCCGCAAAGTAGTCTATCCCCCGCTCTGTATTCTACACACACACACACACACACACACACATGTCCCTGTCCAAGTCTTTCATTACATACCCAATATATATTCAGTTCCTTCATCATCACTATCACTCATCACTGCTTCCACAAACTCCACAGGATTAAAGTTAAATTGTTTCAATTGTTCTTTTAAGTTTTCAATTTGTTGGTCCTTTACTTCTAAAACACTGTGAAGGTGTGATATGTAGTCCGCTGCCTCGTTGATGCTTGCTACTCTCGGATCGCCTAACTTCAAGCTGGGAACTACACCCTGCAGCCTGTAGTAAGCCATACGCCTTTCTTGCTCCTGCCGTTGACCAGGACTGAGCAAGCCTTGCCCGTCTTGGCTCACCTCCAGCAAGGTCCGTAGCATTGGAGCTTTGCAGGCGTTTGCCCGAGCAACAGTTATGCTGTGGAATGGTCGAGCAGGTCCACGAGTAGCAGGCAGGACGTTGGCAGCACGCCTTCTTGAAGAAGAAGAGGAAGCCTGAGAAGTTTTGCAGTTGGAAGCCATGTTGAAGTGAGGTATTCAGCTAAGCGATACAAAGCAGAATAACCAAACTGCACATCAATACCCGTATATATACACTTATCAGTGGTGGGGGTACTAGCTAGCCTTGGTAAAGTGGGTCAAGGCCATCCAAAAACATTACCAGAACGGGGGATAGATCACTAAGTGGCATGTTAGTCCATTGCCACAGAGTGATCTATCCCCCGCTCTGTATTTCACATTCACGCACACATTCATACATACACACAAGTCCCAGTCCAAGTCTTTACCCACACACCTATCCACTCTCATCCTCACTATCATCACTGTCCAACAGGCTTTCACACTTCTTAATCAGTTTTTCCCATTTACTCCTAACATAAAGTAGCTCCCTGCGAGTATTCTCTAGCATTCTGTCCCTTTGCTCTATCACTTCGTCGTACCACTCGATGATGTTTGGTGGAGTCTGAGTTGCTGCATCCGTCGTGGTTGGTTGAGACGCCCCGCTGCTCCGCAACTCCTTCCTCACAGGACCAAAGCCGGAGAATCGGACACGACTTCTTGACGAAGGCCCCGATCGGATTGGTCCAATGCTCGGGCTGGAGTTGGAGGCGACCGGGCCAGAGGTAGAGGCTGGGACGTTCATAGCAGACATGGTGGTGTTCAGCTTAACGGTGTAAAGCAGAATGAGAGGACGGTTGATCACCACTCCTATATATACCCATTTTTAGTGGTGGGGATAACACTGGGGGGGGGGGGGGGGGGGGGGGGGGGTTAAAAGAAATTTTGCTTAGTCTTCTCGGTCATCAGTTTTACATACCTTTAGCACACCCATTATTTTGGTTTCTTCAATAACTTTACACACCTCAAACACCCAAGCAAACAGCTCATCTATGTTGTTATAATTAATTTTTGTCCAGTGTTCATACTTATGAGTTTGGTTGTTTATAATACATAGATAAAATGTAGACCCGTCTTGTCTTATACAATACTCAACTTCCATTCTATGCTGGTTTAGCACTTCCCAAGCATTGTGTTGATCTATCAAGAAGTCACCACCTTTGTAATTGTACCGTGACATGTTTACCACGGAGCACAGAAACAGACTGAAGCAAATGAACGGCTCATACAAGCTTAGTAAGAGCGTTAGAGTGGGGGTATCACGTGATACACAACATTAGTTGTAAGTAATTTATATGGGTCAAGGTCATTCAAACTTTGAAAAATTTTTACCTCCAAACACTTGTAGCAAGCTACAAGTGTTTGGAGGTAAGTTTTTATTTGTTAATGATTTATTTGTAACTTAGTCTTCACCCTCAAGGACACGGTTTGAGATTGTCCCAGTGACTTTACATCACCGCCAGGTTAAAGTATTATACAAGTCAAGTATTTTTTTTTTTTTTTATTAGTTGACTTGTATAATACCCCTCTCCCTTACTTTAAGAGGGTTAAGACTAAATTTGGAAAAATAATTTGGAAAAGACTTTTAAATATTGTCCAACACAACCTAACAATTTTGGCTTTTTCTTTTTAGTGAGCCCATGTCCTAATCCATTTCCCAAACAGATCGGCATCCTTTTCTTCGAATTAAATAAGCCCCGGGGACAAAAAATTCTCTTTGTACCATCGCAGGTGGTACTTTCATTCTATGAAGGCGGCCATCACCTTTTAGAATGATTTGCACATTTATGTTAAATGCTCCATAAGCTTGAACAATGAAATAATATTTTTTGTCCCTCTTGAGCCTATTAATTTTCAGCTTCTGCGGACTGTTGGGGTGTTTGAACTTGGACTTTTCAGGCATAATATTAAGGCTATAGGGCTTTGGTGTCGGAATTTTGATTTTCTTATTCAAGTGTCGTTGGCAACGATCTTTTTCTGGAAGAGCAAAACTCGGACAACAAAGAACCACAGCCTCTCTGCTAAACCAAACATAATCGCATTTATCACGCTTGCCAGCAGGGCATTTAACACGATTACGTTTCTTTTGTGTTGGACTCTTAGTGTTTTGGAGCGGCGCTTGATCTAACTTAGGCTGGCTGGAAAGGATGGAGGGTGATGGTTTAGCACGGTCAAGGGGTAATTTGCAAAGAATTTTGGGTCGGGTAGGAGAATGGGTTAGATCAATAGTGGTTTTAGGTGAGGTAGAATTGTCTGGGGAGAAGATCGATTTACGGGATGGTTTGACTGTAGATGGAATGTTGGCTTTGGGTGAGGTTGACTTGTCTGGGGAAAAGATCGATTTGCAGGATGGTTTGACCGGTGTGGATGGCATGGGGGATACGGGTAGTGGACATTGGGTCTTTGTATAGGAAAGGATTTTCTGTGTACGGGAGTAGGGAATGATTTTGGACCTCGACTTCTTCTCCTCAAAGACCGCTGACTCCGAATCAGAATCTGACAACAATGAGATCGGCGGTGATGCTATGAGCACTCGGCTGCTTGCAGGGTGAGCGCCAGCCCCTCTTGAAGTCGACGGAGCGTCACCAGCACCACTGACACTTGGACTTGTTGGTTCCGTTGGTGGCAGCGGAGATAGGCTGGGCATCGAAGGAGCCGACGGCATCTCCAAACAGCTGAGGATTGTGCTCATCAAACACGTTTGGAGAATCGGAGCAGCGGAGGTTGAAGTTGGAGTAGATGTGTTGGTCGGAGTAGACGTGTTGGTTGAATTCGATTTGATGTATGGGAGAACTGGTGGATAGTTCTTGAAGCGCATGTTGAGGTAGAAAGAGCGTTAAATGCAAATAACGGAGGAGTACTTCCAACGAAGGCTGGAGCGGGAATGAGAAGTGCGTGCAACCGGGCCCCCTTATATCCCCACCGGGGCTGCCACGCCCAGGATATCAGGGGTGGGGGAGGGGGTGGGGGTGGGGGTGGGGGTGGGGGTGGGGGTGGGGTGGGGGTGGGGGTGGGGGTGGGGGTGGGGGTGGGGGTGGGGGTGGGGGTGGGGGTGGGGGTGGGGGTGGGGGTGGGGGTGGGGGTGGGGGGGGGGGGGGGGTGGGGGTGGGGGTGGGGGTGGGGGTGGGGGGGGGGGGGTGGGGGGGGGGGGGGGCTCACACTTTTTGCGAGGGGGGGGGGGGGGGGGGGGGGCTCACACTTTTTCAAAAAAGAAGCCCCACTTGGGGCATTTATGTTGCCATCGCTGAAGCCTCCCAAGAGACCCAACTATAAACAATTCCAAACTTGTGCGTTACTAATACCTAACTGTTAACTTTTAAAAGACCTCTATATATAAACTGTGTTAGTAAGATCTGACTGTTAAAGATTTTGAAAACTTTTATATTTAGGTCAAGGTCACGAAAAAACTTTAAAAAAATAAGCCCCACACCCCCCTATGGGGGTGTGGGGCACTTGGGTTGTCATCGCTGTAGCCTCCGAAGAGACCCAACTATGACAACAAGGCAACATCCAATGTCGTGTACCCTTCGCCACGCGAGACTTGTAAACATTTACTGCATTTCCAACTAATAACTTTTCCAATAGCTAACGAAATGTCATTTACATATTTTGAAAAAAAAACTGAGGACGCCCTAGTGGCTTACGTCCTCGGTCCGAGTGCAGAGGCCATCGGCTCATTACCCCCGTATAAGCGTACAAACGGACCACCTCCTATTTCTCAGCCGCATTTAAGCATGCATGAGAGGAGCCTAACAATTATAAAACAAGTGGCTTTACACGGGGGCCTACTCCCGTAACCCTATCTTTAATATTTTTAATTTAGCAATGCAGTAAGTTTTTACAAGTCCTATGTGGGTCAAGGCCACACGGACATTAAAAAATTTCGGCCCCCGTACATCCATGGCGAACCACGAATGTTCGGGGGCCTTGGGGACAAAAAAAAACACAAATAGCTAACAAAGTTTCATTTACATAATTTTGAGTTTCCAGAAGGGAAACTAACTGAGGACACCCTAGTGGCTTACGTCCTCGGTCCGAGTGCAGAGGCCATCGGCTTATTACCCCCATATAGGCGTACAAACGGACGCTCCTATTTCTCAGCCGCATTAAAGCATGCATGAGAGGAGCCTAACAATTATACAAAAGTAACTTTACACGGGGGCCTACTCCCGTTCCCTGTCTTTACGATTTACTTTGAGCATTGCAAAAGCTCAAGGGGGGATTGCTAAAACAAGCGTATACACTTTAGAAAAATATAACACACTTACAACACACAATTGAGCTCAACGTAGTCAATGCTGGAACAAGCACATACATGTTAAACACATATAACAAACAAGACACACAGGAGACATAAGGTACAAGTAAAACACTCTCATATAAAACAATTCGCAATACCCAAACGCAAGCGCAATATCTTACAACTAATACAAGTCTTAAAGTTAGAGTAGACTTCGCTAAACACTGAAGGCGCCATTCAATGTTTAGTGATGCCTATGGCGGTCCGTCCCGATCGTTCACGTTCAACGCGCGGGAGCGGACTGCGAGCCGGCTCTGGCTGGGCCCCCTTATATCCCCACCGGGGCTGCCACGCCCAGGATATCAGGGGTGGGGGTGGGGGTGGGGGTGGGGGTGGGGGTGGGGGTGGGGGTGGGGGTGGGGGTGGGGGTGGGGGTGGGGGTGGGGGTGGGGGTGGGGGTGGGGGGGGGGGGGCACTTTTTGTCGGGGGGGGGGGGGGGGGGCACTTTTTGTCGGGGGGGGGGGGGGGGGGCACTTTTTGTCGGGGGGGGGGGGGGGGGGGCACTTTTTGTCGGGGGGGGGGGGGGGGGGGGGGGGTCAGGTAAGTTATGTGGGTCAAGGTCACCCACAACACTTGTACTCTAAGTGTTGGCTATACCCCCACCACAACTGGGTCCCTAGGCTACACAACACCGCTTCGCCAGTATGTCTCCGGCTTCCATGCGGTGCGTCTCGCTGTTCTCTAGCTCTCTATATGTAAGTAATTTTACAAGTTCTGAATATAGGTCACTACACTTTAACTCTGGGACGATATCGACTTATAGTATTTCAGTGTTTTGACTCAAGGTCATCACACTTTAACTCTAGCACATCGGTTATCGTACCAGAGGTGCTCAATAACCTAACTTGTAATGTTTAGGGTGGCGTTTTCACGCCACGTGGTATCGCCATGAGTGTCCAGTCCAAGTTTTAAGTTAAATTAATTTTACTGTAATCTTTTCCATTTCCGTTTCGTTTTGCCAAAGTATAAGGTGTCGCTTAATAAAGTGGTATTTCTCTAGAGTTATAGGAGATTGCAAGGATACAATTAGTTTATTTAGGAGACTCTTCATCTTGGAGTTTAACACAATTTCCACTTTGACTTTGCTTCCTCGGCTCTCACAGCCTAAGCTGTACAGAAATGTTTCTTCTAGTGCCAACTCGGGCCAAGAGAACAGTGTGTTGACTGTAGGACAGCTCATGGTGAAGTGATGCGATACTCCGGCGTACCACCTCACCTTCCCCCGCCACTGTGACCTTCCCCCACTCCTGCTGTTTCCCCCACCTCTTTTCCCTTGACTCATGTGCTACAAGCAGTCTCTCAGTATTGTGCGGACTTTTGTGAGGTGAAGCCATGTCGCAGGACACTTTAGGTAAGAAACTTAGCCGTGTTAAGACTTTATTAGTTGCTCACTGTCCACCACCCAGAGTTAAGAGAGTTTCAACTTTAGCTAAGTGGCGCAAACTGTTGCGCGGACACCCTAAGTTTTATACAAAACAGACTAATGTCAGTTTTACTGATGAGGATTTGTTTAAAATATTGGATGAAATGACTTTTCCTTGCAAAATTCAGTTAGTTACTCCCATTCCTGACAGTTTAGAGTCTTAGTCTCTCAAGCCGATATACCTAGCATACACAGAGCCTGACAGTCAGTCACTCGGTGGCTGTCGTGGGGTGCGCATCGGTGTCGGCGCTCCGTTGTTAGGTTTTTCAAGGTCACAGTAATATCAAATTGTTGGTGTTGTGCTGGTTCAAGGTCACCTGAGGGATAACCGATTGCCCATTTAGGCAGGGTCATGTCAGAAACTCGAGTTTAACTTGGCACTTTTGCCGTTTCTCGTCGAAAATTCGCTCCAAGTGGGGTCGTCTGACTGAAACTTCGGAGCGAATGTGCGAAGAAACGGCAAAAGTGCCAAAAAATTTTAAGTTTCGGCGTGACCTTGACCTCAGTGGCGTCGGTGACGTCATTTTGAAGACGTAAGGGGTGATGACGTCATCAGCACGGTCATTTCTGTGACGTCATGGGTGTGACGTCATAGAAATGACGTCATTAGTGATGACGTCATCGATGACGCAATCGATGACGTCATCGATGACGTCATCGGTGAGGTCATTGACCTCGATGACGTCATCCCTCAGGTGACCTTGAACTGGGCCAGCACCAACAATTTGACACTACTTTCCCACTTGTGTATTATTCACCATTATTTAGAGGATCACACTTTTTTATGGGGGTGCTCTTAGGATATTTGATTTTTCATTTCAAACAGTCGGACACACCCTTCAGCCTATCTAAGGTAATTGAATTTTATTATTTTTTAGTACACACATAGCGTAAAATATTATTTTTTTTTACACAGAACATCATTTTTTAGACCTGTAACCAGTACGTTCAATTGGAATTCGTTGTAGCTTATAAAAAGGTATGAAAAATATCACCACTATAACCCTCACCAGAGGCGCACTTTTGGACTTTACTCTCTGAGATTCCTTACCCCCCCCCCCCCCCCAAACCTTCATGCTCCCCTATCCCCACCACTGTCCGCCACAGGTTTCTCGGTTTCTCCCTCTCACCCACACTGTCGCCGTTTGTCTCCGTGCCTACCCCGTGCTCTCTGAATAAAATTTATTTTCCTCCACCTGCTATCTAAAGCCGTATTTTACTCCTTGGAATAGAGTTGTAAAGTACTAATTTCTATCCCATGTGACTTGAATACTTAATTTTTCTACCTAGGGAAAACTCAAGTTTTTTCGTACCACGGGGCTAAAGTTAGTTACATAAGAATAACATTAAAAGAGAGATTAAAAAGAACATGAGCTACAGTCAGCTGTTACTTGTATTTGTTTCGTTACTTATTGTTGACCGTTGGTGACTAATAGCAGCTAATAGCTGCTGCTCACTCACTGCTGACAATAATTCAGTCAGTGAGTGAGCAGCATCTCTAGTACTAAAGATGGCCGTGGCAGTGTAGGTGTTTGTTTACATTTCGCTTGGGTAGGCTATTAACCTAAGAATTCCAAAACATAAGTGTAAAACTTTTGACTAGGCTTAAATTATATTTTGTTTTTTCGTGTTCTTAAAACTGATATGGCTCTACCTTGTGTGTTTTTTATGTTGATGTTGATGTGACTGATCCAGCTTGACGGAGCAAGGGATCATATGAAGGTAAAGTTAAATTATCTACGGTAGGCCTAAATTTCATTCGTGTAGGTGGAGGAAAAATGTTGTGTGCATCAAGGGACTAAAGTACTTTTCTCCCTCAGGGAAATTGTCGCCCTCGGCTTCGCCTTCGGGCGACAACACTTTCCCTTCATGGAGAAAAAATTGTACAGTACTTTAATCCCTAGAAGCACAAATAACTATTTCGGACTAGGTCTCAAGCCCGGGTCTTCTAGTTAGTAGGCAACCCTCGGCCTCGCTACCATCTGTGTAAAAATGTACTCTTTAGCTTAATAGCAGTTACTAATTCCTTTTAACTAATTTATACTCAAAATGCGAATAAAGCTATGCCATATAATACAAAAACTGGTTATAAAAAATTGCGCCATATTTGTTTTACAAATGGCAACGCTAAGGTCATAATTGGTTAAGCCGCGTCCGCACTAGACGAACATGTTCACCGAACGTTCTTTCGAGCAGTTGTTTAGTTGTTGATATTTATCTTATACTCTAAAACAAGCTCCGTTTGTACGGGCAAAGTTTTATTTCGCTCCAAGAGTTTTTTTTTTTTTTTTTTTGGTTGATTATGGGGGTTTCGGCACCAGAAATCGATTGGAGTTGGTCATATGGCTTGGAAAAATCCGGTTTTCGCGCTAGAGCCCTTCAAAGTTTCCATGTTATCCTTATGGAGATTTTTAAATTGGACAAAAATCAGCTGATAACTGTAGACATAAACTAATGTGTTTACAACTTTAACCTGGGTTTTGGAAAATTATACCAAAGGGCAGCACCCTACAACCTGGCGAGTGAGCGAAGCGAACGAGCTCGTCTTAAATAGGAAGAGGGCGAGTGAGCGGAGCGAACGAGCTTTGTGTGAGAACGAAAGTAATAATTTAACCGAGCTTTGGCTCGGTCCCCCTGGTTCTTTCAGTGTAAATCATACGTCCAGTAATTTTTTGTTAGAAATGTTTGTTTACTTTTTGAGTTCACCGAACAAGTTTGCCGTGCATGATCGGCCAATGCGGACGCGGCTTGATTTAAGATGTTTAAGATGGTATCAGTTTAAGATATAGTATTGTTGAAGTCATTCGTTGTAAATAAATGTGTGCTGACAAATATAGTGTAAGTATTTATAGGATGGTTATGTCTCAACAACTGCTATAATATCAGCATATTTCTGTTCGTGTAGCGAGCGGCTTGGCTCGGCTGGACTCTCTGTCTCGCCACGTTGGTCTCCCTGTCTACACTCGCGGTCAAGTTGATGGAGCCTGATCACCAGTTGGTTCCTGTGCTCGATCATCTCTTTGTGCCATTTTGTCGCTTTATATTTTGTGCTTGTGTTTCCTGGATAATCTTCGCCTGTCACTACAATGGTGGAGGTAAATAACGTTCCTTTAAATGTTATATTAAAAAAATTAAGTATTATACGTGACCAAATTTTTTCGGGTGATGGAAAGTAAGTAGGCATAAAGTACTTGAAATGTCAAAAGTGGACTGCGGACTGAGTCCAATCTCGTCAGACAAGTCAATCTGCAAATAGAAATGTAATTGATAGAAGAAATTTCAAAGAATACACCAATATAGTGTTCGACCTTGTAGTACGCAAGGACCATAAAATTTTTAAATCAGTCTCCAGTTACCAAATACATCTAGTATTTGTTCACTAATCAAGTTTTGAGTTAATTAAAATTGGCACAAAAATACATTCAAAATAAGCCACCAACAGGTATTTTGAGACAATGATGAGTAACATCTAAATACCCACTTAGTGGTCATGGAGAATCTTTCGGTATCGATGATAAGAGTCTATTTATATATTTATCTGTTCTAAGTTGAGATCTCCTAAATAACGAGTAAAAAATTATAAATGTGTAAATAAATTTTCCATGATACTTTTTTAAATATTTAATCAGCTGCTATTTCGCACAGGATTGATATGAGATGTAAGACGTAAATTTTTACCATTCTTCTTCTTTTGTTCTGCTATTTAAAATGATGTGTCACCCAAGAGTTAAGTTTAAGTTAAATGTAAATTAGCCATAAAATGAAAGAGGGTTGAGTCAATACAGGCAATCGATATACTAGTTTTATTGGAATTTTTATTTCTGTCGGATCGTGATTTCTTTCTTGGTAAACACTAATTGACTAGTGTTTCCCGTGCAATGTTTGGTGTATTAAACACTTTGGGGGTTGTCATTGATTTTTCTCCAACAATGCCAATTCTGGGGGAGGGTTGGAAAGTGTTTACTCATCTCAAGAATCCACTTGAGGTCACTACGACATCGTAATGACCTCAAGAATAATAAATCTATAGATTTGTTATTTGCAGGGGTCAAATTTTCGAGTCACCCCTCGAACTTTTATTGTAAGTTTTAAATTGCGTTAAATGATATTTATGTCCAAGGTGATTTTCATTACTCATCAGTCTTTGTTTAAAATATGGGCCTCTGTAATCCATTCTTTCGATGTAGATCTGTAGAATAAGTACAACATAAATCTTAAATTTTTATTCTAAGTTAAAAAGATATTTTACGCTTCTTTGCATTTCTGATGACAAATTTTAAATCACCTCATATTAACAGGTTTTCATTTTGAATTGAGTTCTCTCAAACTCCCTAATAGTGAAAGAAATCACGGTTGAGGTAATAGGTTGATATGTCATTTGGAATGGACGTGAACTACTGAGGCTCAATTCGCGCATGCGCTATTCTGTTCCAAATGGTGCACTATGTTGACGCTATGTGACTTGGTTTATTGTTTTATTTGTTTTTGTTGTTGTTACTGATAGATAAAGAGTCCCCGACCAAACTGCTAAGTGCAACAGCAGTCTCTTATGGGCATTTTACACAAGACCCTTGAAAAAAAGATTATTGAGAGTGATGAAGGAAAGAAAAGGGTAAGAAAGGAAACAGCAGACAGCCAATTTGCCACTCAGAGGACAGTCCCGTGTTCCTGTGACAACTCAACAGCTTCTGTGAGGCTCAAACAGAAGCACCGCTTTGCCTCTGCAGGACCAAAAACTGACTTTTCACTCATGTTCTTCATGTTGGGGTTTCCATGCACGGAGGTAAAAATTAACCCTCTGCTGTCTACAACTCAAAGGTCATTAGGGAAGTGGGATTTGTCACATCTGACACCCAAAATACTAACCATTTTCTTTGAAAACTGGTATAATTCAGTTTTAAGGTTATACTGGCCCTTTCTTAGTCTGGCAAAAGCAAGCCCAAAGATTTTCTCATCGGGTTGGCAGTTTTCATGCCACTGTAGGGAGGGTAGCCTTGGCTTTATGGTATGTATGCATGTTTCAAGGTGTATGTAATATGGTATGTAAGAGTGTTTCGATCCATGTACTGCCTCCCAGCGAGCAGTGAGGTACCTGATTTCTAATTATTGGTTTTTATTTTGCAGGTTATGTGAACAAATTTCTTTCGTGGCCAGGATTCCGTCCATTAGCAAGACTAGTCTTCAGCTTTTATTTATGCCATATGGAAGTTGTATTTATGCAAATCTTATCTTTAGAGGCTCCCTTCCACCTAAGAATTGTTGATCAGGTAAAAATTTAACTGATTTACAAAAAGTTGAAAAACTTTATCATCTAACCAGTGATGCCAATTTTATATCTTACATACATCTTACATCCCACGTCGTCGTCCTGTTGACCGCTGAAGACGGCGTAGGACCTGTCCATGATGAAATCCATCCCAGTCGCACGGATATTGCCGCAGTAGAAAGGAAATGGTCAGAGGGACTTTAACATAAATTAGGGATATTGACTAGATCGGGTAGCCCTCAAAATTCGAGTCACGGAATTCCTCTAGGAAGTGAAAACCACCCTGAGTTAAGAAATCTTTCAGGTTAGAACACAATTGTTTGATGTTTTGTATGTTCTTCAGGGATTGAGGAAGTTTTGCATACAGTTTGATTCCCTGGGAGCTAGGCTTACATTCAAAAGCTCTGAGATAGTGTCTCGCTGATGTTCTTATGTCTCTAAATCTAATATTGTGACCATGTTCCGCAGGATAGCACAACTGGTTTGTAGTTTTAACATAATTAATTGCCTCAAAAATAAAGAGGGATGGAACAGTAAGTATTTTAAGCTGTCTGAAACAATCACAACAATGATCTCTAGACCTCAGTTTAGAGATGTAAAAGATTGTTTTTTTTTTTTTTTTTTTTTGCAATTTGAACATTATAAATATAAATAAATAAATAATAAATAAATAAATAAATTTATTCACCTCAGACATGTAAACATGCGTTAGGCATACTTAATATAACTTAAATTTATAATACATAGGTTTTGTATGCTAATTGTTTCCATATGGTTTCTTCTTTTTCATCAATATAAATTCTTTGATTTTTTCTATTTTTCATAAAAACTTTCAAGTGAATATAAAGGTTCTTCCTCAAGTTAATTTTTTAACACTTTCAATTCTTTTGGTGATTTTATTTCCAATTTATAATTTGTTTTAATAAATTTTATAATTTTCCGTGATATTTTATGGGGAGATTTTTTTATATAAAACTGTTCTGTGAAATGTTGTAGGAATTATCGTCGAATTTCTGGTCTGGTAGTTATGTTTACATTCTTCATGTATGAATTCTTTTTCTTCAAATAAAATTTTGCAATTTCATAAATGTACAAGCCAAATACAGTTAAATTTCTGTTGTTTTTAAATAAATCGTAACAATGTTCCAAATGGTGCACATAATTTATAATTCTGATAGCTCTTTTTTGTATTCTAAAAATTTTATTTGATTTTTTATAGAAGAATTGAAAAATACTGGTATACAATAAATTGTCATATCTGTGAATATTGATTATAAGAACAGCTGATTGTTTATTTACAATGTTTTTATTTTAATTATTATTGTTTTGGTTTTTCATGAATGTGAGATCAATAAATGGTTTACAATGTATGTTCTTATATAAAGGAAAATACAATTTTTTATTCATTAGCCAATATTTTTAATAATTTTAATGGATGAGGCCTTTCGACACACAAGTTGTCATCATCAGATCTCACTCCATAAAACAAATAAAAAAGTAAATATTATGAAATGTGATTAAATTACAATCATATGTAAAATTATAAAGAATAAAGATAAGAGTGAACAAAAATTTTGATTTTAAGTCCACAACAAGTTCTTCAGAAAATTTGAATTCAACAACTGAGGATTTAGAATTGGTCCATTATCATTGTTTAATGAATTATCCTCTTGTGTCAAATTAATATAGTATGTCTCCCAAGTATTAAGGTATTTTGGTTTTATTATTTCTTTCAGAATTTTTAGGTTGGAGTTTAAAACTGAATGTCCTGTAGATAGGCAATGATCCGCAATTGCAGATTTTTCTGGTCGGTTAAATTTTATATGGGATTGATGTTCCTTAAATCTTGTTTTTAGTGTTCGTTTTGTTTGGCCAATATATAATTTATCACAGTCATTACAATTAATTAGGTATATTCCAGATTTGTTTTCAAATTCAATTTTGTCTTTAGGGCCTGTAAAAGCTTCTTTAAATTGTTTCTGGTTTTAAATGATACATTTTGATTTGTATAAATTTTGAAGGTTTTCTTGATATTCGATGAAAATCCTGAATATGTAGCGCTGATCAATTTCTGATTGTCTTCTTTCAATGGTAAGAGGGTTGTTCGTGATGTTTTTTCCTTGTGTTTTCTTCCTTTTTTCAACATGTTATTTACCAAACTACTGTTATAACCATTAAATTTTGCTACATTTCTTATATGATTTAATTCTGATGTAAATCTTTCTGGACTTAATGGGGTGTTGATAAGCCGATTAATTAGAAAATGAAAAACTGCTCTTTTTGTTGAGGAGGGTGGAATGAATCTGAAGTGATGTACCTTTCAGTTTGCGTCAATTTTCTATATATGTCAAATTCTATATTATTATTGTTTCTTATGACTAAAAGGTCTAGGAAAGGTAAACTGTTATCACTTTCTGTTTCACATGTAAATTTAATACTAGGGTAGATGGAATTGAGCTGACTTACAAAATTTTGAATGTTTTGATTTTTATCGAAAATTGCAAAAATGTCATCCACATAGCTAACCCAAAAACGAGGAAAATAACTAAAAGAATTTTGTGCGTACATTTCAAAATGACTCATAAATATGTCTGCTATAAAACATGACAGAGGGTTACCCATTGCAGTTCCATCTACTTGTGAATAAAATTTGTTATTAAAACTGAATGTCGTTTGGTTAGTACATAAATTTAGGAGGATCATGTATTCTTTGATTTCTTCATTTGATAAATTTATTGAAAGCAACCAGTCTTTGATGATCTTTTTTGTAGGTTCCATTGGTACATTTGGATAAAGGGCTGCAACATCGAAGGACATCATGTATTCGTTATCTTCAATTTTGATGTCTTTAATTTTATCTATAAATTCATATCGATCTTTTGTAGAATATGTCGGATATTTTTAAAGGTTGGACAAATTTTTATGAAGAAATCTAGAAACTAAGTAATTTGGAGAGTTTATTGATGATACAATGGGGCGCATTTGGTTTCCAGGTTTGTGTATTTTTGGCAAACAATATAATCTAGGTAGGATAGGATTTGACACAATTAGCTTGCTGATAAAATCGTGATTAATTAAAGTTTTGCAATGCTTAATAGATTCTATAGTGGCTGTTTGAAATCTCTTTAAAGGATTCCTCGTACACACTTTGTAGGGACCTTCATCTATCATTTTTTGAACTCATTCAAAATAGTCTTTTTTATCTAATACAACTATTGAGTTCCCCTTATCTGATTTCATATAAAATACATTTTTGTTCTGTAGTTGTTTTGTTATTTTTTTAGTATTTTATATCTGTGGTTGAGACTAAACTCCTTGTAGAATCTAAGGTGTTCAAAGATGATTTCACTTCTGCTCTTATTTGTGATTTTTGTTCATTACTTTAATCTTGTATATTGGATTCAACATCAACAATAAGATGGTGAATATCAGATTTTGTTTTAAAATTAAAGTTCAATCCTTTCTCTAATAATTTAATTTCTTCTTCAGTAAAGGTTTCTGAATTTATCGTTTATGGTTTATGGAAGGTTTCTCAATTCCATCTACTCTAGTATTAAATTTACATGTGAAACAGAAAGTGATAACAGTTTACCTTTCCTAGACCTTTTAGTCATAAGAAACAATAATAATATAGAATTCCACATATATATAAAATTGACGCACACTGAAAGGTACTTCACTTCAGATTCATTCCACCCTCCTCAACAAAAAAGAGCAGTTTTTCATTCACAAATTAATCGGCTTATCAACACCCCATTAAGTCCAGAAAGATTTACATCAGAATTAAATCATATAAGAAATGTAGCAAAATTTAATGGTTATAACAGTAGTTTGGTAAATAACATGTTGAAAAAAGCAAGAAATCACAAGGAAAAAACATCACGAACAACCCTTTTACCATTGAAAGAAGGCAATCAGAAATGGATCAGCTCTACATATTCAGGAATTTCATCGAATATCAAGAAAACCTTCAAAATTTATACAAATCAAAATGTATCATTTAAAACCAGAAACAATTTAAAGAAGCTTTTACAGTCCCCTAAGGACAAAATTGAATTTGAAAACAAATCTGGAATATACCAAATTAATTGTAATGACTGTGATAAATTATATATTGGCCAAACAAAACGAACACTAAAAACAAGATTTAAGGAACATCAATCCCATATAAAATTTAACTGACCAGAAAAATCCGCAATTGCGGATCATTGCCTATCTACAGGACATTCAGATTTAAACTCCAAGCTAAAAATTCTGAAAGAACCCTTTTACCATTGAAAGAAGACAATCAGAAATGGATCAGCTCTACATATTCAGGAATTTCATCGAATATCAAGAAAACCTTCAAAATTTATACAAATCAAAATGTATCATTTAAAAACCAGAAACAATTTAAAGAAGCTTTTACAGTCCCCTAAGGACAAAATTAAATTTGAAAACAAATCTGTAATATACCGAATTAATTGTAATGACTGTGATAAATTATATATTGGCCAAACAAAACGAACACTAAAAACTAGATTTAAGGAACATCAATCCCATATAAAATTTAACCGACCAGAAAAATCTGCAGTTGCGGATCATTGCCTATCTACAGGACATTCAATTTTAAACTCCAAGCTAAAAATTCTGAAAGAAGTAATAAAACCAAAATACCTTAATGCTTGGGAGACATACTATATTAATTTGACACAAGAGGATAATTTATTAAACAATGATAATGGACCAATTGTAAATTCTCAGTTAGTTGTTGAATTCAAATTTTCTGAAGAAATTTATATAGTATGTTGTGGACTTAAAATCAAAATTATTGTTTACTCTTATAATTCTTTATAATTTTACATATGGGTGTAATTTAATCACATTTCATAATATTTACTTTTTTATTTGTATTATGGAGTGAGATCTGATGATGACAACTTGTTTGTCGAAAGGCCTCATCCATTAAAATTATTAAAAATATTGGCTAATGAATAAAAAATTGTATTTTCTTTTATATATAATCCAGTATTGAAGCTCTATTGTGCAAATATGTTCTTGTAGTTATTTAATTGATATAATAACTGGCGACGAGTTAAAAGGAAATGAGTAGAAGAAAAGATAAAAGACAGACAGATGTGCAACATGAAGATGTAAATAGTAGAAGCAACAAAATGCAGGAAGATATTGGAAGTTGGTGCAATGTGAGGTTTAAGGAGTTTCAAGATGAAGGTGAAACTTGGGATTCTTATGTGGGAAGACTTGAGAATTACTTCTCTCTGATTAATATTGATGATAACAGTACTAAGAAAACACAGATATTAATTCATACAATGGGTATTAAGACTTATCAGCAGCTTTGTGACCACCTCAGTCCGGATAAACCGAGTTCCAAAGAGTATGAAGAACTGATTGAAATTGTGGGCAAAATAATAAATCCAAGACTAAGTGTCATAACTGAACAATAAAATTTCACATCTAGAAAACAAAGAGAAGGAGAGTCTATCAGAGAGTATTTGTGCGACCTAAAAAGCATGGCCAAGTACTGCAGTTTTAAATGCGATCGATGCAAGTCTTCTTCCAAGATGCACATATACAACAACAGTTCATTTCAGACTTGCGAGATAAGACTATTTTAAGGGAATTATTGAAGACCAATAAAAGCATGACCCTATCCGAGTGTACAGACCTAGCATTGGCAATGGAGAGAGCATCTGAAGAAGCAGATATAATTTATAGCAGAGAGACTGTGAGTGTGATAAATGAGAAGCCCTTGAAGCACAATGAAACATCGGTTAGTAGGACTAAATGTTTTCGATGTGGCTCTTTCAAACATAGTAAGGATGATTGTCCTTTTAAAACAGCCACATGTTATAAGTGTAAGAAAGTTGGTCATGTTATAAGGATGTGCCGCGATCAATGGAAAAGGGGACAGGCACAACATTTGACAGTGGACGGAAACCTCGAGGAAAATTCAGCAATCACTTCAGACGAACATGTGGTATCAATCAGACAATTGATCAGTACAAATATGCCGGAAGTGAATCCGAAACCAAAACGCATTTTGATAAACTGTAGAATTGATGACAAACCAGTGATGTTTGAGTATGACACCGGTTCCACAGTTTCAACAATTTCAGCTGAGGATTTCAACAAAATCCATCCTCTCAAGTGTTTGAATAACACTGATCTAATCCTTACGACATATACAGGGGAACCTATTAAACCTCTGGGTTATGTGACGGTTAATATAAAACTTAATGACACAGAAGCAAGAGGCAATATTTACGTACTTCCAGGGAGAGTTCAACCAATCTTTGGTCAAGAATGGATGGTGCTGTTGAAGACTAACACAAATATTCATACGGTCGAACACATCAATGAAGAAGCAAAAGAAACATTACTAGATAAAATTAAAGTTGATTTTCAGGTTTTGTTTCGTGATGATGTAGGCAAGATTCCAGGATACAAGGGACATATTGAATTGAAACCGGAGGCTAGCCTATTTTTAAACCACCAAGGCAATTACCATACTCGTTAAAGAGTAAGGTGGAAAATGAAATTGATCGACTAGAAAATGAAGGCATCATAACAAAGGTATCGTATTCAGATGGGGAACTCCGGTGGTGCCAATTGTAAAACCTGATGGTGCGGTCAGGCTTTGTGCTGACTATAAAGTTACCGGTACTGTAAATCAAGCGGTAAGAAACTGTTCATTTCCTATTCCGAGAACGGAGGATATTTTCGCCTCCATGGGAAAGGGGAAGGTTTTCACTAAGCTGGACATTAAACAAGCGTACTTGAATGTAGAGATGGACGACGAAATTTCGATGATTCAGGCGATTTCTACCACCAAAGGAATCTACCGTGTAAATAGACTTATGTTTGGTATTACTCTGGCCCCAGCAATTTGGCAAGAAAAAATTACTATGATTTTAGCGGGCTTGGAAGGAGTTCATGTGTTCTATGATGACATAATTGTAGAGGGTACGAGCTTGGAACAAAATGCTTTAAGACTGAGAAAAGTGCTTCAGCGTTTATTAGAAAACAATCTCCGTGTAAACTGGAAGAAACGTAAGTTTTTTGAGAGCAAGGTAGAGTATCTAGGTCATGTTGTGTCAAGTGAAGGAATTTCGAAATGTCCAGATAAAGTGGCCGCTGTTCAGGAAGCTCCTCGTCCTCAGAATATATCAGAACTTAGAAGTTGGTTGGGATTTGTGAACTATTATGGAAAGTTTATCAAGAATTTGGCTATGAAGTTAAACCCCTTGTATCAACTTTTGGAAAAGGTAAAAAAGTTCATATTGACTGATCAAACTGAAGCATGCTTCAATCAAATTCAACAGGAACTGATCAGTGAACGGACCTTGATGGCATATGATCCTGATTTACCTCTGCTTTTAGCAACCGATGGCAGTCGGGTCTCGGAGCCGTACTCAGCCATAAGCTTCCAGATGGGTCGGAACGCCCCATATGTTTTGCTTCAAGACTAAGTGCTAAGTGCAGCGGAGAGAAACTACAGTCAGATTGACAAAGAAGCTACGGCGATACATTGGGCCCTACATAAGTTTTTCAGATACTGTTACGGAAGAATGTTTACATTGATCACCGATCATAAGCCATTGGTGGCTATTTTTAGCCCAAAGAAAGAGTTGCCAACTTTGAGTGCACACCGTTTGCTCCGATATGCACTGTTCATGCAAGGATTTGAATATGAAATTATGTATAAACCAACCAATCAACACAGTAATGCGGATGCATTATCACGATTACCTCTAGAAGGCATGATAGACGAAGGTTTTCAAGATGAGACAACGATGAATCATTTGGACCAGTTATCACAATTCCAGTTAGTTTCGTTGAGATTCAAAAGAGAACTGAAGAAGGCGCGGAACTTAAAGTTGTGTTCGCTGAGCTTATGGAGGGGAGATCCATCAGCAATCCACACTTCAACAAGGTTTCTCAAGAGTTGTCCATTGAACAAAAGTGTCTATTCAGAGCGGCGCGAGTGATCATTCCCAGAATACTAAGGGGGAGAGTTCTTGAGGAATTGCATTTGGCTCATGTTGGAATGTCGAAAATGAAGGCATTGGCCAGGAGTTACGTATGGTGGCCTCAAATAGACTCAGACATCGAAAACCTAGTTCAGGACTGCTCACCTTGTACAAAATTCCAACGTGACCCACCAAAAACCGTCATTCATCCATGGGAAGAGCCTCGAGAACCGTTTCAAAGAGTACATGTTGACCACGCAGGTTCTTTTAAGGGTCAACAGTTTCTGCTGATAGTGGACGCGTATACTAAGTGGCTAGAAGTGTTTCCTGTGAGTAATGTCACTTCCCGTGTTACCATAGAGAAACTAAGAGAAACCTTTTCTCGTTTTGGAATACCAGCAACCTTGGTTTCTGATAATGAAACTGCTTTCACTTCCTATGAGTTCAAAAATTTTCTCAGAGGAAATGGAATAAATCACAGGACCATCGCTCCATACCATCCATCGTCAAATGGACAAGCAGAAAGGTATGTTCAGACTTTTAAGAGAGCTTTGCTGAAAAATATGGATGAAAAAAGTAGTTTGAACGTGAAACTCAGTCGTTTCTTGATTGCCAATCGACGAGTCACACATGCAACCACCGGCAAGACACCAGCCCAGTTAATGTTGGGAAGAAATATTAAAACTAGACTTGATCTCATTCGGCCGATAGAAACTACGGAAATTGCTGAGAAGAAAGAAGTTTCATTAGGCAAGATTCGAGAATTCAAATGCGGAGACAATGTGCTAGTAAGAGTGTATAATGATCGAAGCCAAAGGTGGGGAAAGGGTGTTAATAGAGAGTTTTTGCAACATACGGTAAACCTTACGATAAACGCTAAACGCTATTTTTATATTGGTAAATTTATGAATAATTCGCAGTTCACGGTAGGGGAACCGGATAAATACTGTATAACGTTTACCGCTGATCACTTTTAAACAAGTTTTTCATAGCTTCAAGCAGTATGAATAGGCAAATCAACCATAAATGAAATAGCGTTTAGCGTTTACCGTATTCATTTACCGTATGTGCAAAAACTCTCTATTAAGAAACGAATAGGAAGAGTTTTATACGTTGTGGAAATGGGAGCAGGTTACATGGTTAAGAGACACATTAACCAAATCAGATAAAGACCGAAAATGTTAAATAGGTGTGGAGCTGTAGTCATATCTGTGAATATTGATTATAAGAACAGCTGATTGTTTATTTACAATGTTTTTATTTTAATTATTATTGTTTTGGTTTTTCATGAATGTGAGATCAATAAATGGTTTACAATGTATGTTCTTATCTATACTTATTTAATACGCTAAGGGTTTTTTTGTCTTGAGAACTCCTCCTACAATTTTCAACCAATTTTCAAGTTTTTGGTGTCGTTGGACAGGGCTTGGCCTGTAGTTGTTTCCACCAAAAATTGATAAGAATCGGACTGAAAATAAAGGAGCTATCCACCATTGAAATCTCAAAATTTCCCATTTAAATAACATTGGGATTAAATAAAGCATTTTAAACATGAGATGATAATCAGCTGTGAATACGTGTTGTTTTGAGGATTAAAGAGATTCACAATATTGGATTGGTCGGATGTAATTGATTTAGAGCTAAAAGTAACATTTGTATTGTATTAAAATAAATAAATATTAATTGCTCGATTTCGAGCAGCATGTGTACTAGTAGTTATTTAATCGATATAATAACAATAATAAAGTGTTTTGAAAGTAAGCAAAAAAACACATTTTTAGAATATTTCTATCCACACACTTTGAAAGGATTCTAAGACTAAAACATACTGAATTTAATTTCTTTACTATATTTTCGACGTTGGTGTTCCATGAGAATTTTTCATCAATTGTTTTGCTAAGGAGGGTTGAGGTTTTTACAACTGGAATCTTTTCATTTTCACAGTGTATTTATTTTATTTTAGTTAATTTATGGTTTTTATAACATATAATATTTGTTTTTTTACAATTAAGGCATAATCCATTCATTTATATTTAAAATTGTGTAGTTTAATTTCAATTTCAATTCCTATTGACTTTGGCTGATACAATCGCACAAGTGTCATCTGCATACTGTAAAATTTTTCAATATTTTATTTTTGCTGGTAAGTCAGAAACATAGAGAATGAATAATAATGGACCCAATATTGATCCTTGAGGAACCCCTATATTGATTATTTGCCATTGGGAGTTTGATATTGAATGGTTTTTCGTTCTTAAGCTGACTCTCTGTTTTCTATTTCTTAAATAGGATGAAATAATATCACTAACAATTCCTCTTATCCCAGAGTTTTCAAGTTTTTTTTAATAGTATGTTGTGATTTATGCTATCAAATCCTTTTGTGAGAGCACATTGTATTGTAGAAATATAATTTTTATTTTCTATGTTCTTGGATATTATACTTAAATAATTCGTTAAAGCATCTAGAGTGGATCTATTTTTTCTAAAACCAAATTTTTCTTCATTTAAAATTTTATTTTGTGAAATAAAGCTTACGAGTCTTTTATATATGATTTTTTCTAGAATTTTAGAGAGAACTGGAAGTAATCAATTTGAATTAATAAATCAATTTGAAGTAATGGAGAATCTGGAACATTGAATCCAGATGGAGTTTAGAAGATGAGCCCCATAAAACTATTGAGTACTGAAGATGGGACTCAATCAGACCAAGAGCTTGAACAGTTCCTTTTTACCGAGTGAGGCAAAATTTCGAAAGACAAAAATTCCAGCGACAAGTCGATTATTGAGGTGCAATGTGGTTGCCCCAGTCGAGATTGGAGTCAAGCATCACTCCCAGAAACTTGACAGTTTCCAGACAGGCCAGGGTGGTATCTATTTAACAAGAAGTGATTTTTTGCGGAAACATTGATTTTGCAGTATAAATTCATGCTGATTAAGATTATTTAAATACAAAAGTCACAATAAGTCTGTCCTTTGTTGTCAAATCCTTCCAAACTTGGTATCAGTGGTTAGATATTTCAACTTGTTACATTTTTTAACTTGTAAAATTCTTGTATAACTTACTGGTTTTAGGATATTTGAATTAACAAATTTAATATGGCCTCCATTTTATTGAAAATATAAAAAAAATTATAGATATTTGTTTAAATATGCATTCTAGGATATAGCTTAAATTTTTGTTTGCTTATTTTGACCCATTTAACAAATTGTGAAGTCTAGTGACGTGCTTTGCAGTTACTCTATATCGGAGATTCTGTTTCAGCTCTTCTTGTGGTTGGGAGAGACGGTCATCTGTGTTGTGGTAGCGGCTGTCTTGTACTTAACGATCGAGATGCCTTTCTACAAGCTGGCAAACAGCATCGTCGCAGGTCAGCCGTCCCGATATTTATTATTTGTATATTTGACATCGATGGACTCGGAAGCTATTGGATCATTCGCCATGGAAATCGAAAATTTCGAAATACACCGGGTATATTTAATATACCCGGTGTCTCACGTAGGTTGCCTCAAGTAGATTACGGTTCATCAGTTTCTATTACAATCTTTAAGTAAAAACATTTCTTCTGAACCAACCAAGGGAATCATTGAAATGTATTTTTAAAGTTGTTTACATACATGGTAGTGTACAAAACAGATGGCCAAATGATAAAATCGTAAAAATTCAAATTTAAACACCATATTATACATTATATAAAAAGGCTATTCAATACAAATATTTTGGCGGAACCAAAATTCTGTTCTCGAATACAACCCTTTGTAAAATGGTGACCATTGTTGCAACCAAAATCAGAATTTACTGACTAACCTGTAATTATTTTATTGTTTGTCATAATGACTCCTAAAAGAATCTACTTTAAATGTGGTAAGTTTTAAAAATATAAAAAACTTTAATATTTTTTTTAATATTTACAAAAACAAAACTCAAATATTTGAAACATTCATACTTGAAAATGTTGTTAGAATAGTTTTTAAGCCATTGTTCATAATTTCTCTCAGGGCTTAGCCACAGGATGTAATAAAGGTGCTCATGAAGGGCTTTTGGTAATTTTATTTATCTGAAGTACTTATGAACACAACAGGTCGCATATATTCGTTTAAAAGGCCAGAACAATGACAAATTTTCGTCACATCTACGTATACCAGCTGGAATGAATGAAAATTTCAACTATCTATATACGGTGAAAACAACTTAATATATTATATTGCATTAGTGTGTGAATTTACAATAAATTCATATAAACAAAATACATACACCCCGTACGAATACAGGGTACAGCTAGCGATATACAGGGTTTCCTATAACTCTATGGAACCCATTTGTATATGTGTTCCATACATGCAGACAATAGAAAAAACATCTTGCACCTAGGGGCTATAATGCTCCGTTAAACCACGAGCCACCATTTTGTTTTTTACACAATTTTTGTTTCCGTAACAAATGATTATATTAAGGTAATTTTTGGTATGAGTATTTATCACAGTAGATTATCAGGGAAAAAAATATTTTTTCGATGTGTATTTTCAAAATGGTGGCCATATTAAATCGTCAAACAAAAATATTTCAAAACCGGAAAATTAAAAAAAAAAAAAAAAAAAACTATACATGAAGCAAAAAAGTTAACAAATAAATTATCTAACTATTAATATCATGTTTGTAAGGACCAGGCAACAAATAACTTAGTTATTGTATTTTTAATAAAATATCTTAAATTTGCATGAATTACAATGAAAATTAAAGTTTTTCTGCAGAAAAAGTCTCAATAACTCTGTTATTTGACGTCTGATCCTTACAAACTTGGTATCATTAGTTAGATATTATTGTTGAGTAAATTGTTGCGGACATTTTCCATCACTGATTAGTAAACAAAATTCACGAGGTTTCGGGATCTAGAATCTGATCCCGTCTTCAGGTGAAGAAAACATCTAGAACATAACAAAGTTAGGAAAAACACACCAGGCAAACTTGGAGAACGTCGTGAATTTTGTTTACTAATCAGTGATGGAAAATGTAAGAAAAAAATATACTAAATAAGAACATGAACTCACCATCACCAATAATAAACTTTAAACAAAGAATTAGTTGGATATTTTTTGTCAACTTTTTGTCACATGTAAAAGTTTTATAAAATTTACTGGTTTTGAGGTGGTTTGGTTTAATTTAAACAATTAAAATGGCCGCAAATTTAAAAATAAACGTCGTAACAAATTATTATTTTCCTGAAAAGGACATTGATGTGATAAAGCTTGATACCAAATGTGAAATTAATATAACCATCCGTTTCAGGAATCTACATATTAACAGGCAAGCATGTTTTGTTTCCTCCTTTTATCTCAGCTCGTGTTCATCGTAAGAAAACCCCGCACATACCATTAAAAGGTATAGTCCTGTAAATGAGCAGAATCTCAATCTAATTCACATTGGACTCCAGGGCTACTCCCCACAGGCTTTCAAAGTTCCATTGTTAATCTTATGGAGGAAGGATAATTGATTGAATAATTAGACAGCTCTAATAACAACTGCTAGAAAAACAGGAAGAAAAGATGTTTCAGTTACAAAATGTTTTTAAACTCCTTGGGTCCAGATCAACTGAAATTTTGGACGAATTTCGACCAGGAGACGATTCATAGTAAAAATTATAATGCGTAAGAAACAAAATAGCGAATAGCGGCTTAATGAAGCATGTTAGACCCTTTTTTATAAGATGTTTTTATTGTTTCGTTGCAAGGAACAAATATACAAAGGGTTCCAGAGAGTTCCTGTATAGCCTTGTTCCGTTATTGCATCCATATAAATTTGAATTCAAAAAGGACATCTTTAGCTTCTGTTGTACGTTTTTATGTGACCCTCTCATATGGCCTAAACACATAGGCCTCCACTATTTTAAAGCTTTCTTTGTTATTTTATAAATGATATTTTTATCATGAATTTACCAAACCTTGGTTTTCAGATTGGCGCAGAAATTCAAATGTGGAGAAACCTTAGTCAAACAACTGACCTCTAGTTGCCCATCAACTGCAAATATCTAGTATTAAGGGTTATGAAACTTTTATTGTTTATAATTTGATTTATAAAAAACAGAATGCAAGTTATTTCTAATAAACAGGGAGTCCCATAAGACAAGCAATTTTGTAGGTGAAAATACGTAGGCGATCAAGAATATTGTTCTCTTAAAAACACTTAGTTATCAGTCATCCACAATTATATAATTTTCGTAAAACATATTTATCTTAGAATTCGTTTCGTTTACTATGAAACTTTGCATGTCTGTTATGCCAAGAGTAACCTTTTATAGAAGCAAATTGAAAAGGACACAATTAAAAATATAAAAATGGCGCTAACACAGTTTTTTGTTTACCCATCGTATCTAATATTTTAATATTATCTAAAGCAGGTCTTTTGTACCTTAGTTATTATCATTAGTTTGAATATGGTCAGTTTGCCATCATTAAGTCGCTTACAGTGGGGAAAATTTGTTTACAATAATGTAGAAGAGAAAATATTCGATAAAACTGTTTTAAAATAATGTTCACTTATTCCACTGATGTCTTGTTGACAAATGACACAAGACGATGGGAAGGATTCAGGCCAATAATGAAAGGTGCATTATTATTTATTATTTCATCTTTTTAAGTAAGGATCATGTACAAAACTTTTTCAGCAAATTTCCCTATAGGGAATACGCTTTTACGGTGGTAGTCACTTTAAGACCTAAGCTTGGGACAATGTTACTTCTTATTTTTGAGGTCTTAAGAGAACAAAAACACCCTCCTCTAAATTCATATGTATGTATAAACATGTATATATGCCGGGTGTCCCAGACTATAATTTAAAGTTTATATTATGTACAGGGTGATTCAAAAAGAATGACCCGATTTTAACTTTTGATATTATTGATAGTACCGCATTAGCGCCTCTGAAACTGCAGTATCTACAACAAGGGTGGTCCAGAATTTTAGAAAATCGCCACTAGATGACTAATTAAGCGCTAACTGTGGGTGTGGCGTCAATCATAAACTTTGGTCACAAACCAAGGTGTAAGGGCCCTACATTTTGAGGAAAACACAGTGAACTGTGCATCTTACTTAGAAATGCTACGACATAGGCTATTTCCAAATTTACTGCTGACTCTGACAACTTCATTTATCAACAATATGATATCATCTATTGACAAGCACGGCCACTCTGGCACAAGGATGTTCCCGGTTTCCTCAATACCACTTGAGCCAGTCGTTGGATAGGGCGCACAGGACCACAAGACACGGCTTGCATTCTTGGCCTCCAACGTCACCTGACATAACACCGTGCGACTTTTTCTTGTGGGAATACGTAAAAGAACGTGTTAATGATCCTTCCTCAGCTCGTGACATCGAGGAGTTTAAAACCAGGGTTTCAGATGATCAGATGCAGTAGCTACGGTCCCAGAAGACATCTAGTGCTTGGGCAGTTTGGGATGAGTTTGGCTGTCGTCTAAATGTCGTCAGAGCCTCCAATGGAGGGCACATAGAACATTTGTAGTACATCATCATAAACTTGATGTTTTTTGCGAGTAATTTGATGTAAAATTTGTTTGTGTGCACCAAGCTTTGAAACAATTATAGTTTTCTGAAATCGGGTCATTCTTTTTGAATCACCCTGTATTTTTAACAAAACGAATTTAGCTATTATATGCAAACCAATTATACTGTTTAGACTGACTTTAGTAATTTCAACGTACAGGGAGTACCAGAAGTCACCTTTCCAGACCGGAGGTCGGTTATCTAGATACAGACCTCACCCCTTTTTATGACTTTTTTTTATTTTTCAAGTAATTTTAAGGCAACTTTACAGTTAAATTTGTACCCATAATCCCAACAGTTTAAGAGTAAAAAGTGATTAAAATTTGAACTTTCCCATGAGAATAACATGAAACAAATAACTTTCATCTCCATTTTTTCGGCTAAGCAAACATACACCAGCACAAAATTATCTTACACTTTCCTTCTAAACATTTATTCATCCTAAATTATTAGTTTTGTCACAAATCTTTTATTTTTTTCATAAAATTTAAAATATGGCGGAGATTACTGAATAGAAAATTTAAACTACTTACGTGATATTTGATATTTTGGGATGGCATATTATTTAAAATGAGGTTCTAAGATATTTTCATGCATGGACGTTTTGTGGCTTGGAGCGATTAAAAATTCTACTTGGAGCGTCACCAAACTTACAAACTATTACAAATTGACTGCAGAAAAAAACTATAAAATTTACTGGTTTGCTAGCTTAGCGTGTATACAAATCATAAAAAAACATTCTGATCATTAATGTTCTATGAATTGGGGTTTGAGAAAAACCTACTTTATTTACATTAATACGTGTTTTGGTTTTATTTTATAACAAGAAGTGTCAAGTGATCAAACTGAGTGAGTATGATATATTAATTAAAACTTGAAGTGTATCAGTCAACAAAGCGTTGGTATTCTGTTAGCTGAATTTCCCCAGAAACGTTTTGGTAATTTTTTAGATTGCAGAATTATAGGAAAGAGTTAAAATTAAAGATGTTTGTCCTGCATACTAAAGGGAAAAGTAGCAGGTCAAAACTTTACAACAAAATAGGATATATAAATTTTGAAAGATTCTCCTGAAAATCTTTCTAAAATATTATCCATGTATAGTGATTTAAAAAAATGCCTGCTCTGTTTACACGAAATCAAGTGTTTTAATAAGGAAGGATGAATATTGACATTGAGTGAAGATGATCTACTTCGAGGTGCCATGTTGAAATTTGGTGACGAAAAAATAACAAGTCTGACAGAAATGAAAACATCTATTCAATTTTAGGATAAACAAAACTATGAAATGGTTATGATGTAAGTATTGAAAGTTTACTCTCCCTAAAATGGGTGATGTGTATCCGTCATGTTTTTCCTCATTGCCGCTTATCTTAAGGACAACGATTTCTTTCAAAAAAAAAAATTTATTTTTCAAACATCGATATAGGTTTAACAACAAACAAAATGAAGAATTTATAAATCTGCGGCTTAGTGGTACAATATTAAAAAGAGTGCTTTGGAAGCAAATTGTCTATTCAAAAATTATTTTTAAAATATTATATAAATTAAAATTAAATCTTCTGGAAAACTTTCGCCGTGAGTAACTGGTAATCTACTATGGTTCACGTTATTTTAATTTTATGATTAAGGGCTTTTGCCCCTATGAGTCACTAGTTTTATATACTTACGTATTTTCCTATATTCGATAAACTTCATAACTATGTTCGTCCGCCGTATGACATAAAATATTTATAGTGCATTTTATTCTATCAATTATTATAATTGAAATTCTCGATATAATTTGCACTACTACCCGCCCTATTCTTACATCGCATTGTTTGCTGTACTATAAATAGTAGTGTCAAATTGGGAAGGCTGGGACGTGACGTCATCACGATGACGTCAGCAGTGATGACGTCATCGATGACGTCACTAATGACGTCACCAATGATGTCATATGACGACATATGACGTCACACCAATGACGTCATGGTGACGTCATTACCACTGACGTCATCATGATGACGTCAATTACGTTAATTAGGTCAAGGTCACGCAAAAGTGCAAAAAAAATTTTTTTGCACTTTTGTGATTCCTCGAGAAATTTCAATTTCTCGCCATATTCTGAGGAATCGCAAAAGTGCAAAAAAATTTTTTTACTTTATTTATTTATTCCCTAGCGATCAGACTCTTGACCTAATATATCCGTCAGGGGCATTGACCCGTCCCAGACTTCCCACTTGAAAAAAAAATAATTTTTATATTTGACTTACCCACCGAGACTGAGAGCCGAAGAATAATTTCTTCAAACACCCGACAGTGCGACAAACGACACGCGATCCGAACAGCACCGCGTCCGAAGGGATACTGACTTGAACACAGGCGGTTTCCCAGGTACCCGGCCCAGTGGTGGGGATAAGGAGGTGGTGGGGATAAAGAGGTGGTGGGGGTAAAGTGGTCAGAAGGAAGAAAAATTTAATTTTTCTGCAACAACTTGTCCGAGTCTGTCCTTTACCGAACCTCCGTAACTCGGATTGGAAATATGTCCTGAGAAATAATTATTTTTTATTCTTTGTCAGGTGATCTTGACACTTGGTATGGAATTGGAGTCACCAACGTCCTTTTACTGGCAAAAGTTAGCTCGTCTAAAAGTTTCTAAAATATTTTATCATCCATAGTATTATTTGTGTCCCTTGAGTAAAATTTTGGATTATTCTTGAAGCAACGTTTCATTTTTGTTAAAGTGGAAGTCTTGGACACCTTAACAGAATTATTTTGCTGGCCAGCAAAAATTTTACTCTTAATAATTTTTCTCGCAAAGTTTCAGCCATCGGTGTGTCTCACAGTAAGGTTTGTATAAAACTGAAACACTCAGTTAAGTGTTGCACCTTAGCTGGAAGTAGTGGGCTAACATGGGCTGTAGTGGGGGAATGAATAAGAGTGGGGGTAACGCGGTCCGATGTTGCTATGTGTATAGACAGTTTGCTGCGAACTGTCCAAGGAGTAACACGTACTGTGCAGAATAATTAACAAAGAGACTTGTGGAAAATTTAACTCCAAGAAATATTTAATGTAAGACTAAAAGAGGTAGAGCGAAATGAAAAAAAAATTTTGTACGAGATGGGCATGGATCAGTTTTGTAGTAAGGTCCACAAAATCCACTTGTGTAGAATAAAATTAAACCATGAGCGAAAAATATTTAGACACATCTGCAAAATACAAGTTTAGGAAAATATTAGGAGACCTGTAGAGCTAAATAAAAATTAAGTTTGTATCAAACAGGCTTCCAACATTGAATTTTCTAAGTCTTAACAAGTAAGGAATAAAATATTAAATAAGGAGTGGAAAATAATTTTTTTAAGTAAATGTAAGTGTAGCACAACGATATAATGTAACAAAAATTAAATTTGTGCAAACAGGCTATGTTCTGTTTAGCTAAGAAGGAAAAATAAAAATTTACTCACAGAAAAGTCCCGCGGCGGCGAGGTGTGCCGTGTATGTAGGCTTGCAATAAACTGACTTACTTTCTGTTGAGCTACAGTTGGCCGCTGCCAAGGAACCAGTCTGTTCTGTGCTGAGTCCGGCAAGCTAAAATATTATTCTATACTAGACCTATCTTGGACCGAAAATATTCTAAGTCCCAAGGCGCACTCCCATACCCCGAGGCGTTGCCATACCTTGAGGCGCTATTGGCACTTAACCGCTGATACGTGTTGTATAATGAGATCCGGTTATTTATGTATTCAGGTGTGGCTGTTGGGGATTTTCCACTGGTAAACAAGTACAGCCTTGCAGGTGTCCAGGTCCGGCTGTTTACGTAACCAGGTCCGGTTCCCCCCACTCCTGACCGGCTCAGCTTCGGCTCTCTGAAGCTTGCCTTCCTTGCAGTTGCTTTCAAACACTTCAGCTGAGTGGTTGGAGCTCTGCCCTACAGGATTCGCAATGTAATGTTGGCGCCGCATTATATTGGGAATTCTTTTAGTCTAAGGCATGGCATGTGTAGTTTTAAGAAATATTTTATTTTGCGCTTGCTGCTTCTGCTAGGTCTTGGTGTTGGATTTATTTAGTCTAAGTCTTGTGTGTTGAAAAATATTTCTTTGTACTAATCTTCACAGGTTGTCCCCAAGTAGAAATTTTTCAAAATTCGTATTTTGGAGGTACTCTTCTGTAAATTGGCAGTTAAAGTGTTAGGCTTTTGAGACTTAACAGTCTCTGTAAAATGAAAATTTTTCGAGGTTCAGAACCTCAAGAATTATTTGTTACCAACAATAGCATGGCACCTATCGAGCCTGGGGGTAGGCCCCTGGGGATCCACCGTTAGGCCATCGGCCAGCGGCGCTGCTGGACCTCATCACTCGTCACTGGCAACATACGGGTGGTTGGCATCCTTCAGCACGAAGTGTCGGAGCTATTTGTGGCCGGTCAGTTAGGCGCAATTGAACCAGCAGGCTTGGTCATGATAGCCCCTCAGTCATGGTTAGCATGACCTCTTCAAAATTATTATCCCTTAAGGAAACTCAAAATTAAACAAATAATTTTTTATTAAATCACCTCCTTCTAAATGTTGAGATCCCCCCGATGCCTCTGACCGCCGGCGGTCAGGTAATGCGGTAATGCGTTATTTGATTTACACAATCATTTTACACAGACAATTCTTAAAGGAGGATCAGGTCATAATACTTATGCTGAATTCGCGAGAGGTGGTTGGATTAAACGGGAAATTTTTTATAAATACTTTATTAACCCTAATACACAAAGTTTAGATCATCAGATTGGGGTGATATTGATATTTAATATAAGAACACAATAAACGACTTCATTTATGTCTAACTCGTCATAGAGTTAACACATAAGTTGTACATTTTGATTATAAAAGGACAATAATGACGTTCCAGTACATCAGTCCATATCGAGACACTGTAAGGAGAGGAGGTGGGATCACGTCCACAGCGGTTTCTCTGTTAAGTAAAGCTTTAAAACGAATTCCAGTAGGATCTGTCGAAAATAGAGCAATAGACGCTTTACCATACGAATTTCACATACCGGGAGGTTATCAGTATTGCGGACCAGGAACTAAATTGAAAAAACGACTGGAAAGAGGCGATCCAGGCATAAATAAGTTAGATCAGGCTTGTAAAGAACACGATTTAGCATATTCCACATTTAGCGATACAAAAAATAGATCGACAGCTGATAAAAAGCTCGCGGATATAGCTTGGCAACGAGTAAAGTCTAGTGACGCTAGTATTGCAGAAAAAGCAGCGGCTTTAGCGGTAACAGCAGGTATGAAGGCTAAAACAGTGGTAGGAGGTGGAAAAAGGAGGAGAAGAGTGAAAAGGAGATCGGCAAAGACAAAACATGGAGGAAATATTAGAAGAAAACGACGTTCCATCAGAAAGGGTAGCAAAAAACCAACAGTATGGTCAATGGTAAAAAACGGGGCAGGTCTATACCTAAGACCGTGTCGTGCATATTAAATAAAATAAATCAATTAGTAATACCACATAAAGCGTTAACAAATATCGAATTATTTAAATACATTTCATGTTTTAAAATACCTTTTTTCGCGGTGTCTTTATGAAAGATGATTTACCAGTTAAGTGAGCTATCTTCACTTGTTCCTGAACTGCTGAAGAAAATGGTCTACGAAGTGGTAAACTACAAGACTGCGAGGAGCCACTACGTCTCCCACTGGGCATGGAACCAGCGAGTGAACCTGAGGCGGGAAGTCGTCAACTACAAGACTGCGAGGAGCCACTACGTCTCCCACTGGGCATGGAACCAGCGGGTGAACCTGAGGCGGGAAGTCGTAAACTACAAGACTGCGAGGAGCCACTACGTCTCCCACTGGGCATGGAACCAGCGGGTGAACCTGAGGTGGGAAGTCGTCAACTACAAGACTGCGAGGAGCCACTACGTCTCCCACTGGGCATGGAACCAGCGGGGAACTTGAGGCGGGAAGTCGTCAACTACAAGACTGCGAGGAGCCACTACGTCTCCCACTGGGCATGGAACCAGCGGGCGAACCTGAGGCGGGAAGTCGTCAACTACAAGACTGCGAGGAGCCACTACGTCTCCCACTGGGCATGGAACCAGCGGGTGAACCTTAGGCGGGAAGTCGTCAACTACAAGACTGCGAGGAGCCACTACGTCTCCCACTGGGCATGGAACCAGCGGGTGAACCTGTGGCGGGAAGTCGTCAACTACAAAACTGCGAGGAGCCACTACGTCTCCCACTGGGCATGGAACCAGCGGGTGAACCTGTGGCGGGAAGTCGTCAACTACAAGACTGCGAGGAGCCACTACGTCTCCCACTGGGCATGGAACCAGCGGGTGAACCTGAGGCGGAAAGTCGTCAACTACAAGACTGCGAGGAGCCACTACGTCTCCCACTGGGCATGGAACCAGCGGGTGAACCTGTGGCAGGAAGTCGTCAACTACAAGACTGCGAGGAGCCACTACGTCTCCCACTGGGCATGGAACCAGCGGGTGAACCTGTGGCGGGAAGTCGTCAACTACAAGACTGCGAGGAGCCACTACGTCTCCCACTGGGCATGGAACCAGCGGGTGAACCTGTGGCGGGAAGTCGTAAACTACAAGACTGCGAAGAGCCACTACGTCTCCCACTGGGCATGGAACCAGCGGGTGAACCTGAGGCGGGAAGTCGTCAACTACAAGACTGCGAGGAGCCACTACGTCTCTCACTGGGCATGGAACCAGCGGGTGAACCTGAGGCGGGAAGTCGTCAACTACAAGACTGCGAGGAGCCACTACGTTTCCCACTGGGCATGGAACCAGCGGGCGAACCTGAGGCGGAAAGTCGTCAACTACAAGACTGCGAGGAGCCACTACGTCTCCCACTGGGCATGGAACCAGCGGGTGAACCTTAGGCGGGAAGTCGTCAACTACAAGACTGCGAGGAGCCACTACGTCTCCCACTGGGCATGGAACCAGCGGGTGAACCTGTGGCGGGAAGTCGTCAACTACAAGACTGCGAGGAGCCACTACGTCTCCCACTGGGCATGGAACCAGCGGGTGAACCTGTGGCGGGAAGTCGTCAACTACAAGACTGCGAGGAGCCACTACGTCTCCCACTGGGCATGGAACCAGCGGGTGAACCTGTGGCGGGAAGTCGTCAACAAGACGGACATCCGACTAGTCACCAGGGATTTGGACCAAATTGCGGCTGATCCCCGTGAGAAGATTGTCCGCCTCCAACTGCTGGAACGGGGGGTGTGGGTTCCACCCACTCTTCTTGAGGACGACATGCCCTTCAAGTCTGCGGTGCTAAAGATCTTCGGCACCTATTGAAAATCGGTGGCCGGGTGATAGTTATCATCAAGTGCCCGTAAGGGCATAGTCTGCGGACCAACGGCACCACCTCGCATAACATCTCCTGAGGGCGGACACAAACGGCCTTTCTCAAGGCCACCATTTCTTTCACTCGTTTTGCCACTTTCAGTGCAGCCTCTTTTAGTCTTTGACCAATAAAGTACATTATAATATTAAATTAAACGATTTAACGAGCTCCCAAACAAACTAACATTCATAACTTCTTTTTTTAACAGTTTCTGTGTTCTATTTTCTAATGAATTGTTTTATTGAGAAATATTTCCTCAAACCAACATTCACTCGTTTTGACACTATCAGTGCCACCTCTTTTAGTCTTTGGGCAACAAAATACATTATGATATTAAATTAAAAGATTTAACGAGCTCAAAACAAACTAACATTCATAACTTCTTTTTTAACAGTTACTGTGTTCTGTTTCCCAATGTTTCCCAAAATAAAATGGTATGCGATTTAAGAAGCTACCAGTATAGACAAAAAATGTAAAATAAAACTCAAAAAATCTAATTGCATTTCAATGGCTTTGAACACTCGTAAACTATAAATAAATAAATAAATAAATTCTTTATTGCAGTCGACAATTTACATTGCATTGCAAAGGTCAATAATTATACAAAGAAATATAAAATTTTCATTGGTCTTGATGCTAAGTACACCAGTGCCAAATTTTTTTCGCGTAAACTCCTAGAATTTAAGTATCCCAGCGGCTCATCATGAACTCATCAACAGAGTACAGAACTTTAGACACCAAGAGGCGTTTCAGTCGAGTTTTAAATTGATTTTGATTTTGAGATTGCTTGATACCCTCAGGGAGCTTATTTAGAAATCTGACTCCAGCCTGTGACGGTAAATGCTCAAACGCCACAGTTCTGTGGTGGCTGAGTCGATAATTGTCCCTGCCCCTAGTATTGTACTGGTGCAACTGACTGCCCTGTACAAGTGAGCATTTATACCTGCAGTACAGTGTCCGCAGAACTCAATCCGCGTTCTATTGTCATTACTTTCTTAGCCTATTAAACTGTACTAGAAATTACCCACAGTTCGAAATTCAACCAAAAACACAGTTTATCTAAAACCAATTAGAATTAATATGTTTTTATAACTGAAACCTCAGTACTTCCTGATTTGCCAGCATTTGTTATTAAGCAGCTTAACGTGGGGTCCGAACTACAATATCAGCCATATATATAGAGGTTACAACTTTAAAGTTATAATTTTGAGTTAACATTTTGTTGATGAAGTTTTTGCAGATTGATTGTTTGAAATCATTTGTTGTAAATCCATGAACTAGAGAAGTTTACTATTGAAGTTGTCTTATCACATTGGTAACAAATTGTATCCCGCGCCGGTCATTCATTCACTCCTCGGGTGCCTTCGTTGGCCGCAGAAGTAGCATGAAGTTTTACAGCAGCTGTAAAGTTGCCTTCATTTGGTGGATCATTTTGTTCTTCTTTGATACAATTGATTGGGGTCGGATCTTGGTAATACCTCCCTTGATTTTAAGCGAATTCCAATGATCTTGCCTGAGTCAAGAAATCTAGAATGAGAAGGAGGTAGTTGACAAAAAACTATAACAAAATTAATGACGTCAAAGGTCAATGACGCTTGAAATATTCAAAGCAAACCACTATCAACACAGGTTCACCCGCTGGTTCCATGCCCAGTGGGAGACGTAGTGGCTCCTATCATGAGTCAAGATAAACAACATGATTTCAGAGGTGCAGCACCGCTTCAGTCAGCTGTTGGTGTCACCTACCTAGGTTTGTTCTTTAGGTACATTGGCCTCAGTGAACGCTTCATTGATTTAAGTTAAGATTTGAGTGATTTGAATGATTTAAGCATTGACTATGTACACTAACGTGAATAGACCTCTCATCCAATGCATTTAGTTTGAGGCAAAAATTTTGAAGTTCGGTGTACGCAGCACCAGAGTTGCTGCCATCAATCTTGTTATTATTTAGCTGAATTTACAGTGCTGCAACAACACTTTTCATCATACCATTGTGATAAACGTTGTTTTCGGAACGGTCAGCTGTGATCGAAACTAGTTGATTCCCGGTGGGTTGGATAAACGTGTTGGTAAACAAAGTTTTCGGGACTAGTCCTCGAAAAAGTGGTATTCGGGACTAGGCCGGAAAAAAACTTCCAATGTTTGACACCACTAGGGCTGCTATTCTGCTTACAGTAACTTAAGCCTCATTGACTCCAATATAGAAATGTTAAACAGCTAATTGTTTAGTTGTAAATAGTTCAAATACAAGATAAACAAATAACAATGTAAGAGGGGGTATATAGGTTAAAATTTATTAATATTTACCCAAACTGTATATTTATTAAAGGTGGTATGATGAAAAGTACTGTTCGTAACTCGTCCGAAAGTGGTATATCGGTGCTCGGTCGAATTCAAGTACTCGGCTTCGCCTCGTACTTGAAACTCGATCTTGCACCGATAACGACCACTTTCCGGACTAGTGACGAAATATACTATTACCAAAACATAAAAATAACTTTCAGCTATAAAATGTTTTATCCTTAGTTGAGAAGAGTGGTAATACTGATTTATCTATCATATGTTACGTGTACTTCCATGCAAGGAAGCTAGAATAGATTTACTTATTTTATAATTATTATTATAATTATTATTATTATAATCTTTTTACTTATTTTAGATTCCTTGCTTCCATGTACGCCGCACGAGAAATGAATGGTAGGATCTAGACCAGATGTATAGATTGTAAACTAAATAAATACAAGTACTAGATGATAATGCAAAATAATACAGGGAAATAAAGACAAACTAAACAAATAATATATAAAAACTATACACTGTAAAAAATTGTTGTATGTTTACAAAAAAAAAATTTTTGGAGTCCACTTTGCCAAAAAAAAATATTAAGTAACTTTACAACATTCAACCTTGTAAAATCACAAAAAAGGATTTTGTACAATTACAAAAACTTCTCGCAATTACACAACAATTTTTCTTGGAAAATTACAAAATTTAAATCTGTAGAAACGCAGAAATGAATTGGTAAAACTACAAATGTTTCTTTTGTAGTTTTACAAATATACTCTTAGTAATTTTACAAGAAAAAATGTTGTGTTATTACAAAACATTACAAAAAAAGTTTTTGTAACTGTGCAGAGTATTTTTTTGTTATTTCACAAGGGTAAATGTATTACAACTACAAAAAAAATTGGCAAACTGGACTCCAAAAATTTTCTTTGTAAACGGACAAAATTTTTTTTGTCAAAGTACAAAGAAATCACAGTACCGAAAAAAATTTAGGTCTAAATGCCAAGGAAAAATCTTGTAAAAATGTGTTTTTATTTTGCATCTTTACTATAAAATCTGTTTCATTCAACATTTTCAGTTTCTGTAGGTTCTACAACATATAGGTATACATCGTCTTAGAGCTACAAAGGCAAAATTACAAGTATAACATTATAGTAGCCTAAGTAACAGTTATTTTGCTAATCAAACTGCAGACTTAAAATTTTTTTATAAAAACTGTTTATTTAATGTTCTTTTGTTTTTATCTTATATTTATTATCACACAAAAGAATAGTTCTTTATTTACTAGGGCCTAACATACAACATTATACTAAAAGTTGATAATTTAGTTTTTACGTAGTCAGTTGTTAGATTTCTCTAAATCCTGACACCACCGAACATTGCAGTTTATCGGTAGTGCTGATGTAACGCCCTTGCGTGTTCGTAGGAGCGAAAAAACACATATCATTTTAACACTATACGAATTTATTCATCAGGTTGGCCTAAATATAAAAATACAAAACTTTTCATCCAACCGATCAAATACAAGTCAAAGAACACTGTTAAAACATCGACCTGAATACTTAATAATTGAAAATTGTCTTTACAACATTTTTCACTACCACCAAAATATCAATACAACCTGACGGGCCGCCGGCCATCTTCATTGGTCGAACATCGGGCGAGCTGATCATTGTTCGTCAGCGCGCTGAAGCAGTCCCGGCCAATCAGCGCAAAACTGGATTGGATACTTGTCGACTGGTGCTGCAGTCTTTGGATTACTTCGGAAATTACTGAAACTACAACTCAACATTGTCCATATACCATATATAATACCATTTGGTGATGACAGACGTCGTGTCAGCACATTCCATGACCCATACACCCCCTGAGCCGAGATAGGTGGGATTATCCGAGAGGCATATCACTGTCTTGATAAGATTGGCTTGACTACCATTAAATAAACACCATTCCCTAGGGATTTTTGGGCCATCACACCGACAATAATGTACAGTGTAAAGAAGAACGACTCTTAATCAATAATTCATTCAAATTCTAGAGAACAACACTTCGAGTGTTGCCGGTTGTGGTGAATTTGGAAGTTTCATCCAAATTGGAGATATGACTTGCTGCTGGGTATCTTCCAGCTGGTTAATGGGGAGTTTTTGCATGTGTTTCAAAAGTGGAAAAAACGACGAATTTACAAAAAATTATTTTTTAGTAATGTTTGTAAAATAAAATTATAGTCCCATTTAAAGTATTTTCGGAAACAACCTGTAAATATTTGTGGGGTATAGTCTGAAACATTAGTGGGATGGAAAGAGATTTTTTAGCTCGACCGACGGGTTTATGATGTTGTTCTGATCGGCTAGATTATGTCTACAATACTGCAGATAACATCGTCGTCCGTCAATGGTCGGATGTCATTTTTGGAGCTAATTTCAGTTTAGTTAGTTAATACCGTAGATAAAAAAATCATTTATTTTTAAGGGAAAAATTTTATTAATAACGAAATCTATAGTAGTTGTAATCGCGTTTGCTATGTAATTGTTTTTATATTTAATTATATTACAAATACAGTATTTACAGAAAAATTTATTAGTTTTTAAAACAATACTTCCCATTTACCTACGCGCTAATCCCAGCAAATCCCATAAAATTCCAAAATCGGAGAAATATTCTCTTTTTGAAACACTGACGGCTGCAGCCCAATCAGCACAAAATGTGATAATCACGTTTTTTCACGTGAAAACGTAAAAATTACATAAAAGTGAAAAGAAGAATATTTTCCACGTTAAAATTACATGAAAAATGTGAATGTGGAAAAAGGTGAAAAGAAGAATATTTTTCACATAAAAATTACGTGAAAAATGTGAACATGAAAAAAGGCGAAAGGAATATTTTTTCACGTCAAAATTACATAAAAAATGTAAATGTGAAAAAATATGAAAGGAAGAATATTTTTTCACGTGAAAATTACATGAAAATGGGAATGTGGAAAAAGGTGAAAAGGAGAATATTTTTCACTGAAAAATTACGTGAAAAATGTGAACGTGAAAAAAGGCAAAAAAAAATGTTTTCATTTTAAAATTACATAAAAAATGTAAATGTGAAAAAAATATGAAAAGAAGAATATTTTTTCACGTGAAAATTAGGTTAAAAATGTAAATGTCAAAAACTCATTAAAAATAAATATTTTTTCATTGGAAATTATGTGAAAAATGTTAAATGAGAAAAAAGGTGAACAATATAATATTTTTCATGCAAAAATTTTCTAAAAATTTTAAATATAAAAAACGGGTAACCGAAAGAGTATTTTTCATTTAAAATGTATGTAAAAAATGCATATTAAAAAAATTAAATAAAAAAATTGATTTTCAAATTTTATATTACTTTTTTGTTATTGTTCATTTAATTTGACTTTCAAAGTGTCAGATCTACGTATATAGAGATTTTATCTCATAATAGCTTTTGAAAATAATTATGAGGTGGCCCGTGCGTAAATTGCGCATTCTACGATTCTGTATGAGAGGAACTAACCTAAAGTACATGTATGTTGGTTATGAAGTGACAGAGATCTTTTTTGTTTTCTATCTGGCCTTAAAATTCATCTAAAGGTAAGTTTAATCAGCTGTTAAATTACAATTCACATTACAAAACTTGTAATAAGAGTTGGTCAACATTTTAAAGCACCCTATAGAAATAAATCAATGGCCAGGGGGGCAAAGCCCGAAACGATATGACCTTTTTAATTACGATTCGCCCATTCGCTATATCCTAACCTTTAAAATTACACCTCAATTTTAAAAATCGGTTCAGTAGGTCGAGAGAAAAGGGACGAAACCCTTATGGAAATAAGAATATATGATTTTTAAATTGTGGTATCCATAATTTATAACTAGTCAACGGTAGTTTAAAACATACATGGGTTTTTTGGTGAATTGACAAATGAAAATATTTGAATCTGATCTGAGACATTTGTGGGATCTGGAATAAGATGTGGGTCTTGAATATGATTTTAAATTCGATCTGATTAAATTGAGGGATCTTGAATAAGATTTGAGACATGATCTGGGTCATGAATATGAATTTTTTGCATTTTATCTGAAACATTCGTCTAGTCTGGTGATTGAATGAGAGACTTATTCTGTTTTATTTCGTATACTTTTTTATTGTTTATCACTCTTTTGTATGTACCGTATAGTTTTAGATTATTGTAACTTTTGGTGAAATAGAATGATTGTGGTAGGTTTTTCAATGTTATATCGTTTATGGTTCTGTATCCGTATGTTTACATCTCACTGTTAGGAAATCCAATGTGGGATTGTTTGGACTTGTATCTTTAAATGAACCCAGGTTTGTTGTATGAATAAAGTCCACTTGTTTTGTGAAGGTATCGTTAGGCGAAAATATGTGTAATGCGAATGAATCGTTGTCTGTGTATATCAAATCGAAAGGAGGAAAGTGTTTTTTTTTTTTTTCAATTTATCGTAATACATTTGGTACATGTACTGTTTACTCAGATCTAGGATTGAGAATCCTAAACATACGGGTTTGTTACAACGTACTTTTCTCTTTTTCATAAATACTATATAGTTATTCTCGTTTAGTATTAGTCTATCTGTGAATCTTTGTTGCTTTATGAGTTTCATCAATTTTCTGGGGTTATTGTATAGGAAATATATATTCATGTTATCGGTTACTCTCTCTAACGATTTACCGTAGATTATATTAGACTAGGGAGCCCGTGCAGCGCAATGCGCTGCATTTATTAGGATAGGTACCGGGTGATCAAACCTTGCTCCAGCATGGTAATAAACCTAGTTACTTTGGAAATAAAAATTAAATTATAGTGAAAATCAGATAACACCACATTGGTGTTTCATCAATCGATCTTCATAACTACTTAATTCTCCAACTTCCCATTGTGAGAGTGTTGAGATTACGTGGTTGTTCTTATGCCGGTATCTCTTTAGGCCTCTGTCTAAACACTCTTATAAAATTTAGAATAAATTCACAGATTCTAGATGTAGATAGTTCAGCACACATCAAACATAAATGACAAGAGAAAAAAAATTAACATATCATTACAGCTCATCCCCATTGAGTTATGCAGCACTCACTGCGGCTGTTTTTGTAGTACCGTTTGAGGTAGTTGTCGACATAGTGAATGAGTCCACATCACTATTCATTAAGAACTAAATCCTCTCTAACTTAATTTTCCATGGCATTAAAAAATTTAAATAAATAAATTACAAAAATTAAGACAATCTACGTCTTTGTTGGTGTGATCCATTTTGTTTTTATGAGACGATATTTATATTTTGGTTAAAAATTTTCTTTACACAAACCATTTTTGTAATGAGATTGTTATTTATAATGGAGGTAAAAATTTTTAAACTTTGTCTCTTTTTTAACTTGTGTTTAATATGTTCTGCATTAAATTTTGTTATAGTATCATAGTTAACAAACAGGTTGTTACACCGATAACCTATCCCTTTTCCTATAGTTCATAACAGTTTGAAAACCCATGCACACAAATTTAGTGTTTTATTTTAATATTTGTTGAGTTTCGTTATTGTTTCAATACCAAACGGACAACCTAAATAATACCCACGTCAAAAATCTCCATTTACAAACTTGCTTTCGTACAGAGAAATTAATTCGTCTAGGGTTAAGTTACTTGACCTATTTTTGTGCCCAAGTACACATAAATAAAAAGTTCAACTAAAATCTACCAGCTACATTTTCAGAAAAAGTTCAAACATCACAAAAGACAATCTTCATATTAAAGTATGAAATTTATTGTGTTGATATTACAGTTCAATTTGTATACAATTGATAGTTCAATTTCTTCTATTTAGCTATTAACATGTGTTTTCTTTTTTACTATCAACAGCTGTTTTATTTTCCAATTCAATATAAATTGTTTCCCATGTTAATCTTATGGACAAAAAATGAACTTTGAAGGCTTCCCGTGGGCTTCAGAATTAAAATGTCAAAAATCTAAAACCTTATTGCAAAACTACGAACTGAGACCATTCTTTTGACACCTCAAACTTTAAAATTGGTCCAGAAATAAGGGAGGAGTAGTGTTAACAAAAAAAGGGCATCACGTATTATATATATAGATTTGAGATTGAAGAAAATTGAAAGGATTCTATCTTGGGAGTAGAGTAACCTTAAATCTGTGTTCATCTTTATGAACGGACCTAACCAATAGGGTTCGTTGAATGAAATCACTCTGTGGACTTTCTTCAATACTAGTCACATTGACAGGGCTTGTTGGAGTGTTCTGTAGTGTATGATGTAATTCTTTCTATGTCCAAAAGAAGATATTAAACCTTTACCTTCTACACCTTTACCTTTGTTCTTTTAAGGACATAGTGGATAGTCTTTGTGGTCTTCATTGTATTCATATTTTAAATCTACATCTAGAATGTAGCCGACATCTTGTGGTTTGTTATTTAAATCTATCGAATCTGGATCATCTACCCATTGGAAGTTCTCTGTGGGCAGTTTATACTTTAAAATTATGGTAGCGTAATGACTTATTTTATAGTAAAAGTATATGAATGAAGTCGGTTGAGAGGGATCGTAGTCTAGCAGTGAGTGGTTATTTGATTTCACGTAGGGTTTGACAGCTGAAGTGAATCCACCTTTTATACAGCTCATTATCATTTTATACATTTCTATATCGTCCAATAGTTCTAGATTGACTTTTGTTATTTTTAACATGGCATCGAAACTGTAAGAACCTATAGTCAAATAGTAAAACATTTTGAGTCTGTAGTGTTTTAAACACAAGTATCTTATTCTTTCTAATTTATAGAATGTGATATCGGGAACGAATTGGAAAGAGTCTAGGAATTTCATCGTTATATTTCTCAATCTCTTGGAAATACAGAGGAATTTCTCTAGTTGATCTTTGTAGGGTATAAAGTTTATGTTATCATTCATACTGGTGAAGTAGTTTAGCAATTCTACTCCTAAGTCTTTGATGATGACGGTAACGAAGTGGGGTAATCTATAGTTTACATTACATACTGAATGGGCGAATCCTCTTCTTTCTCCGTTTAAATGATTGTGGTCGATGACTTTATCACCGTTGAACATACCTTTACCACAGATATGACAGGGTGTACCATCTTCAGGAGGGTCTGGATGGTGAATCACGGGAATGTTTCTTTTATAGAGTCTACCAATCAATTCGCATTCTCTTTCTAAAGAATTTATAGATGTGGTAACATTTGTAAATTTTTTCGTTTTAATTATTCTACTGTGTTCATTGACGATATTGCAAGTAAAACTTTTTACAGTGAATACACCGACTCGACGAATGAATGAAGTGGCTGGATCGGGTTCATCCTCTCTAACTATTTCCTGTTCTACTTCGTAATAGATGACAAATGGTATTTTCAATTGACGGTTGAAATTTTTAAAGAATAACTTTCTTCTCTTGGGGAGAGTGACAATCTGATTAGTCGGTTCATTACTACAAGAAGGTTCATGGTTAAGAAGCTGCTCTTTTTTGTAAAAGCATGTTAAACACTGGCGAAAAATAAATAGTCTGGGTGCTGAGTTTACCAATTGTTTACCGATGAAAGCTTCGAAGTTTTTTATCCACATGTAGTGGTTTTTGTAAAACAGTATATCCCTGTGATCGTGCATAAGTCACTGTATAACCATTTTCTATTTGAATATCTTTTACATTTAAATTTGGTTTGTAATAAATTAGTGTGTGATCGATTTCATCTCCTTTTTCTTGAATACTTCTTACAATATCCATATCGTATACATCTAAAATATTTTAGAGTTTTGTTGTATCCGGTGGTAAATTTTGAATGAATCTTGCGTATACCCTATCTAACAGTTTAGTAAACATGAAGAACTGCGATGATCTGCTCAGAGAATTTATAGCAAATAAAACTAAAGAAACGATACAACTGTATATAATCGCTTTTCATTTGAATAAGTGGAATGTTTGGGATGTTTAAGAGTGAATAAAAATATTCAAAAACTTTTCGATTTAAAAAATAACGAAACTTACGATATATATTTAAAATTGAACAATCCACTTTGAGATTGTAACAACCGTCTCATTTTAACAAAAATTACGAGTGACAACTATTAATGTGTTTTAATTCATTAATAAAAAAAATGGAAATTGTTGAAGTGGAGAAGCGAATAAAATCAAAAATACAAAATGTATTTTTAACGAGGTTAAAAGAATTCATACAAAATGTTCATCCCCAAAGATAAGAATGACAAAACACTCCTTCATTATTCGTAGTTTCATCACTCGGAGTTATTTTTACTATAATATTTTCAATATGTATTGCGAAAATTGGATTGACAAATACATTATTGATTCTACTGTTTCTCCTTTCCCTTTTAATTTTGATTTCCAACAAGTATTACAAATGAAAAGTTATAGCTTTAGAATCTACCTGATGTGAATTTACTGTAGGCTTTAAAATCCAAGTTCCAGTTTTTACACAATTTAAATGAATCTTTACAAATACAAAATATACTTTCATGCAAGAGTGTCTTATGATATTTTAAAATACTTTTAGTAGTTTACAGAGACACACTAGTAGGTATCCCGGGAAACGAGGACCAAGATGGCGGCGCCCATGTACCTAATTTTCGCGCCAATTTTCCTGTGACGTCACCAAGATGGTGGCGTTCGCGCCATTTTTTTTTCAAGATGGCGGTGTTTTTGTGACGTCATCGGCGACGTCAGCTGTTTTTTGTGACGTCATCGGCGACGTCAGCTGTTTTTTGTGACGTCATCGGCGACGTCAGCTGTTTTTTGTGACGTCATCGGCGACGTCAGCTGTTTCTTGTGACGTCATGGCGGCGTCAGCTGTTTTTTCTGTGACGTCACCAATATGGCGACGTCCATGTTCGCGCCAATTGTGATGTCATGGCGGCGTCCGCGCCAATTTTCAGCTGTTTTTTCAGACAGGATTTTCGCGCCGACGTCAGGTGTTTTTTTGTGACGTCATCGGCGGCACCCGCGCCACGTCAGCTGTTTTTCTGTGACGTTATGGCCGCGCCTGACAGGTTCGTGACCGTATGAACCGGCCGCGTGGTCCGCCTACGTGACCGAACGTTACCGGCCGCGCGGTCCGCCTACGTGACCGCGTCATGGCTGCCGTTTGGCGGGAACCTTCGTGAGTGACGTCACCGACCGCGTGGACCGCTCTTGCCGAGGTGGACCGTGGGATAATTGGCTCAACGTTTCTACACCACCCAAGGGAGCCTCGGCGCGTTCTTTTTGTTAACCCAGAGCATCCCCTGGAGGCCTAACCTCTGGGGTAGACCATTACAGTCTACGGTGGGGCTCGACGTTTCCACACCACCCAAGGGAGCCTCGGCGCGTTCTTTTTGTTAACCCAGAGCATCCCCTGGAGGCCTAACCTCTGGGGTAGACCATTACAGTCTACGGTGGGGCTCAGCGTTTCCACACCACCCAAGGGAGCCTCGGCGCGTTCTTTTTGTTAACCCAGAGCATCCCCTGGAGGCCTAACCTCTGGGGTAGACCATTACAGTCTACGGTGGGGCTCGACGTTTCCACACCACCCAAGGGAGCCTCGGCGCGTTCTTTTTGTTAACCCAGAGCATCCCCTGGAGGCCTAACCTCTGGGGTAGACCATTACAGTCTACGGTGGGGCTCAGCGTTTCCACACCACCCAAGGGAGCCTCGGCGCGTTCTTTTTGTTAACCCAGAGCATCCCCTGGAGGCCTAACCTCTGGGGTAGACCATTACAGTCTACGGTGGGGCTCGACGTTTCCACACCACCCAAGGGAGCCTCGGCGCGTTCTTTTTGTTAACCCAGAGCATCCCCTGGAGGCCTAACCTCTGGGGTAGACCTTTACAGTCTACGATGGTGCTACCCGTGAAGCGGGGGCTCAGCGTTTCCACACCACCCAAGGGGTAGGAGCCTCGGCGCGTTCTTTTTGTTAACCCAGAGCATCCCCTGGAGGCCTAACCTCTGGGGTAGACTGCCCCATCCATCGCAGTCTACGGTGGTAGCCACTCCATAACAAATATTGCTACCTCCCATTTTTTCTCCTCCGCTAATCTTGGTCATCAGGTCATTTACTAAGACAGAGTCTGTTCATTTTAACCATCTACCAAGATTAACGGAGGGGTTTTATATTTTTTTTATGTTTTTGGTGTGGATTGTGGTGATGTTGACCGGCTCATTCAGAGGTTTACGGGCCTTTTCGTCAGCCGCGCCAGGGACCTCAGGACCGTTCCAAGGAGTAGCTCGAACCCTCCTCGGGTCGGGGCGCCTCAATTTACTAGGCCCTCACATTCATACAGAGGTTTACGGGCCTTTTCGTCAGCCGCGCCAGGGACCTCAGGACCGTTCCAGGGAGTTGCCCGAACCCTCCTCGGGTCGGGGCGCCTCAATTTACTAGGCCCTCACACACCGATGGGAGGTTTTTAGGCCAACCATCACTCCTGGACTTATGGGTTTTAAGCCTGCCTGTTGAGTGGCTTCCTCGGTAACATTCACCATAATCCACAATTTTAATCGAAATATTTTTTATGTTCATCTAGAAATCTACCACTTACATCTTGATATAAGGCTACATAGTCCCAATCGACTTTACTAGCAAAGTCACGGATAAATTGTTCGGATAATGTTTGATATTTACACAGGACGTACCAGCAATTTTCAAAATTTGGGACCATCTCTCTTAGGAATTCTTCAGAGAATCTAGTCCGTTTCAAAACCTTGGCCCAATTGACTCTATGCGCATAGATCCGCAACATATCGATGGAGAAACCATAATGAGAGGATAAAAGATCCCAGTTCATGAACCGATCAAACTTCATGATACAGTTGTCAGTCATGACCCCGGCGGGTTCTTTGGGCTCTACCGAGAGAAGATTCCATACAAATGTTGCCATGACGGAGGCTGAACACAGACTGAATCAGCGAGTTAAGCTCTTGTACCTTTTATGCGCAGCGTAGAGTGCGCATCTGTCAAAGCCCCCAGCGTGCTGGGGTAGGAGACAATATGAATATTTGACAGGCTCCTCGGTTCCGTCATATTCCAAGATGTTTGGATGAAAACGTCTTAAAAACTTTACTTTTTCCAAACCTTTAGTGTAGATAATGTCAAATGGCTTGCATAAAGTACGTATTAAATTTTCATCATATTTAATTTTGCCATCACACCATCGGATGTGGTGGTGGTGACGTGTGAGCCATCGTGCAGTACGTTGCATCTTTTCATTTAAATTTTGAATATTGTAAGGGGGGCGAAATACTAGATGGCTGCATATTGAATCACCGACGATGGCAAACTCTTTTACAATAAACTTGTTATTGTTATCTTTAAAAAGCTTGGAATTCAACTACCGCTATTGTAGAATGGCCAACGTCTGTATATTTGCAACTCATTGAAAAGGTATGTTGATAAGTGTTGCGGAAGACTACTGTCAACGTCTACACTGTCTTTGTCTATTTTTAACACTTCCGCTATAAATTCTTTTATAGCAGTTTCGTGAAGGGACACGTCAGCCAGACGGATGTAGATCAAAGGAAGGCTATTTATAAACTGAATCCACTCCGAGCTGTTGAGCGCTAAAGTATGCTCCCCATCGTGCAGGAACACGTGCTGTTTGCCAAATACAGTATTGACTTTGATGCCCTCTCCGCTACCCAAAATATAATTGAATTTTTTCCCCTCTTCTACGGCTACGGTGACATTGTTAAAATTGGAAATGCCAAATTGATTGAAAACATCGTGGGGCCAGTAAACGCACCCCCTTTTCCCCTTAAATAAAACTCCCAAACTGTTATTTCTATTTTTAACGATCCCCGTTATGACACATTTAGTTAGTTCGTGATCGAGAAAGTGGGTTGTTTTTAAAAATACTCCGGTTAATATGTTAATGGGTTCTTTGGGCTTAGGAATTACCTGGATGAGATCCTCACTCGACAACTCCATCTCCACAACTGACCATTTTACAGCAGCTCCTCATCTGAAAATTCTTCTTCCTCATCTTCGGAATAATCGTATTCGGTACGCCACTTTACTACTATTTCATCAGCCCCGGCGGGAATATTAAACAAACCTTCTTCGTTTTCCCCATTATAGCAGTTGACGTAATCTCTTTTAATGAAAACCCCACCGCTATAATATTCAACCGTGACCCACCCGTGGAAACCCATGTTGACGCTATGGTGACAGGCGATCGACTGACACGTTTCATATAGTCATTTTATTTACGGTGCCAGTGAGTAGTGAGTATGTCATGTGACAGTCGTGTAAGAAAAGACAGTATGCCGTAGTATCTGCCTCCACGTTGTCCTTGGTTTCAAAATCAATTCGAACATCTACAGGTCCAGACTTGATTGTATCGTTTTGTTTGGAACAATCGATTACGTACAGAGGGGTCTCAGTTTTAAATTTGTCCAGCTCGACCGTTGGGGTTGAGTTTCTATTGTAATAACTATTTTGAAATCGATAAAACATCTCATAAAATATGGACATGTCACCGTGGATGTTATCGTAGGGGAAATATTGCGAGTTTAAAAATAGTTTCACGTTTTGTAGACCGCAAGAGTCAAACGATGACATGTTCTTTTTTAAATCATTTTTCCTCCCCGTTTGAAAAGCCAATATGGCGTAACGAGGTTTCTCGAGCTGGGATGATGATTTTACAGTCCACGAATGTATTTTGGATGTATTTAAAGTGGGATATTCGTGTATCTCCCAAGAGCGAAACGGTAGATGTATTTTTGTATCTTTTTCAATCATTTTAAAAAGTTTGAGTTTGTACGCATCAGACACGGTGACATGCGGGACTCTCCAATATATATTTTTAATATCAAGAGATATTTGAGAAGCGTTCGCACTATATACTGCGTTATTATCACTCGATGAGCGGAGTAAAACGAGTTCCTGTCTTGTATTTACAATAATACGACGGTAGTCTTCTGCAAACCCGAGCAGGAGACGCAAGGGAATGGAGAATGAAAAATCCCCATCAACTACTTGTGTTTTGCCGGGACCTAACCAACAAGCGTTTATCAAGCTGTGCAGCTCGCTCGGCTGAACCGATAAAAGACTTTTAATAGTTGTCGTTATACCGACATTTTTGGTTCGATCCACCTCAACACCCCCAATCTCATAGCGGATATCGTCAAATAGAAACGCTATAGCGTTATTTACAAAACTTACACTGGCCGCAGTATTATCGGCTTTTTTCCCGCTAAGTGATCCTAAAATGTACAGAGTACTATCGAACGGTGCCGTTATAATATCCTGCTGACTTATGGGTATGCGAATCTCATCGTTATTTTTATACGTGGAAGACGCATATGGTTTATGGATATGGAATTCCATCCCGGTGACTACATCGCTGTATTCAGCGCTATTTTCTATGTCCAACATTTTGAACCTTGAATCCCAGAGAGCGTAAAAATTTAACGTTTGCCGATGTTAACCTTACGGTGTTCGCACTCTTACTGACCTTAACCGTGTTTGTAACCTCCCTAAATACAAGCCCCATCCTTCCGTCTTATATGTAGTCTGACAGAGAGTGCCTCGTTTCTTAAATTTATTCTCTCACCGTTCTGGTCCTTTAGACAGATTGTAACGTTGTTTATCCTCTTGACGTTTACAGGCAAATAAATGATTGTGTTGGGTATCTCCACTATTTTATACCCCGGACCTACGTTCGGGTAGAACTCGTGGATCACATGGCCCTCTTCACCGTTGTTGTACGATCCTCGAACGATATTACACTCTACGCGTATCACATCGACTTTCATAATATTGACTGGCCTATCAGATACGTGCTTTACTCCTGGAGATAGCTTTCTACTATCGAATCCCAGCAGCGAAGCGATAGTTTCCTCCTTTGTAAAATCGATTTCTTTTTTACATTCGATTTCAGCCTTTAACGTATTATTATTCGCTTTTAAACTTAATCCCGAGTCGTCTCCGGTTTTCTCCTTTAATAATGTTTCCAAGTCTTCAATTTCGTACGCCCCCTCGTCTATCGTGACACATTCATCTGTCCCATAGTAAAATTTGTCATTTAAACCCTTTTCGATATTTGGAATTGAATGGTAGGTCATCAAGTCAATTAGACCAATCTCCCACTCCCCCTGGCTCACGTCCACTGTAGGAAAATAATCTTTCGAGAGGAAAGAACCTCTACCGTTTAAGCAAAACATTGTCGCAAAGAAACTTTAAGCACAAGTGTCCGCACACGACTGAGTTGAAATTCTGTTGTCGCTTGTAGTTATAGTAAATTTCACAATCACCAAAATATCGCAACAGCTCCACTGGAGGCCTGAGGTTACCGAAACTATCATAATAAAATACTTTACGACCGAGTTTTCTGTAGCATACCCAGTGCGTACCACCCCCACTACTAGAGTCCAAATTTACAATAGCGGATTCGTACCGCCTGACAGACTGTGGCAGAGCGTCTCTCATATAGATTCCCCTAAAATTTGGTATTTTTAGCTCTTTGGCGTAGTACAATAAATCGTAATTTGTTAAAGGTCTTATCGGGATCGACGTTTTTTTTAGTCACCTTTGGCTTTTTCTTACCACCTCCACGCTTTGGGTAAGGTCTTAGGTATAACCCTTTGCCCTGCGTCTTGCGTTTGGCTTTAGGCTTCGCCTTTTTACCCCCACCAAATTTTGTTTTAGCTTTCATGGCTGCTGTTACAGCCCAAGCAGTTGCTTTTTCCCCAACAGAAGCGTCGGCCGCCTTAAATCTCCGCCAGGCCCGCTCAGCCAACTCTTTGTCCGCCTGTCTTCTACGCGCGTTATCGCTATATTTTGAATAAGCAATATCGTGAATTTTGCACGCTTCGTCGAGACCGTTCACGCCCTTATCACCTCGAGCTAACCTTTTCTGTAGCCTGGTCCCAGGACCACAGTAATTATACCCCGGGAGATGTGCTTCGAAAGGTAACAAGTCAATAGCTTTGTTAACTACAGAGGAGATGATACCACCACCTCGTACGACAGCTTGACCGCGTCTGACCGATCTTGCTTTGCGCCCCGCCATTTTAATACTGATGACGTGCCGTCTTCGTGTCTAGTTAAATACCTACAGAGAGCGTGGTGCACAGGGCGTGCACTTAATCCCAACTTTTCCTAGTTTCGCAATATTTTTTAAAAATACACGTACAAAACTCGTTGTGAGGACAGTCATCGCAATATGTATCTATAACAGCGTGAGGGGCAAATTTAACACATTTCAAAGGACAACATGTATAGAAATGCTCCAATTTATACAATTTTAGTATTCTTTCCTTAGGCTGCATGCAGTCTTCTATATAAGTCTTACACCTACAACGACAATAACCAAAGTTATTACATACTCTGTGAGCAATCCCGTCTACCTGGCTTTTCGGTAGTATAAAACACTTTTTATCGCAACAGTACTGCTCCATCGTCGATGTTCACCGCAAGACTTCACACTAACGACTGACGATTTAGGAGCCTCCACCCAGCCTCCTAGCCCTCTCCTCAGCAGTTTCGAGAATCCCTGGTTGGTTCACCAGCTCTGACGCATCAATAGTTATCTCGTTATTGAACAAATCATCCCACGAGGTCAACTCTTGCACAACTTCAGTTTTCCAATCTTTTTCGTCGTGTAAACCCACCCTGGCTCCATCTTTCGCTTTTAATTGCTTGTATATCGAGTATGCCAGTTCGGCGAGGGCTTCTTTAAGGTACTCTTTATTTACAGCGTCAGTCAGTCCTTGAGGCTTTTTTAGCTTTCTAATCCGATTATTCCCAGCATTCCAATGGGGTTCCTCTGTCCTTGGCACTTTACCTTTACCGGGATCAACCAGTACAATAGCGTTTTCTTGCAAGTATTTTAATGTTACCGCATCGTGTATGTGTGTCGGATCTGCAACCTGAGAAATCTTTTTATTTTTAAAGTTCCAAGTCTGCGTGCCCGGAATGGGAGTACGATGGTCTAAATAGTGTTTGTTTACCGCATCGCCCGCCTTTGAGGGTGGAGCCACATTTTGTATTATAGTATTATGCACATCGTAAGCCCCGTTTATATTTCTAAATATGGTATTACCTTTAAAAAACGAAAGACTCACAGCATCGTTATTTTCTACGGGTGGTGCTACGTTTCTTATTATGGAATTGTTGGCGTTATAAATCCCCTCATTTGTTTTACTGATGGCATTTGTTCGAACATATGCCCGATTTACAGCGTCTCCGTCATTAACTGGTTGAGCTATATCCTGTAGACGATACTGGTGAAATGAATACGAATCGTTTAGTTTAATAGGAATCTGTGATTCCATAAAATGTTTATTTACAGCATCGTCTTTTTCAATAGGACTTCCTATACTACATATCCGTGTACTTTGCGCGTCAAATACATTATTTTGCAAGCTGATACAGTTACGAAACGCCTGAACATGAGTTATATAGTTGACGGCATCTCGATTTTCTACGGCGTCTCCTACATTTACTAAACGTTTGTCTTGCATGTCATAATCACCTTTTGTGGTAAGGTTGAACCCCTCACCCTTGGGCCCCCTCCCCCCACCCTTATCCTTTTTATCCGAGTAACGTCCGAACTTGTCTACGCTCATCGTAAAAGTGACTTGAATCTACTATTGCCTCCCCCTTTTATGTACCCGGCCTCCCTAAGCTCCTCTATGATATTGAGTATCTCGTTACTGTGGGAAGTGTTACCCGTCTCTGTTGACATTGCTAAAAGTTTAAGTCTACCGACCAATTCATTGGGGTTATCCCAATATATAATGTCGCGCGATTTGTTGGATTTCCACACGAGCCCCTTGCCTGATTTACTTGGTGGAAACAAGTCTTTGATAACATGTTTATATTTTAAACTATTATCCCTTCTAATCTGATTGTAAAAGCTGTAGCCTTTCTTGTGAGCATTAGTAGCAACAAGTATATCCTTGTACACTTTCAAATCATCCTGCGAGTATTTTTCTTCACTGGGAAGTCTTTTAAAGATCAGTTCGTAAAGCCCCTCAGTTGGTTTATATCTTGTATTATTTATAAGGATAGCTCCATCAGCATTAAAATCTAAATCCTTATCACCAATCATCAATTTATTTCCCTCTTCGTTGTATCTCGGTCCAAAATCGTGATCAATTAATTTTGTCTTACCACCAGTATCCTCCATAAGTAATTTCATATACCGGAGAGTCATGGGGTTTTTAAACTGTTCTTCAAGATATCGGGAAGCTGTTTCAAGTCCTGTAGGAGTTGACACTACTTCCTTTACCCGGCTAGAGCTGGCCTTGGGGGTAGAAACACTCGGTGGATCAAATAGCCGTGGTAAATCCACATCGGTTAATTCATCTTCATCGGTTGTATCATAATCCATTTGTTCTACAGTAGGTTCCTCATCCTCTTTCGCTTCTTGTTTAAAAGATTAAGGTTCAGATTTTACAGAAGGTTGAGCCGTTTTACGCAGCTCTCGAATGATGGGTTTGTATTGCTTTTCCAGAACTTTTTCCGTTTCCACTATACCATCTTTAAACATTCTATATTTACGCTTTATAGCCTCCTTGAGAGCGGCTACTTTAAGCGTTAGCTGTTTATCAGTCGGCTTCATGATGAATACTGAACTACAATCTCAAAGTATCCTTATTTTAAGGCAGTTCCACCTGTCTGAAGAACATTGCCCGCGTCTTGTGTCTTGTTCCCGCGATGTAGGAAATTTAACCAGGTCTCCCTATTATAGGTACGTTTACTAGCGGATATCACGAGTAAAATTACTGGTGGTATCACTGCTGAACACTTAGACGTCTTATGCCTCCAACAGCGTTTGTTAAACGTATATCCGTGTGGGGGTTTCCTGGAACAGTAATTACCGCAAAAATTTTTATCTTTATAATAATATGTACAGAGATTCGACTTGACCTTATGTAGCCTAGTGTCGAAACCACGCAGGTCGTTATACGTGTAGATGCGCACCATTACAACTCTGTAATGAAACTGTCGATATTTATCCTGTACCTTCCCTTATTAAGATCGCGAGTCTTATCAATCAATAAGAACGCATGGTTATCCCTCCAAGCCAGAGCACAGAGGGTTTTAAACTTTTCAAAAGACATGTCAGTCGTTACGTGATCATTGTATATGTGTCTGAGGTTCATCTCGTCCTGCCTGAAAACTATTATCATATTACAATTATCTCGAACCAGCTGTTTGGGGATACTACTGTAGGTTTGTCCTAAATAAAAAACATCGATATTCTTATGTCTCCCCATGGTGAAATAACTTCGTATATTGTTATGTTTCTCGCAAGAAATGTCGTCAAATATCATTATAGAGTTAATTTCGGCCCCATCCGGGTGAATCACCTTACCATTATCATCGAAAGCAAAATAACCGATTTCTTTTGGTAAAGTTTCCTGTAAAAACTGATACTTTGGTTGGTACAGAGATTTGGAAAAAATGTATATATTTTCGAATCGCAATCCGTTGGGATCGAATAAAAGATTAAAAAGCACATTGGTTTTACCACAATTTGACGGCCCTGATATTATGCAACGAATGGAATCTGGTAGTAAAGGCCCATGTTTATTTTGGGAAGCCACACCGGAACCCGTAAACTCGTCAAAATTTCTTATAGCAAGGCGGGGGCTCTGTGTTGTCACGTGCATCGTTGAATGTAAACTGAGTAAAATACACACGTGCGTGCGCTTAAATAGATTAAAGTAGAATATCGCTTTTATCCAGCCAGCTATCCTGTTTCTTATCAAACCCCAGCCATCTGACCTTAACCTTATCTCCCCTGCGTTGGAGCACCTTTTCCACCAGATATACGTCTCCGGTGTTTGATTTACTCAACTCTTGTTCATAAAAGCCTCCATCCAACACGTCACCGGAAGAATCTTGCAAAACATACGTGACCGGTTTTGTAGGCTTAATAGCGTATATTTTAAACACTTCATTAGTCCAATTGGGAAGATATCCTTTAGTAAAAACTTTTTTATATTTACTTATTCGCACACTATCGCCTAGATTAAATTTCGTTTTATTTTTGACTACCTTACGCTTGCCAATTCTCGCCAGGATATCCTTGACATGCTTTCGCTTAACGTCTTTCGGTTTCATACCTATCGTGCGATGTACCGTATTATTGTAATTTTTAACTATAGTCGGGAGTATACTTATCCATTCATACGTCCCCTTTGCGGTAAACTCTTTCCACATGCGCTGCTTTAGCGTTCTATTAAATCTTTCAACAATACTCGCTTTCACGTCTGAAAACGTCGCGTAATGATTTATTTTAAATTTTTTCATCAATGCGCTTATATATCTGTTAAACCATTCCGTCCCTTGATCGGTTTGAAAATGTTTCATCTTTTGTTTAGCGAGTATCGGTTCAAGAGCCTTGGCCACCTCAAGCCCTGATTTATTCTTTAATGGAATGGCAAAAGCGAATTTAGTCAAACAGTTGATCATGGTCATTATATAACGATATCCTTTGTTTAATTTTTCATAAGGCTGCATCTCGACAAGATCGGCCTGATACAAATCATTTAGACCTTTAAGAGTTACTCTACGTCTCGGATATTTTTTTCGAGCTGGTCTATGGAGCTCATCAGCTATAGCACGTCTGACGTCCATGTTTACAATGATGGAAATTAAATGTTACAATTTAATTTATCCCTTTCGGGATGCTGCGGCCCCTACCACCGCCGCAGCAACGTGATGGCCTTCCAAAAAAAATTTAGTTGCCACCTCCGTGTTCCAGTATTCCGTAGAGACTATCAGTAAATTAGATTACCGATACTCTTCAAACGGAATACACGTACAGCCCCAGCCTCGCTGCACGCCGTGGTAGGCGAACTGAAGGTTCCCCACCTCCACCGTTATACAATCGATCTGCACTTGTAGTACATAATTATTTAAAATATTGGAGTATTGAACACGTACGCTATGTTCATACCTGTGGCGGCCGACGGAAACTCAATGTTCTATGGTTTTTAGGCCAACCGTCTCATCTACCAGGTCTTACCTGAGAGTGCCTTGGTAGGTGGCCTCACCACGGGAGAAGACGAGGCAACTCCCAGTAGTCCGTGGTAGTCAAGGGAAATCATTTTCTACGGTAATTAAACCAACCCTTCCATCAGCGCTTGGAATTACGGTGTTTTATGCCAACCTTCACGCCGGTGACTATCCACAGACCCGAAGCGTTCAAGACTAGGCTTTACTAGCTTCCCTAACACACACACACACACACACACACACACACACACACACACACACGTACGCGCTCAATACCCTATTTTTAAAATGTACCACAAGTGCAGGATTGATTGAAATATATAGAATTTGGAAAAATTATAGCCCCTCTGACCAATCCTTTCTGTTTTTACAATGCTTTAATATACATATACAAAATCCGTTGAGATAGCATTTTGGGCAATGATTGGCAAATTCATAAGCCGTTAATTTTATACACATATCAGGACAGCATGTAAAGAGACGACTCGTTTTATAGATTTTAATTTTAAGCAGTTTAGGTGGATATGAGACTTTATATGATTTACATCTACACTTGCAGTAGCCAAAGCTCTCGCATTTACTACAAGCCAACCCATCAACCTGTTCCGGCGGTCTCTCAAAACATTTTAATTTACAACAATAAATATCGTCTTTACGTTTAGAAAAACAATCCATGTTTACAGTTGCACTGCTCGGCAGCTACTGAACATATTTTACAAATACTTATCATAATATTATTGGAAATATAGGTACACAGGATAGGATTAGGCAAGTTTTTGGTGTTTGTAGCCGTAGGGTAGGGTGTCATACTCACCATGACGTTTCCGCTTGGGCCCTGTAATTTTAAACAATTTAGTTTCATTAACAGTTACAATATCTTTGTCCTTTGTTCTCCGGATTCGGAATTCATTAATTTCTAATGCTTCCGTTTCAGGGGACAAGATCATTTCTTTAAGTTTTTCAAAATTTACAATGGAAGAGGTTTTCATATTTAGTGTGAGCCCCTTTACTTTGCACACTGGGATCAATGCTTGCCTGTCCGTTGACCAAACAAGGTATGCATATGTTTTCGGCCCTCCAGAGACAAATTCGACAATAAATGAGCCGGGTCCGTAGTCAACCAGCTCATCCGTCATTTCTCCGAGGTAGTCCCCAGTTGGAACTCTGTACAGTCCACCCCTCAAATAATAGATCGTCGAGTCTGTGTCAAAATATAATACTTGACCCCCTAGAGCCTCCAGGTGCTCATAAAGCTTGAGCCGAGCCTGAGCCGTTGTATAGGCAGCTATCACCACGTTGACGTTTCTCATAGGCTCACCCACTTCTTCTATGTACTCCCAGCCGACCAGAATCACATCTTCATTTATAACCTGGATCCTATTGACCATAATGTCGGGGCTCGTTAACATTCTGAACAATTCTTTCGATTCTCTCACAATTGACGCTTTAGTCTGATTTTCTCTCTGCCCGAACTTGCCCCAAAATGAGTTTAACATCAATTTCGCCAATGATCTCAATCCTCCATTTTTAACAATTTTTTCCTTCTCTAATCTGACCCCTTCGTGTTCGAAATAATCCGCGATGTACTTATCCCTGTCCTCTTCAGTCTTGCACCACCCAGGATAGCCCGAAGCTTCCTGTTTCATCTTTAAAAATTTATTGATAAAGTCTGTAAATAATCCTCCTTTTTCGTAGGTGGCCACCTGGTATTCCCACAATTCAAACATATCTAAAATTATGTATCCCTTCTGGACAGCCTTGCGAATCTCGTCCATCGTCCAGGTACCTACTAGGGCTCTTTCGCCGCTTTCATGGTCACAATCTTCTTGGTTTTGGGTCTCGCCGCAGGTTCTGCAGAGTACAAACATTAATTTATTGTGCATTTTCGCTGGGAGTACGGGGTGATAGAGATCTCTAGGGGGCAGGACTTTGCATTTTAGCAAACCATCCACTTCCAAACCTCTATCCCTACACTCTCTGTCTCCCACGTAGATTGTTGGGTGTCCTAAGGGGTACTTGCCATATTTACACACGTACGGATAGAGAGAGCAAACGTCGACGTATTGTATAGTTTCCCCATCCGCACATTTATGGTATGTCTTTGCATTACCAGTCCTGCCGCCAAAAAACGCCTTCCTCGGATCTAGGGGCAGAGTGTCAAGAATCGGTAAGCTATCCAAATGTGTAAGTTTTTCTCTCTTTTTAAGGGCTCTGAACTCACATTCCCACATTTGTATCACGTTGTCACCAAGCTTTTCAATTTTTTTCAGAGTTCTTTCATATCTCAGCTGTAGCGTGTCTGAAGGGTCTTCTTTCAGGGGAGCCTCTCTGTTATAAGGGTAGCACTTTGGGCACCCATGCCAGTAGCACCCTTGAAACTCGTAAATATTTTCACCATCGAATCCATCCACTTTATAGCCAGAAATCTTGACTTCCTTTCCTCGGCCGGCATGATCTATTCTTATGCCTCGTGTTTCCTCCTCATGGCTGAGCCATTGGATGGCGATGGCTGATTGCTTATCTGTCATTCTATAGCTATTTTTCGGGATAATGCCGATAGTGTTTGGTTTTAAAAAGTTTCTACGGAAGGCCAGGTTGCACGCACTTGCGATGGTGATGGATTCAAGGAACGGATCGACCTTACATTCTTGTAAAAATATTGTTCTAAACTTTAAACAAGCTTGGGCCAAAATCTCAACGTCAGACATGCAGTATTCGAGCAGCTCTTTCTGGAAGTCAAACACGTAGTTGTTGCTCACCTGCTCACTGTACCATTTTTCAAAATCACTGTGAGATTTCTCGAACATTGTCTCGGGGCAGTAATACTGCTTATCTGGCATGGGGCCAACATAGTTTTGATTCGCCAGAGTATTGAATAAATGTGGGAAGTAGCCCTTTTTCTTTTCCGGCGGGAGATCGAATGCCTTGGGGAGAGCTGACAGGGCCATGGGGAAATAACTAAGGGAATCTACAAACCTGACGTTATCGAATTTCATTAGAATAATTTTTGTGCCTCTCATGACAAGCTCGGGGGTGAATTTAGTCTCTTCCATCATGTGTTTTAGTAAAAATTGGAAGTCAAAGCCTTGTCCATTGTGGGCGATCACACAGACGTTTTTAACATTTTTTCTCACCTGCAGGACGTACTCCATGAATTGTTTCACTGGGTCAGAGTTGAACACTCGTGTGCGGTTCTTACATTTTATACAAAAATCACTATCGATACACTCAGAGCAGAACTGTTGTGAAACACAGAGGTTGACTTTGTGTACCTTAACCTCAGGGTCACTGGACAAAGCCTCGTCTTGGCGTGTCTCAAGGTCAAAGAAAATGAATAAAAAATCTTTGCTCTTTGGCTTCCCATGATCACGCTTCATATAACATTTGTGGTTGGGGTCTGTATACTCATTACAAATCTTACAGTAAACCTCGCCACATTTATGAGGGGTGGACCGCTCTCGAATCATCACTAATTTTCCACAATCAAGACATTTATGTACAGCTTTACACTTATCGGTCTGGTGAGCTATAAAACATCTCTGATTTTTAAACTTCATGTTGCATTTTGGACACAATATTCCACCATGTTCTTCTGTACAAGGAGGGGAAATGGTCTGACATTGCGGGCAAATGTTTGAACAGCGGTGTTCATTTTTGTGTTCGTAGGGAACGTGGCAACCCTCGCAAAAATAGGTACAGGCAAATGCCGCAGTCAAAGAGTTGATCACATTGTAGTGGCCATTGTGGAAAAGTAGGTTAATTTTAAATTTTGGATTTTCAACGCTACCTTCAAAGTACACATCTCGCCCTTTGTGGTCATAATTGTAGACGGTAATTTTGAAATCTTTCAAGTAGGCTTGAAACTTTTCCAACTCTGGGATTCCCCCGCCGTTCTCTGGCATCTCCACTCTAGCCCTGCGAAGTAGCTCCTGAGCCCTAGCTGTTTGTCTACGGCCTTTATCCTTACGTATTAATATATATTCTGGGTCATTCGTAATCTTAGCTGCGGCCACTACTAAAGCACGGGGCAAACACAAATTATCTTTGTTATTTATCACCACAATTCCTGATCTAGCTCTACATTCTTCATCAAACGTATTATACAGCCCCGGTCGTCTTTTACCACTGCCTACAGGAAGGTTTATTCTGGTACATTCTACTTTAAACGTGTCAGTGGATTTAATGGATTCAGAGTTACTCTGTACAATGCCTCCAAAAATTTGCCACAAAATATCCTCGTTAACTTCCTCTGCAGGTCGAAAATTTACATAACCTGGCTCCTTACTTTTTAAGTTCAACGATTGAAGCGTGAACCCCAATTGGTCATCTGCATTTGCCTGCGCTTTCATTTCATTTACAATTTTGGCAAACCCCTGTCTTAACCAATCAATCTCGCTCGTTTCAGGAGGAGGATTTGAAAATTTAAAAATAGTCTTATTGCCGTAAATTCTAAATTTCTTAACATATGTCTGCTCATCACTCAGTATTTCTACAGGCTCATGGGTTTCCTGTACAGGCTCAAAAGTTTCCTCTACAATCTGTTGGGACTCCATAGTACAAAGAAAATGATAAGACTCACCCAAATATACACACACACTACAGTAAAATATAAAGGAAAATAATTACGCACTACGTTAAAAAACCGACACTATCACAAACTAGTTTATAAAATATAAATATCACGGAGCACACTCAAAAGACGTCCTATCAAAGTAAAATAATAAAACTCACGGAAATACACACACTATAGTAAAATATAAAGTGAAATACAAATAATTAAGCACTACGTTAAAAACCAACACTATCACGAACTAGTTTATAAAATATGAATATCACGGAGTACACTCAAAAGACGTCCTGTCACGACAAACTCCTGGCAGAGAATGAGAGACAGGTAGGAGTGTGGAGGGAGCGCCGAACGCCAGCGCGCTCACCTGTGTGTAGTCACGTAGGCACAGAGAGGCCTGGTGGGGTATTTATAGGAGGTTGACGCAACAGCGTGGTCACCTACATCTATTTATAAATACAACTCGGCGCTCTGTTTTCCCATAATTCCCGCTAGTATGTGGCCGATTAATCAACAAATTAACGGCTGTCAATCATGTCATCCATCATACGTAGCGTCGCCGCTACACGGCTATCTTTAAATAGTCACATGCGCCATAATAGTCCAGGGCACATGGGCCCAATCAAAGACTTGGGGCGCGGCCAGCAATGCACATAGCACGCGGCCATCATATGCTCTGCCCTATCGGAAACCAAAATAGACGCGGTGACATGGCGCGGCCATAACTATTGCCGCTCTAGTGGGCGGTGCCTGCGGACGGTGGCACACAGCCATAACTGTTGCGGTGGGTCGTTCTAGATCCCAAACGCGTGGGCGGTGACGTTCATTCGGTCACGTAGGCCAAAAATGGAACATGCGGAGGGTGACGTGCTAGTGTGGGTGTCACCCTGCTGGGTCCATAACCACGGGACAAGCTGCACTATATTTATCATTGAATTTTTTACATTAGAAGTACTAAATATATAATCATTTTTAGGTAATAATATCGGTTACAAGTAGTAGCAAAATGGCGGTCCCACGACAGTTGTGAGAGTTCCACAGTTATATGTTGAGCTTTCATTTGGTAATATTCTTACATTATTTATCCCACATGTTGGTTCCCGCCAAACGGCAGCCATCGGTCACGTAGGCGGACCGCGCGGCCGGTAACGTTCGGTCACGTAGGCGGACCACGCGGCCGGTTCATACGGTCACGAACCTGTCAGGCGCGGCCATAACGTCACAGAAAAACAGCTGACGTGGCGCGGGTGCCGCCGATGACGTCACAAAAAAACACCTGACGTCGGCGCGAAAATCCTGTCTGAAAAAACAGCTGAAAATTGGCGCGGACGCCGCCATGACATCACAATTGGCGCGAACATGGACGTCGCCATATTGGTGACGTCACAGAAAAAACAGCTGACGCCGCCATGACGTCACAAGAAACAGCTGACGTCGCCGATGACGTCACAAAAAACAGCTGACGTCGCCGATGACGTCACAAAAAACAGCTGACGTCGCCGATGACGTCACAAAAAACAGCTGACGTCGCCGATGACGTCACAAAAAACAGCTGACGTCGCCGATGACGTCACAAAAACACCGCCATCTTGAAAAAAAAATGGCGCGAACGCCACCATCTTGGTGACGTCACAGGAAAATTGGCGCGAAAATTAGGTACATGGGCGCCGCCATCTTGGTCCTCGTTTCCCGGGATACCTACTCACACTATTTCATTTCATGTCTTCGAGGTAAATTCAAATAAACACTTAACATTTGACATGCAAGTTTTACACTACGGATTTCATTTGTAAATTTTTATCACTTCTTAAAAAATGAATATTTAAAACTTTAATTTTATTTTTTATTTTGTCCTCTATAAATTGAATGATTAGTTCTGGATACTGTTAAAAAATTAAAGCCTTCTCCAAACTCATAATACATTTGAATTCCATTTAATTGTGTCTTGGGAGAATTGTTATATTAGTACCAAGAGATGTGACAAAGGGTGGACCAGAATAAGAGAGTGGGTTTGCTGAAGTTTTAGCGCTAGTATTTCTACCCTCTCCTTCTTTTTCATCATCTGCTATTTTTTTTAATTCGGGAATTTCTAATTTTTCAATTGCATTTTAATATTATAAAGTTAACATTTGGTAAGTATCATATACTGCCAAGTTGAGAAATTGTATCCTTATTTAATGACAACAAATCCATAGAAAGTGGAAAACAATTTTAGACTAAATATGTTTACAATTTAGTAAATTACTGTGGGCATCTATCTATACTTATTTAATACGCTAAGGGTTTTTTTTGTCTTGAGAACTCCTCCTACAATTTTCAACCGATTTTCAAGTTTTTGGTGTCGTTGGATAGGGCTTGGTCTGTAGTTGTTTCCGCCAACAACTTATGAGAATCTGACGGAAAATAAAGGCGTTATCCACCATTGAAATTTTAAAATTTTCCATTTAAATAACATTGGGATTGAATAAAGCATTTTAAACATCTGTTAATAATCAGCTGTAAATACGTGTAGTTTTGGTGATTGTAGATATTCACAATATTGGATTGGTCGGACGTCAATGATTTAGAGATAAAAGTAACATTTGTTTTGTATTAATATAAATTGCTCGATTTCGAGCAACACGTTTACTAGTTTTATTAAAAGGAATAAAACTTTAATCTACTGAAAAAAGTACTTAGAATATAAAGAAGTTTGTAGAAATACATCAGTCAGAAAAGCTAAAAATGAATTGTTTCCTGTAAAAAATAACATTAAAAATTATGTAAACATTATTAATGGTATACAAAAACTTTAATGTAGTTTTAAGTATTTGTGAGCTACAAAATTTTAGAAAAAAATTCTATTCAGCTATCAAATACTTCATTCAAATACATTGGCACGTCAAAACTAACTTTACAAAAAATATACATGATTAGTTAAAGTCCTCTTTATAATAAGATCTTGCCTCATATTCGTTCACAAAATAAAACAATTTTTACATAAAAATTTGGTTATCTTATTCTTTAAGTCCCTGTCCTTACTAATATTAGCGAATTTCCCTATAGGGAATACGCTATTACGGTAGTAGCCATGGTAAGACCTAAGCCCGGGACCATGTTACTTTTTCATTTTGAGATCCCCAGAAGCCAAAAACACCGTTCGTTCATTTTCATATGTATGTATGTATGTATATATATATATATATATATATATATATATATATATATATATATATATATGTTTGAAGGAAATTTCTTCATGTTCAGGTTGAAACAATTTTTATTAATTTTCGCCCATCTTGGTAGGCTTCTTCAGATAATATAAAAAAAGTGTATAAATATGTACAAATTCACAATAAAATAAAAGTAAAAATATAAATATAAACAATAACAAACTAAACAGTCATAGATCTAAAGCAGGTCAGATGTTAAATAAATTTTACAAAACATGATTAGTCTCAGGTTTTCATTTTATCTCAAATTTAGGCCCATCGGATGTCGTGTTTGTAATACAAGTTGGTGGGCGAGTTCTTGCTTTCTCAAGTTTATCATCGTGATATTTTTGTTTTCATTTTCTTCTACTTTCTTTATGGCCTTTAAAGTATAGCAGTCTTCTATTTTATTTTTATTGTGGAAGAAGGCATGTTTGGCTACAGGTTTATCCTCGTCATTGTGAGCAATATCTGCCCTGTGCCCTGTCATCCTTATTCTTAAGTGGTTTGTAGTTTGTCCAATGTATTGTTTGTAGCAGTATTTGCAGTCAAGTTGATAAATTATTTTTTTTTAATTACAGTCCATTTCATGATTTATTGGATATTTCTTTTTTGTGTTACTGCTTTCAAATACATTGGTTTCTGATATTAGTTAGCAGGTACCACATCTAGGTTTATTGCATGGTTTACAACCTTTTTTTAAATGGTGTCCGCTATTTGACTTTTTTGTCAAATCGGTTTGTACCAACATGTTTTTCAAGTTTGGGGGTCTTCGAAATATGACTCTAGGTGGTTTAGAGAAAATATTTTTCGTTTCAGGTGACGATTGAAGTATGTTATATGCCGACTTCATCCCACTGTTCACCTTATGGAGTCCCGGGAAAAATTGTGTGATAAGTTTAGGTTCATTCATTGGGAAGTTCTTTGTCGGAGGATTCTTCGGTTGGTTTATTTTCTTTTGATTATTTTTTCCGGATATCCAGACTTTTTAAGGGATGTAGTTAACTTTGTTATATAGTTTAAGAAGTCTGAATTCTCGCTGTATAGTTTTTTGGCTCTAAATGAGAGGCTCTTTGGTATGGACTTCTTAATATATGTTGGATGACAGCTGTTATAATTTAAATATTGCATGGTATTAGTTTCCTTTAAATGCAATTTGCTTTTCATTAAACCAGAATCTAAAACAATGTCGACATCTAGGAAGGTGACAGATGTAGTTGAATAATCCCAAGTAAAGCGGAGGGATGAAAAACTGTTAAGTGATTCTAAAAATGCATTTGGGTGATCTATTCCATGCTGCCATATGAAAAAGATATCGTCAATATATCTACACCATAAAAGAGGTAAGCGTACTTGTGTTTCCAAAAAGTCTTTTTCTATTTTCACCATAAATAGGCTTGCATAACTCGGTGCCATACGCGTCCCCATGGCTGTTCCATTTATTTGTAGGTATGTTTTGTCATTAAACCTGAAAGCATTCATTGTTAATATGAAATTGACCAAAGTTAGCAGAAAATTAGTTTAGGGCATGGAACCGGCAGGTCGAGTGTTGAGGAATTCTTTGACAGCTTCAATACCTCCTTGGTGGGTAATATTGCTGTATAAGGAAGTGACATCTACAGTTACCAATATGGTGTTTTCATCCAAAGGTTGAACAACTATATATATGTGTGTGTGTGTGTGTGTGTGTGTGTGTGTGTGTGTGTGTGTGTGTGTGTGTGTGTGTGTGTGTGTGTGTGTGTGTGTGTGTGTGTGTGTGTGTGTGTGTGTGTGTGTGTGTTTGTGTGTTTGTGTGTCCGTGGTACTGATAACTTTTGAAGGGGAACTCCGATTTTGATGAAATTTGGTATTAAGGTGTAAGACTAGGTCTATTTTCATGAGTTTGCTAACCAGCATGATCGGGTTATGGGAACGGGGTTTTATGAGGTTTCAAAGGGGTAAAAAATGGGTTTTTTGCATTTTTATAGCATAACTTTTCAAATTCAACAATTTTAACTAAAACCATTTAAAAGAGCTTAAAAAACAAACAATTTGGTATTTTGAATTTTTAATTTGGCTTAACAGGTTACGGAGAAAAGCCAAAAACAGGTTTTCCATGTTAACCTTATGGGAAATCAACAAAACCCTGTATCTCCCTTATTTATTAGAATAACTTGATAAAATTTGGTATGCACATTCACTTGGTAGGGTTCAACTGATATTTGCTAACAACACCCATATGGCGGGAAACCTACGTACTCACCCCTATGGGGTTTATGGGGAAAATGAAAAGAACACCATAACTTGATAATATTTGGTATGTACATTCACTTGGTATGATTTAACTGATATTTGCTTACTACACCCATATGGCGGAAAACCTGCATACTCACCCCCATGAGGTTTATGGGGAAAATTAAAAAGTGCCGAATATTGATACAGTTTGACATTTATCTAATTTAACTATTACATTTCCTAACAAAATAACATTTTCTAACAACACCCCAAGGCAGCACACCTACATACCCATTCCTATGGTGTTTATGGGGAAAATACAATATCTCAAGATCGTTTTGAAATTCGCTGAGTACGCAGGTCTGCTGCGGCGGGGGTATTTCTTATATTTAATGGTAACTAATTATATGACTTGCTTGCTATTATTGCAGATATTTTGTCAGACTTAGCTTATCTCAAATTAGGCAGATTTATGTTGCTATAATATTGAGTGTTATACATCACTTCTATGTTATAATTCATTAATTTTGACTCTAATGTGAAAAAAGGCATTGTTAAAAAAATACGTTTTAAATTCAAAGTCAATGTTTTAAATTCTTTACAACTATAGTATTGAGCTACTTATGCCATGACTCTAATTGCAGGTAATAAAGTAGGAGTCCTCAAACTACATTTCTTTGACAAAATCATAATATTAAATTATATACACTTCTCAATTTTTAAAGAAATTTATTATCAGTAAATTGTAATGGTACAAATAAGGAGTACCTGGATTGCCTCTTTAAGGTGATCAGGTCATCAGGTGATCATCGTTGGGGACTTCAATGTCCCCTTCCACTCCACCAGGCCCAACTCCACCCTTTTACATGACCTTTTACAGATTTATGGATTCACAACTTCAATATCCATTCCGACCCGCATCACTATAGTACTGTTTTATTTTGTGTTTATCTACGCCAGTGGCATTTTTTAACTTTTTTTTGGCGGGGAACGGTCCAAAGCCCAGTCTTGTTACTATCTAACATCGACCAGTTGTTAGAAAGCATCATTAATTAATGGCCCAATGACAAATGGCAACTGGGTCCGGAATCGAACCTTTAAAAAGCTACTAACTTTTCTCAGGATCGAACCGGCAACCTTTGGATTCAAAGGCGAGCACTATATAACCACTCAGCTACCCAGCCAGTTAAACTGCATCGATAATATCTTAGTTTCCATACCTTTTTGTCAACGAACAGTTATCGAACCATTCATTTCAGACCACACGGCTCAGATTATATCCATCCCCATATGTATTTCTGATCAATCTGATGATACTCCTTCTTTCACCAGAATCATCAATAATTGGAATCTTGAAGAATTCAAGATTAGGTTGAGGGTTGAGGAGTGGAGAGGGGTATATGGGGCCTCCAATACCGAAGCCAAAGTCTTCCTTGACACATTTTCACATCATTTTCATGTATGCTGTTCAACGGTTTTTTTCAAATCAAAATCAAAACGAAAAGCAAATCCAAATTGGATCACTCAAGAAATATTGAACAAAAAATTGAGACTATAAGAGTTTTATGATAGTTGGAAGCAACTCAAAATCCCCGACTCTGAATTAGCTTATAAGACTTTCAAGAAAGAATACCTGAGATTAGTAAAAAAACCAAGTCAGATTCTTTAGTCAATAGATTTGTAAGTTCCGGGAACAGATCGGTCAAGGCCTGAAACATCATCAACAAAACCAGAGGTGCCCTTAAGGAACCTCCTGGCAACATCACAATAAGATCAGACCACATGCAAATAAAAAATCCCAGAACTGTTAGCAACATCATGAACAACTTTTACTTGAACATCTCTTCACATATTCATTCTGACATGCAAACTTTAAGCTTTTCTGGCTTTCCCAGAAACAGCGACCAAAACTTCACAGCTTTTAAAAAGTGCAGCTCCGATGAAATTTTAAAAATCATCTCAAATATGAAGCCCAAGACCTCCTGCGGGCTCTATGGGATTTCCATGAAAACCATCAAGTTCTGTGCGGGGGAATTGGCTCGTCCTCTTTGTCACATCATTAACAGCTCTCTTGATTCTGGGATTTCCCTCAAATCCTCAAAACCGCAAAAATCAAACTGATTCACAAAAAAGGGGACAAGGAAGAGATCGGCAACTATCGTCCAATCTCGCTCCTGTCTTCTTTCTCCAAAGTTCTGGAGAAGGTCGTGTGTGATCGGCTTATACTGTACCTGGAGTCAAACTCTCTGTTTTTCACCAGACAGTTCGGATTCAGGAAGGGAAGGTCAACAGAATCAGCTATTATTCAGTTCTTCTCAGATTGTCTTGACTGCATGGATGGCGGGGGCAGCATAGTCTGATGCTTTGCAGATATGTCCAAGGCGTTCGACTGTGTTGTACCTGACATCCTTGTCGAAAAATTGGCTTCCTTAGGCATCACTGGAACTCCCCTCACTTGGCTTTCAAATTATATTAAAGACAGGTCTCAGGTCACTGAAATTCAACATTTGTCTTCTAAAGGACACAGGTCCTCAGTTATTTCTGATTCAAGAAAGGTTGAAAGCGGGGTGCCCCAGGGTTCAATCCTTGGCCCCCTGCTGTTTCTAATATATATAAATGACATTTGCCTTTCCCTTCCTGAGGAAGACTTGGTCGTGTATGCCGATGACACCACCCTTTTAACCAAAAACCTCGACCAAACAAAGCTTAAAATGGTTTCATACATTAAAGTCAACCAACTGGCTCAGTACTTTTCCGAATTAAAGCTCTCTCTCTCTTAATTCTTCCAAGACCAATTACATTTTCATTCAATCAAGACAACGGCAAAACTCAAAACTGTCACAGTTTCCACACCTAGAGATAGGTGACAGTCAACTTTCCAATGTCAAATCAGTCAGTTTTCTGGGAGTGAGATTGGACGATGGGCTGATGACCTGGGATGAACAAATCCTCCATCTCAGGAACAGGCTCTCGGCCGGTCTGTACGTCATCCGGAACATTGCTAGGTTGGGCAGTGTAGAGTTAGCTAGGATGGTTTATTTTAGTCTAATATATAATCTCACATCAGTTACTCCATAGTTCTGTGGGGTAATTCGTAAAAAAAAATCTTGAAATAATTTTTAAGCTACAGAAAAGAGCGATCAGGTACATTTATGGCCTGCGCCCTAGGGACCATTGTAAACCTGCTTTTCAAAATCTTCAAATACTAACTGTGCCTTCTCTTTTTATTCATGAAATAGTCATTTTTGCAATTAATAACAGTTTCACTAACGTTCCTGTTCATCACAGCTATAATACTAGATTCAGAAACAATAGAACCTCTGTAAATCACAACCTTAGATTACTGGAAAATAAGCCAGGCTTTCTCGTATACCTAAGCTTTTTTATAAAATCCCACCTCACATCACTTTGATTCGTAACTATTCAAAACTCAAAAGTGAATTGAAAAAGTTTCTCATTGATAAGGGTTTTTACAACATAGGAGAATTTCTGACAGAACGAACTCAAAACCTAACCTAAACCTATCCTTAAACATTCCGTGCCGCACAAGAAGAATGAGCCAAACCTAAATAAATACTATTTAAATTGACATGGCAGTGTCTGAATCACTGCCTCCTGACTGATCCCATGCCGCAAGAGAGTGGTTTACGGGACGACGCCGACGCTTCGTAAGTAAGTAAGTAAGTAACTGATCTGCATCCTATAGAGTCTGGAGTTCCCCAGGCAGTGTGCTTGGACCTTCCTTGTACATACTCTACAATTCTGACCTCCCAGAAAGTGCTTCTTCTGAAATTGCTACTTTTGCAGACGATACTGCAATACTGTCCGTTCATTATGACCCAGCTCAAGCTTCAATTAATTTACATCGCAGTTTAGATGAGCGTAGTGCACCTCGTACCGCAGTCACTTTTACCAGCCAGGGGGAGAGTTGTTAAAATCCGTCAGAAGTACAAGCTCGTCAGGAAGAGCGGAGGCCGCCCTGGGCTGCAGGTGACATAGTGAAAGTCTTCCCCGTATCTCTAGTACCCGGCTTTAGCAAATCAATGCATTTCTGCATCTACACGCACAGCACCGTTTGAGTTTTCCCGTCCAGGGCTTAGTATAATCTTTGTCTTTTCATGGAACACACCCCGATCTCTCAGGTGTGATAGCTAAAATTGTTAAAATAATTTCAAAAATTGTAACTCCATGTTGTATTCATTGTTCCATGTGACTAACATATGTATATTTTCAGCAAACAGTTTGGGAGAAAAATTTTCCTAACAAATTGAACCTTGCGGTTCCATGGTTTTATCTAAAGCTAGCCTAATTTGGCAAACTAGAAAAAAGTACCGTAACCGTAACATAACCTCAACCTTGTTAATAATTGTTATTATACATTTATGTCAGATTCCTCGTTGTTGGAGCTTGGATGGGTTATGTTATGTCATGTCACAGTCTAACAATATGTTTATGTTTTGTTTTGACTTCATTCATTCGGGAAGGTTAGACTTAAGTGAAAGTGACAGAGTCCGCCGAGACAGGATTTATTCATTTTTGTCACTTCGTCAAGTTTAAGTTTATCTTTGTGTACATTTTTACTTGGCCTAGTTGATTGATTCCGTGATTTGGGTAGTAAATCATGAATATGGTTTGAATTACTATGCTGAACAGGTAGGTGTAGGCCTAGGCCTTTGTTTAATTTGTTAGGCGTATATATTTTTTAATTTATTTAAGCTCTTAAACTTGGACTGATGTTTATGTGACATAACCAAACTCTAATCTCTGGACAATTTCTAATCTACCAAATGATGTATCTATGGAATAATAAACTTCTTAATTCTTGATTCTTGAAGCTGGTAGGCCTATTTTATAACCTAGGCCCTAGCAAAATTAATTTAGCCTATTCAATCTTTAGTAATCATTATCATAGTCAATGAATAGTCATTTATTCTGTCCTTAAACAATACAATATTGTAATAGACAACGTCTATGTAACCATAGGCTATTCTATTAAAAATAAAATAGGGCCTAGGTCCTAATAGATATTTCAGGCCATTTAGGCCTAATTAAATAATCGGGCATGATTCCAAAATTGGCTCCTACACTTACTAGGTAGGTAGGTTAATAGGTACTGGTATATATAGCCTAGTTTTTGGGTAATGCGAGTAGCATATGCCTAGACTAGGTCCTCATTGCCCACAGGAAGTGTTGAGGATCATGACCCATGTTGACTGCATAGTTCACTGTAGGCCTAGACCTATTTTTTTAAGTGAAAAGATACTAGGCCTAGGGCTAACTGAGGCTAACCTGGATATTAATCTTGCCTGGATATAAATCGTAGTAAAAGTAAAATTATTTCTGATGCGTTTTTTAACATCTTAAAAAACAATAATGGAGCAGAGTCTGATAGCAATAAGCCTAGGCCTAAGTGTTTTTTTAAACACAACGAAACATGATTTTTAAAAACGCTAAGAGGAACGGTCAATTTGAGCGTTTCTTGATTTTATCATTATTGTTTTTTTGACGAAACTTCATTATCCGACTCCATCGTTATTGTCGATGTGGAAATTTCGATATTGCAAAAAAAATGCTTCTAGGCCTAGGTGTCAAACGAGGCAACTCGACCGTACATTCAAACCCTCACAAGATAATTCTGTTATTCATAAACTAAGGATATTCCATCGACGATGCAATTACACGATACGATTACGATTTTATCACCTGATTTATTTTTGTTCTAATATGATTAAACATGCCTAAGTTATAACTTACTACAATTAAACATATATATTGCAAACAAGTAACTGAAAACAACAAAAACAAGTAGGCCTAACTTACAGATTTTAGCTAATGTAACCTGTAATATTATCAAAAAACAACACAAAATAAACTACCGGTAACCAAAATTATTATGTGTTTAGGTGTATCTTAATTAATTAATTGTGAGAAGAAGCAGAATTCGTTAGACCTGAAATGGCGTCACACAAATGCTGCCAGATTTGAATCAGAAAAGTATTTTTTCTAATTGTATTGAAGGAATATGCGTTTTAAATGTTTCCCGACACCATTGATTTTGTTGTTATGAACATCGCTGTCAATAAAAGTGAAGGAGGTTTATGGTTAGATTGTTAGGTTAAACGATGCATTTCTTATCCCAATATCGTTGTTGATTTTATTGCTTTCATCGCAAAATTTTAATCGCAATATCGAAATTTCCACATCGATAACTTAATGACAATGGAGTCGGATAACGAAGTTTCGCCGTTTTCTTATATTGTTAGGCGCACAAAGGAGTATAGTGATATTTTATAACAATCTATTAAAAATTATATTTATTTATCCAAAGTAACTTAAAGATGACAGAATTATAAAATTAGAAAACATAGTCCGGATCGGCATCCAAATCATCAACCTCTCTGAGGTCTCTATTATTTTTAACTGTCCTCTGCCTTGTATCTTCGTATCTGGTCACTAAAATTTGGTAAGGTCAAGTGGGGGTAAGTGTTCGCCTGGGGCATGAAAAATCGGTTTATTATTCAAAAAATTTCAAAACTTAGTCAAAGGTATTACAAACTGTGCTCTTTCAAATTATTATCACTAAAAAATGATCTGGTTATTATTACGTGTGTTTTGATGAGTTTAAGAACATCTTAAGTTTCTACTCTAAACGCAAGTGCCGCTCGGAAAATTTAAGAAATTACTAAAAATTCAAATACCGTACTAAGGTTATTATTTTAAAGGTAAACTTAATCTGACTCATTTTTTTAAGAGAACGCCTCATACACAGGCGACGACATTACACGCACAAACATGAGTGGTCACCTGTAGCTAGCCAATGTGACTTAATGCCGTGACCGTACCTCTTGCTGTCTTTAGATCACCGCACAGGCCTATTGGCCCAGTGTGAGGGGCAGTGGAGGTTAAAATTCCTAAGGTAGGCTAGGCCTATAAAATTTCATGCAAACACTGGCATAAATGTGTAAAATAACAAAAATAGCATCATGCTATCTTACATATAGGCCTAGGCTAGGTAGTAGAGTAGTTGATGTATTAGTAATAAAACTTTGTATACTATTCATCCTCAGAAAGGAGTAGAATAGAAATAAATACCCCGTTGCATCAGACCTACATTCTCAGCAAATTTCCAATGGATTTTTTTTAATTTTTTCTATTTCCTCATAAAACTAAGAGGTTGAGAAAATATATAGGTTTACCGCCTCATGGGTTTTGTTTGAAATATACATTAAACCCTACCTATATGTAAATGTAGTAAATGTAGGCCTACATACCAAATTGTATCAAGCTATGGTATTCTTTTCAATTGCTTTATAAACCCCATTGGGGTGAGCAATGGGTGATATGTTTGCCGCCATTTGGGCTTTGCAAGCAAAGTTATAAACCCTTTCTAATTAATGAACACAGAAAATTTGGCCAGGATGTGTCAATAAATAAGCAAAATAGATGGTTTTGTTTGTATCCTTAAGAATATGGGGAATATATATTTTTATTCTCTCCGAAAACATTTAGGCCTAAGCTAAGTTGATACTTAATTTAAAGTACTAAATTGTTTAAATATTTTTTTATATATGGTTTATGTAAATACTGTTAAATTAAAAAAAATTAGATAAAAATGCTAAAAACCCATTTTTGACCCTTTTGAAACCCCATTCCCGTGGTCTGATCATTCTAGTTTGTGAACTCATTCAAGTATATGCTTGCTTACTCCTCTGTACCAAATTTCATCAAAATTGGATCATAAATTCGGGACGAAAGTTCCGTTCAAAAGTTATTGTGTACGTGAACATATATACAGCGTGTTCCGGAACTCTCTAGAATTTTTTTGTATATTTATTTGTTCCTTGCATGGAGACAAGAAAAAAACATCATACAAATAGGGGTCTAAAATCCATCGTTAAGCTGCTAGCAGCCATTTTGTTTTTTCACACAATAATTTTTATTTCTTCTTTTGGTAGGAGGTGCTCAATAAAAAAAAGTGTTTTGTACATCTCCTTTAGGGCTCCGCCCCACAGAATCTTAATTACTGTATAGCCTACGTGTTGAAATTTGAAATGGACGATTGTCTTCGCTCATAGATACTCACTAAGAAACTGCTTTGCTAATACATCGGTTTTGAAGCACTTTAGAGCTCCGCCCCACCAGGCTTCAAAATTACTTTAGAGTCCCCGGGGTTGAAATTTGACATGGAGGTTCCTATTTGCTCATGGGTGCTCACTAAGTAAAGGTTTTGTAAATATAGTCTTCGATGATCTTTAAGGCTCCGCCCCACAGGACTTCAAAATTCTTTTAGGGCCTTTGGGGTTGAAATTTGACATGGACGTTCCTTTTTGCTCATAGCTACTCATTAAGAAACAGTTTTGTGAATATTATTTTTTTTTTTTTTTTATTCTTTGGGGTTTTGCCCTACATTTCTTGTACATTGCTCTAGGGCCCACGGGGTTGAAATTTGACATGGGAGTTCTCCTTTGCTGATAGGTGCTCACTAAGAAATAATTTTGCAAATTTCCTTTAGGGCTCCGCCCCACAGAACCTTGAAATTATCATAGATCCTAAGGAGCTTAAATTTAACGTGGATGTTCTGTTTTTGTAATAGGTGCTCACTAAAAAATGGTTCTGTAAATATAGTTTCTTAAGTTCTCTAGGGCTCACCCCACACATAACTTCAAAACTAATCTAGGGCCAACGGGGTTGAAATTTGACATGGACGTTTCTCTTTGCTCATAGATGTTCAATAAGAAACTATTTTGCAAATTTCCTTTAGGGCTCCTCTACACAAATCCTTAAAATTACCATAGATCCTAAGGGGTTGAAATTTAACATTTATATACGTTCCCTAGTAGGTGTTCACTAAGAAACAGTTTTGCAAAAATAGTTTTTGATGTTCTTTAGGGCTCCACCCCACATGACTTCAAAATGACTGTGTAGGGCCCTCGGGGTTGAAATTTGACATGGTCGTTCCTATTTGCTCATTGATTCTCATTAAGAAAAGGATTAGCAAAGTTCCTTCAGAGCTCCATTGACACTATTGTTTTAAAGTCATTCTTAAGGAAGAAGGTTTCGTTGCTCTTTGAAAAGATTTTATTACCTATGAAATAAATTCAATCACCGGTGAAGCTGTGACGGGCAACAGCTAGTGAACAAATATTTTTTTATGTAAGCTCATCATAGCAGTGTTGTAAATCCACTTCTTTTAAGGTTGCAATAAACCTTAGTAACATTAAACATTTTTCAGGTCACGTGTTCCAATCAAGACCTATGTACATGTAAAGAAGACATCCTCCTTGTAATGTGGAAATGTGGTCCCACTTTTTTATGGATGCAAGTAAGAAATAACAAACTTTTTTAGCTGTTGTTTTACAAATACTTGATCTTTGAAGATATGAATCTATTAACATTTATTGTTTTTACTTGCTTTAATATGGTAATAGGCATACAACCATTACAAGATGGTATGGGAGGCACCTTGCCTCCACTTGTAATCACAACTGATAAAGTTCCTAATGTAAAAGAAGAAAACAAAAAAAAGGAAGAAGACCAAACAAAAGAATTCGAAAAAGCTATTTTGAAAGAAGAAAGTGGAAAACAAGTCGAGAATATCGAAGAAGAAAAGACAATATTACCTCTTAGTTCTCCTTCGAATTCAACTCTTTCAGAACCTTTTGATTTTGTAAAATGGTTTGAGGAAGGGAGGGCTCGCATACTAGGAAGAACAGGAGGAAGTGATAGTAAAGATTCCTTGTCGCACATTGAGACTCCTTCGAAACCTCAAGAAAACGGGGATGACTCCTTGATATCAGAACACAAGTTAAACAATAGTAAAGTATCAGCACTTGATGATAAATCCATACCTCAAACTGATAATGTAGAAGACCGCTCCGTTACTGCAGAGAAGTCAAGTGGGAGTTTAGAAAGAAAGACTGTTTCATTAACTTCTCAAGCAATAAAAATCTTTAAAAGTAACCAATCTCAAGTTTATAGTTTAGATAACAAGAGGGTTTTTGCCAGCAATCAAACCAACTCAGTTGCAGTTATTGAAGAAAGTGGTCCTGCCAGCTCATGCAAAGATAATCCTTACGGAAGTGTATGCACATATGTATTAGCTTTGGCTATTCCTCTTTACTTAAAAGACATGTGGCAATCATTTCATGAAATTTCTTACTTTCAGGTTTAATATTGGCTTATTTTCATTAATTCATATTATCTCAAAGATCTCTGCCCTCAATGACATTACTATTTCAGCATTTTGCTACCGGTACTACAATCGCTAACCACCATTGAACATATAATCATATCAAAATTGAAAACACACAATGAAATTAATCAACCATGATTTTTTAAATGGCAATCCTTCAGGTTTTACATCTTTTTTGGTAGAATGTTTTTGAAAAATTGGGGTCAGAAATCTTTGAACACAGTTTCTGCCAATGAAATATCAATATCATTTGAGATAAAAAAAATACTGGCTTATTTAAGTCTCCACAAGCATAAAGTTTAGGAAGTTGCAGCATCAATAGCCTCAACATAAAAGGATTTAATATATTTAGGATTGAGCTACTTAAAGATATTGTAAGTATTTTATACATGCATGTGTACATTGTGTAATTGCTGTATGGACTTGAAATATTATGCCTTTTTAAGCATTAGTTAAGTTTTATGTAGGCCAATATTGTTATATAATAAGACTGAACTCAACTTTAATCCTACTTATCTTCATTAGGCCGTTTAAGCAAAGTGATGACTTTAAACTGACTTTACTTGAAAATAATTGTTATGTGTTAATTGCAAGCAAAATGTCTTATGTGTTTTAGGACCTATCCAACATTTAACTTTTCAAATTTCTGTAATAAATTTCCTCTTAAATATTTGAAATTTAAAGGATAGCGATAACAAGTCTTGTTCACTAATTTTACTGTTTGTTCATATTCCTAGATCAATATAGGCCTGAAGAGCATATATTGTATAAAGTATTTTTGTATCATATGAAGTGCCAAAGACATATTTAGTTGAGATGTATTTTAAAATGTAAACATTCCTTGTGGAATATAATCAATGTGCATAATTTTAATTTATTACATTGGCATATTGAGCCCCTTTAACGTGACCATTTTTTGCGTCTATTTTTACGCTTGTAGCATTTTTTAACGTTTTGACAGGGAACGGTCCAAACCCCAGTCTTGTTACTATGTAACATTGACCAGTTGTTAGAAAGCATCATTAATTAATAGCCCAATGACAAATGGCAACTTGGTCCGGAATCGAATCTTTAAAAAGCAACTAACTTTTCTCAGGATTGAACCGAGAGCCTTTGGATTCAAAGGCGAGCACTATAACCACTCAGCTACCCAGCCAGTTTTATAATACGTAACCAAGCTAGCTGTATTTAGTAACTAAAGCTGGTTAACATAGTGGAAGAAACATTCACCTTATCATCAGAAAGATCTTAAAAATTTTCAGATCCACCTTGAAAAATGTTGTGGTCCCATTAAAATTCAACCCAGGTGCCATATTTGATTATTTGGTTGTCAATCCCGACTAAAGAATCACTCGGTCAAAGCTATACAAGGCAACCTTTTTTCATTCATATTTACCTTAAAAACTTCTTGCTGCATCAAAAGCATCTTCTTTCAATGATAAAACGTAATTCTTTGAAATGATGCAGACGATTAATTAATTAACAGTATTGCATTGGCATAGCTTTGTTCCATTTTGAATTGAAAAGCGAGCATTCATTTTAATGCGTTGACTGCGCGCTACCGACCGGTCGGTAGTCCCGTCCCTCGCAGAGCGGCAGCACCCCGATGTGGAGGGGAGCTTTTTCGTGCGTGTTTCGTGTAGAACAGTGGCTATCGTTTGGCGCAATCCGTTCGTAATTGTCGTTACTGGTTCAATTACTGTGCCTGGTGGAATTTCACTAACGTTTAGATTATATTTATATTTAATGTAATTGTTCGTTGTAAAAGTGTGTTCTATAATGAAATACTATTCACAAACAACAAGTGGCAGACGACGCCAACGTGACCCCTGAGACAGTTGATCATGACGGAGCAGCTTTCATTGAAGGAGGAAAATGGGAATACTGACAATGAGTCTTTTTTGATCTGGTAGTACAGTAGACTCCCTCTTAACCGGCCACCTCGGGACCAGGATGCGGCCAGATAATGAACTGGCTGGTTAATCCGATGTTCATTTAAGAACGCCAACCTTCAACTTTATATGGACCAAATATAATTATCATTTTAAAAACAACTTTAAATACATTACTTTTATATGATTTATAGCTAACGGCCGACACCCATGAAATCCACAACAAATCTAAACTAATAAAAATCCATGTCTGTATTGTGGTCTACTGGATAGTAGGTTCAATAGCATTGACTTCCGGTGGTACATTTTAATTGGTTTGAGAACATCAATATGAAATAACGTTGAAATGAATGATACAGTAGATAAGAAAAGTACTTTCCGGCGAAACACGGCCGGTTAAAGCGATGTTGAGGTAAAAAAAGGCCAGTTGAAAAGATGTTCTTTTTGTGTTAGAGTAGGCCGGTTAAAGCGGAGACCGGTTAAAAGGTAGCCGGTTAAGAGGGAGTCTACTGTAACTGAAAATATCTATACTTTTATACAGCACACTATTATTTATGTAATAAATAATATATAGATTAGTTTCAATGCACTAAAATGAAGTGAAAGTGGAACGGTGATGTAGTGGGCAGTCGAAGGGGGGCGTCAGGTGCTGACTACCGACCGGGCGGTACTATTTTGAAAATGATAGCAGACGTTCAAAATGCGGCGGAAACTCAATTTCAAGCCTTGAAATCACCTTTGGATAGTATAAGGTATGTATTATCATGATAATATATTTTATTGTTTCGGGTAGGTTTTATTATTCCTAGCCGCAGTCAACGTGTTAAAAGATCAACAACTAAACAAATATTAACAATTTTAGGATTACCTTTTTAAAAATGATTTTTTAAGTATTATTCTGAAAATTATATCGTAATAGTTCATTTACTTCACAAATTTTAATTTTTGGTAGGGCTACGGTAATCTTTCTGCTGTTTTATAATATTCTATAGCCCTCACATCAATGATCATACCTATTGTTACGGTGTAATAAGTTTGTTATTTTGAGTTATCTGGGCACTTGACCTGTAGCAAACAAGGTCAATAAAAGAATGGATAAAGTCAATGCTAATGTTAAACATCCAAAAAAATAAATATCTAAATTGCATTAAATTTATTTATATACGAATGTTTAGAATAATATTCTGCAATGTTATGTTAATTCTAAATGCCAGTAGTTGTAGGTGCTGCTTTGTTATATAGGTTGCCAGTAAACAAATATGTTATATGAAACATTTACATTTTAGTTTGCAACAAATTAAATTTTAATTGTTTGAAAAATGGGTGTGCTATGTAAAAATTTGTGCACATATTTGTGCATTGTGCTGACCCAGTATTTCAAAAGTGTTAACTTCTTATATTTTTTAAGATGACTGTAAAATTGATTCCAATGTGTCCAGCCAATCGAAGCCACTCTGTTGTGTTGGGATGTACGCAGAAGTGCCTTTGTGGAACCAAGATGTGATACTAAAGTTCCATATGTGCCTCGATTCACTAATATTAATAAATCTCGTGTAGTAGTAAATCACATTCAAGAAGCCGATCAGAACAGTGTAAGATAGAGCTTGTTTTGTATTATTCTAGGCTTACCTTCTAATTCATAATATTGTATTTTAAGGTAAGCCTAACGTGAATATACTTCTAATCCCATGCATTTAGTTTGATACCAAAATTTGGAATGTTTGTGTACGCTGCACCAGAGTTGCTGCAATCAATGTTGTTATTATTCAGCTGAATTTGCAATGCTGCAAAACATTTCATCACAACATAAACAAAAACCTCCATTACTAAAGTACTAATTTGCCTTTCATATGACTCTTGTACTTTCATGTACACCACTGAAGATCGTGCCATCGTATATTATTTTCAAACACGTCTATGCTATGAGAAGTTTATTCACGTTAGTGCATATAGTCAATGCTATAACTCCCAAAGCTTATTTTGCTGTATTCAAACCCTTATTAATTTAGAAGTAAACGCTTTTTTCATTTTGAAACTTTTAAACACTAATTTATACTGTACTCAACCCCTTAACTGCTGTCAGGAAGTAAACCAAGCTGTCTACAGTGGTGTCAAAGTTTTACCTTTTGCTAATCAATTCAATACCTACCAAGTGGAATTCTGAATTCCCAAAGGCCCCAATATTTGTTAGAAAAAATAAGAAAAAATGGCTTTTAAAAAAAGATTGCAAATACAGTAGACCCTCTCTTAACCGGCCCTGGATCAACTAGGGGCCAGATTAACCGCCTCTGCCCGGGGACGAAAGAGAGAGCTCAGTTTAACCGGACCCTAAATTATAAAATGGGCCATTTTCTTGGAAGCGTGAGACTTCTGTTCCCATCCTTATCGCTTTATTGACATAAAAACGCATCCATTCAAGGATCATTTATAGATTACATGGGAAACCAAAAATTTAGCCTACGTTATCGTCAAACGTTCACCAACGTTAGTTTTATTCTATGTTATGTTGATTGTAGACACAGTACGAGAACGTTTATTAATTTATAGGTAAGGTATCAATTATACGTTTTATATCATCTTATTTAAAAATTTTTACATAATCTCCTGTTTTAATCGGCCTTTTAGGAGTCCGTGACAGCCGGTTAAGAGAGGGCCTACTGTAGTAGTTGTTAGGTTTACTAGAACAAGTTCCTTAGTATTTTCTACCCATTGTTTCAATAAAGTTTTGATTACAGAGTCTCGCTATTCTGACAATCCACCTTATCCAAACTCATTTTGTCAAAAAATTTTATTCATTATCCTATTGAATTTGTTATGCTAAAAACGGGGGAAATCCCTATCATCGATATTACTCAGGATTTTCAGATATTCAGTGACAATTCGGTTACTTTTTCAGCCGCTTTTCTGTAGTTTAATTGTTTTTCACAAACTTAAATTCAATGTTCCATCAGTATATGTTCTGCTATTAACGAGGTTCCATCACTATCAAATGCTTTCCGTAGTCCAATCGTCTTAGAATTCTTTTAACATACACCCTATTTTAGTAAATGGCAAAGTAAACAACTCAATATGTTGCATTATTTATGAATTTAATTTATTCTGAAAATTCTATAGATTGAACAGAGCTCGATCATTAGTAGTTTGGGTTAGCAATACTCTATCTTATTTCAAACATTATTTAATATAATATAGGTAACATAAATAAAATTCTGTAGCTGATAGGCTTATGGTATATTGAAAACAATACCAGTAGTGAAAATTGCATAATTTGAGTATATTATTTTATAGTTGTAGTGTAAATATGTATATAGTAAAATGCATTAGATTATATAGGCCTTTCCTTAAGTTCCTTTTTTATTTAATATTCTATTTTATTTATGTCATTTTAATTTAGCAACATAATGTGTTATAGGTATATTGTTAGTTTGATTGCACGATAGGTTATGCGTTTTAGTTAGTTGACACTTAAGAAGTCTATAATTATGTTCTGTGATGTTAACATTTTGTTATGGTTATTATTTGCTTTGAGTAGGAATTTTTAAATCCCAACTTAAGTTCTCTTATTAATGGTAATCAGTGAAAACATTCGTTGAGAGGTAGCTAAGTTTTTTTTTGTAATTAATTATTTTCTTTTTGATTAATACTACTTTTAACACCTTACTGATACTATTCCAAATAGCCTAGCTTAAATTTTGTATTGAATCATAAATTGCACATGAAATTTTGCTTTTGTAATGAATGATTGATCTTTAATTTCTTAAAAGGCTAGACGCTCTTAATGAGAGAGAAAACTATGAAACATCATCCAACACCCCTTTAATACCTTTTTTTTTCATTTTTTATTTTAAAGACATTGGTTTTAGATTATGGTAGGCCTATTTGTATTTAAAATAATATTTTGTATTTTTGTAAGCTAACTTGTCCAAAAACTATGTCAATTGTGTATAAACATCTTAGTACCAGGTTAACCGAGCCTTGCTTGTTAGTTTTAATTCACTTTTGTTACATAGTGTCATGGTAATCAAGCTATTAAATCCAAACCAGACTCTTCACAGATAAGATCTGTTAAAACCTGCTTAAATTAATGTTCCTTTATTTTTGTTTACTTTTAGTTGTTATTTATTTACCAAAATAGCAACCCATAAGACCAATGTTAAAAATTACGATTTTTCTACTTAAATTCAGACCAAATTAGATGTTTCCAGGGATTGAGGCTGTTTCTAAATTTATTTTTAGCCCAAAACACTGTTAAATGCAAAGCTTAAGCAAAATCTACCCGCTAGATTTTGAGATCGTGGAACACACCCTTCAGACATTGCTCGTATTATAGTATAGGATTAATGTTATTTTGCCTGATGAATTTACATAATAGACAGTTCTTTAAAAATTGCCTTGTTATATTGTATAAATAATAACTGCTAATTACAGGTATTGGCATAAAATGATTGTTTCTAAGTTTTCAGCGGTGCTTTTTTTCTCTCGTTAGTCTTGAAAGAAAGGGGAGAGGATTCAGTAAACATTACCGAAATTCCTTTAGTTACTTGGATCAATACAAAAAAAGAGAGGTCATCGATGAATTTTTATACCCAGTGAATATTGCTAGGACAATGATTGTTTTCCGAGCAATTTTGAAATCGTAGTTTATTACAAAAATTTCCCTGTAATGCATTTTGGAGATATTTTTACATTGATTTATTATAATCGTCTTGATTGTAATTGTTCACTCTGTTTTTATAGTAGTAGATTATTGTTGAGTGTACAAATATCTGTAATTCCCATAACTCCTGCCATTTAATGGTTGTTTTTTATTTGTTTTGTTTTATTATTTAGCATTAAGTTGTGTTTTTTGCTTGAAAAGCATGTAAGCCAAATACTTCCAGAATCATGTGTGGTTATAGTAGCTAATTTCTAAGATTATTCTTTTTTTATTAAGGTGTTTTTATGCTTAAAAGTATTAAATTAAGCCAAATAGTTCCCAAAAAGCGTTTGTTATTATTTTTAAACTTTGAACATTGTTACGTTGGTACAATTTAAATGTTGTACCATTGTTACCAATTTTTTAACTATTAATTTTGTTTACTAACTATAAGTTTTTATTTTTGTAAGCAATTTTATCCATAACTTATGCTTTATTTGTGTAATTTCTTCAGATCAATTGAAGTTTTGTTAGAAGTAAAAAAATCTGTTTTCTGCATGCAGTTATTCAATAAACGTTTTAACAGTAATTGATCTGTATCATTATTGTTCCTCACTAAATGTTATTTTATACTCTAAAACCAGAAATGTTTGAACAATCAGTTTTTTCTGTCCAAGGTTTTTTTTTTTTTTTTTTGTTTTACTATGGGGGTTCAACCATGAAAAATTTATTAGAACTGGTCCCATGACTGCTAAAAATCCGGTTTCTGCCCAACAGCCCTTTAAACTTCTAATGTTATCCTAATAGGCATTTCAAATTAGTCACTAAATTGAATCAAAATCAGCTGTAAACTGTAGAAATTACCAATGAGTTACATTAACAACCTGTGTTTTGTTATATTTAAATTATACTTGGCAGGTGGAGCTCTTCTTTCAAAACAACTAAACTACCGCCAACATCAGAATCCAGTAAAATTGTAGTTCTGTTGTCAATACACCAGGTACCACTAGCATCTCTAGCCCCAGACTTTTCACGTTAGTGTCGCAATTAATTGTCTAGTGATGTTAGACTGTGACGCTATCACAAGAAACCTTTCAAACTTCTCTTGATTTTGTTTCAGTCTAAAAAATTGTCAATCAGTGATGATAGGGCGTTTCTAGGATGAAAATATTGGATAGGAAATTATCTGGGGTGTCAATTTGTTTTAAATCAAGTTTCATTTTAAGACATATTAGTTGTTATGCCGGAGCCGCGCTTTTGCCCTATCTAGAGCTATAGCATTGCCAAGTAATGGTGAATCGTACATGATAAAGTCTTTGGCTGAAGAAAATAATGGTCTCTGGTTGCTTGTATTTGCTATGATTATGGTCCGATTGTTTATTTTCTCAAATATTTTACGTTTACTTACACATAAAAGTGTAGGTCTATAAAAATTTATTAAACGTTCAAATTTATGAACTCAATTTGCTTTAATTCAAATTTAAAGCCGTTTGAAGTAGGCTATGTTTTGTAGTTTGTGACAAAACCAACATTATTATTGGGCTGGCAACTTAGCCTCTATACTACATTGCCTGTTCGCTGTTGTGTGTTGAAACTGCTTCTGTGAAGTCACTTTGATTCTTTGTGTTGTGATTCCTGGCTTAAATTATCCAATTAAAGAATACACAGTTCATAAAAGCATTTGATTCTTATGCTCTTTGGTATTGAGACATCAAATTAATCTGGTGCTTATTTTAAGGTTAATATGCCCCTATATAAGTGACAATAAAAGCTAAGTATGTGTCTGTCCTTTGGTGAGGGGTGGGGGGCGGCAGAAAATGGAAAGCCTACAGGCGGCATAATCATAAATCCAGCCCTTATAGTGCAGCATGCTTTGGTTAGGAGAGTGAGAAAAGCAAAAGGAGCTCATCGGGGGCGAATAAATGGAGCAAAGGAGCTCGTCCTGCAAGGGTCATTCCATCGGAAATCATCCAAGGGTGGTTGCTTGACTATTTTAAATTTTTTTTATTTTGTAATATGTTAATCCTACATACATACCTATAACAAAAATGCGTTTGAAAATTTTTTTTATGACTTCGTTTGTCTTCAGGAGCCGCTTTTCCAATATGGCCGACACTCAATTTCACAAAAATCGTCATTTGCGGAAAGTTCCGTATCTCTTGATCCACTAGAGATAGAGCTATGAAATAAAAACCATGTTTTACTTCATAAAATGGGCTATCATTATATATAAATTAATTGAGGACCTATGCTTTAGAAAGTTGGTAAAAAAAAACCTAAAAACAAAACGTCAAAAAGTATAAATCGCCATTTTCGAATTTTTTTTAACTGTGAAGGAAATGTTTCTAAAAGTTTAAAATTTTGTCATTTGTTCCTACATGTCTGGAGAGTATATACACAAAAATTCAAACTTCAGATAGTTACCCTTTCCAAGATATTAAATTTTTAAATTTAAAAATTTTCAAAAAACTCAAAGTTTAGAGCTTAATATCTCAGATGGGGGACCTCCATAAAATTTGAAAAAAATGTAAATTAAAGTCCTCTCTAATACCTTTAAACTAAAACAAGTTTCAAGTTTTAGACTTTTGTACTAAAGCATGTATGAATTTTTGAAAATGGTAAAAAGTTGCGTTATAATGCACATTGGCTAACAGTTGTTATAGGGGGAAAACCTGTTGTATTTACACTTAAGTATCATATTTAAGCTTTATATAGGGGCAAATTACTTCAAACATCATTTGAAAGAAGATATGACTATTAATGAAATTTATATGAAGATATAAACAAAAATTTGTTAATACTTGTACGTGGACTTTGACTATGCTTTCCTATATTTGTTAAAAACTGCTGACACCTCATTACATAGTTTCTCACTAATTTGATAAGTGTTTCTACCACTAGAAATACTTAATTGAAGTGGTGTTAATTTCATTAAAACATTCCCAATTGGTACCCAGCACTTTTCTGAACTTTTTTTAAATGATGTTCTTGGCCCAGGTGGTGTTAAAAGACTTTGTTAACATTAAAAGTACCTTACCTAACGTTAAAAAACTTATCTATTTTAGTGATGGGGCATCAAGCCAATATAAGAACAGGAAGAATTTTGCAAATCTATGTAATCATAAAAAGGACTTTGGTCTTGATGCAGAATGGCATTTTTTGCCACTGCACACGGTAAAAATGCATGTGATGGGGTTGGAGGCACTACCAAAAGGGAAACTGCACGAGCTAGTTTACAGAGACCATACAAAGAACAAATTATGACAACTCAGCAGTTTTTTGATTTCTGTAATGAAAACATTCAGGGTGTAAATATGTATTGGTAACGGAAGAAGAAATAAAACGAGGAGAAGTGAATTTAAGAATGAGATTTGATAAGTGCTGCAAAATACCCAAAACAAGAGAAATTCATAAGTTAGTACCCTTAAATGAATGCACAGTTCGATGTTATCGTACATCAAAGACAAATGAGTTCGAAGACACTTCAATTGCTGGTGTTCCAAAAATAGCAATTTCTGATCTACAACAAAAAGACCTTGTTGTGGTTGTATATGATGAAGAATGGTATCCTGCTGAAATTGAAGCTGTAAACAATGAACACAACGATGTATTTGTTGTTTTTTTTTACACCACCTGGGCCAAGAACATCATTTAAAAAAAGTTCAGAAAAGTGCTGGGTACCAATTGGGAATGTTTTAATGAAATTAACACCACTTCAATTAAGTATTTCTAGTGGTAGAAACACTTATCAAATTAGTGAGAAACTATGTAATGAGGTGTCAGCAGTTTTTAACAAATATAGGAAAGCATAGTCAAAGTCCACGTAAGTATTAACAAATTTTTGTTTATATCTTCATATAAATTTCATTAATAGTCATATCTTCTTTCAAATGATGTTTGAAGTAATTTGCCCCTATATAAAGCTTAAATATGATACTTAAGTGTAAATACAACAGGTTTTCCCCCTATAACAACTGTTAGCCAATGTGCATTATAACGCAACTTTTTACCATTTTCAAAAATTCATACATGCTTTAGTACAAAAGTCTAAAACTTGAAACTTGTTTTAGTTTAAAGGTATTAGAGAGGACTTTAATTTACATTTTTTTCAAATTTTATGGAGGTCCCCCATCTGAGATATTAAGCTCTAAACTTTGAGTTTTTTGAAAATTTTTAAATTTAAAAATTTAATATCTTGGAAAGGGTAACTATCTGAAGTTTGAATTTTTGTGTATATACTCTCCAGACATGTAGGAACAAATGACAAAATTTTAAACTTTTAGAAACATTTCCTTCACAGTTAAAAAAAATTCGCAAAATGGCGATTTATACTTTTTGCCGTTTTGTTTTTAGGTTTTTTTTACCAACTTTCTAAAGCATAGGTCCCCAATTAATTTATATATAATGATAGCCCATTTTATGAAGTACAACATGGTTTTTATTTCATAGCTCTATCTCTAGTGGATCAAGAGATACGGAACTTACCGCAAATGACGATTTTTGTGAAATTGAGTGTCGGCCATATTGGAAAAGCGGCTCCTGAAGACAAACGAAGTCATAAAAAAAATTTTCAAACGCATTTTTGTTATGGGTATGTATGTAGGATTAACATATTACAAAATAAAAAAAATTAAAAATAGTCAAGCAACCAGTTTATTTTTTTTTGGATGATTTCCGATGGAATGACCCGCAAGTTTACTCAGCATGTGCTCAAACATCTGGAACTCTTTTTCATTTATAAAGCGATTGTTCTCTACGCTGTATTTTTTAATAATCCCAACTGTAGTAGATTAGACTTTAGACACTACATAATACACAACTTCCCAAAATAATTGTGTCCCTTGAAGTTAAAAAAGTGAAGAAATTAACTTTAAAGTACTTATAAGTTAAGCAATTTCTATACTAGGCTATTGTTTTCATTCAGGTTTAAATAGTGAGTGTAAACAAATATCCATAATAGATGTAGTGTAGTAAATTAAGCCAAAATATGGCTGGAGAAGGAATATTAGTTTTCATCACTAGGAGCAAAAGTGGGTCTTTTTGGTGCGCAATCGTGTTTTAAAACGAGGCGCAGCCAAGTTTTTAAAAACGATTAAGCATCAAAAAGACACTTTTGCTCCGAGTGATGAACGTTTTTTATCATAATGCGAAATTAGGATTTTGATCGTTAAAATATTATAAAGTTGTATTTTTGAGGTTATATTTACAAAGTAAGTAATACGCAGTGTTTACATTTAATTTCTGTTATTTACAAACAATGCTCTTTATAACGTTTGAATTTCAAAATTCTGTTTCTCAACATAAATAAATGAGTAATAATAGACTTAGCAAACAGCTGACTTTTCAGTCCTAGGACCTAAAAAATTCTCCAGATGATTTTTCAGTCCTAGGACAAAAAAGAATCGGTTTTGGTACTTTTAAGAGAACAAAAAACAGGCTGATTTCGTGCAGAATGATAAAAAAGATTTTTCATCATACTGCACGCAGTACAGCATTTTCTGGTGTGTGTTTAGTTTACAAAGTTGACCTTTTCTGTAGCCTTTAAAAGGTGCACAAAAAAAAACATCTGTTAAATTTTTTTTTTTGTGCGCTAACCTCGAAAGTTGTTACTTTCTTAAGCAAAAATCCTATTAATCCAAAACAAATAAGGCCAATGTAAAAAAAAAAGAAACTACTTGCAGACTAATAATTTAATGCAAGATTTTGACATTTCCTTATTTTTATGTATCAGCTGTTTATAAGGAATGTTTAAATTAAGATGGAAGTCAACTACTAAACATTAACAGATAATGAAATTTTTACGAATTCACTTTTAATTAGTTTTCCATTTCATGTTTTTGCAGTATGATGAAAAACATTGTTCATCACTAGGACGGAAAGTGGATTTTTTCTGTGCGTAATTGCGTTTTACGAGCGAGGCGAAGCCGAGATAATAATACAAATAGTAGCTGAAAACTACTATTTGGACAGCCGATTTTGCTAAAATGTGTCCTATATCATCCTCTGACCTTCCTCAGAAAAGTCCCCTGAAATCCCAAGTGGGGAACATGCCTAAAAATGATAGGAAGGCCCACGTGGAGCCAGAAATAAATCTGTTGTCAGCTAATGGGTTATATGTATCAAGTAAAAGCTTTTAAATAGTATATTTAAAGGTCCCCATCTCAAAAGGTCTGAGTTTAAAATGGCAGCATGTGAAACTCTGAATAAAAATCCAATTTTAACCCAAATGCTTTAAAATGCAATAATATTCTAATTATTTGAACTTTTAAGACCTGGTTTGCGACAAACTTTTGCTTTTGTAATTACCTTTGTAAATGTGGATTGCTCAACATACTACCCTTGAACCACCCTATAGGACATCCAAATGGAAGTTCTGAAAACTTTTTTTTAAACCTTAGCCATGCTTTACATTATTTTAGAGGTCTTTAAGGAGAGTACATAACCAAAAACCAGACCTCAAAAGTCCAAATATGTCCTAATTTATTGCATTTCAAAGTTTTGATAACATTATTTTAATCTATATATTGAACCTGCCTTTTCCTCCCAACCGTCATATGGAGATCAGATTTTACTTCATCGTATTCAACCATTTAAGACCTTTAATTTGATATTGTTTAAACCTTCTGGAATGTTTTAGTATGCTTAGTAACAAATTTTATTGTAACTCCTGGGCCAACCCCCTATTTTTTGGCATGATCTCCATGGGACTTTCGGAGGAAGGTCAGCGGATGCCATATAGAACCTATTTTTCCTGACAACCTTACTGCACTATAATGTTACTAACAACAAAATACCAAAAGAAGTCCTTCAGTTTGAGTAAATAAATAGTAATACTTGTAACATAAATATCTTATTTTATGTTGTCAAAACAGAGTTTTAAAAAAACTTTTTCTTATATAAGGAATTACCTTTCATTCATATACAGTAAGCAACTTGGTAAAAAAGAACTTTAGATTTCATATCAGCCATCCAATGACTCTACGGAAAGTACTAAACACCTAGATATCATCATAGATAATCAGTTATCATGACATGAACACATTGATAACCTATATCATATATTAACCTCAGCCATCTTTGCAATGAGAAGGACAAATTTCATAATTTCAAATTTTCAAATTTCAGAAGGACAAAAGCATAATAAGTAATAAGGCACCCAACAAGCGACAAAAAAGATATCATGCACTGTTTGAAACCAACACCAGATCTGCAACTGCTGTTTGGGGCGGAGCATGCGTAAAATATCTAGAAAGAGTTTTAATTTTGCAAAAGAAGGCAATTAGAATAATGGCAGGACTTAGTGAAAGGGAAAACTACAGAAATACCTTTCTGAACTGAGGGTTGATGACTGTTGTCAACATGTACATAATGAAATGCATAATTTTGGCTTTAAATAATAATAGCCACAACAAAACTACTAAATTCATACGTACAACACCAGAGATGCTACCGATTTTAACCTGCCCTCTTATCACATGACAATATATGGAGAAACTGTCATATTGTGGTTCTAAATTTTTCAACATATTACCTGAAAGCGTCAATGAATAAAATTTACAAAATATTAAAATGAAATTAAAATCATAGCTATTACAACAACCATTTTACAATGTTAATTAGTTTTTAAAATGGAAAAATTTTAATTTGTTTTTAACTTTTTAATCTCCACTAGCTGAGTACCCGTTCTTCGCACGGGGTGTGTGTACAGTTTATTAAACGAATGATATTAATGATTTCACAAATTCATAACCTTCAGTTGGTTCATTCTAACGTATCTAGATATCAAGTTTTATGCTTAATAGCTACCAGGCAAATTTGTCAAAATCTTGTTAAATCCATTTCTCATTTAGTCTAGAAGTTATTTCTATTAATGGTTTTGTTGCAGTTTGATTAAACATTTATATTCGTATGGTGATTTACTTTATAGTTCTATGAGTTTAAACTTATAGAAGATTTAAGAAAACTCAGACTTGTAAAAAATATTATAGATTCTTATGAAATCTAATATTGAATCCTTGATTGGGTGTGACGATAGCTATATGTCAAATCCAATGTATTGAACCCCTGCATCTTGTTCTACCCATGAAAGATATGTACAGACATGTACAATATTAAATCTAAATTCAAAATTAGTTAACATTTTAATTCCCAAACCAAGTAAAACCACGCAACATCTGTCAGTAACGTATAGCCACCGCACCGCAGTGTAGATATTAGGTTTACTTAATTCAATTTTTTTGTCTTTAGACTTTACTTATTTACCTAAAACCTCATGTGTTGCCAATGTATACAAAACCGAATAAATAGTGACATCCCATGTTAAAAAGTTATGTCGAAAAACGGAGAAAAATTAAGCATTGATGGTGGGATTACTTTTCCTTATTGCCACGGGAAGCGTTCTTTTTACCTTCTAAATGTCAAAATAAGTATATTTGTTTGTTTACACAAAATAAAAAACAATAACAAACTTCTGCAAATATGTTCTTAAACCATCTGATTCCATTCAACCAATCAGCATGATCCTTGAATGAAAATTACAGTGGTACTATGAGTGTTTTTTGAGCGACTTTCTCACTTCTTCATAAGAACCTACTCATTAAGCTTTTACACATTAATATTGCCCCGTCTATACCCGAACTACTTGAAAAATTGAGCAATTTATAAACCTCATTGGTTTTAACTACATGTTGTGTTTGATAAAATACACCTCTTTTTGTCAGAAAGTGCAATGAAAGCTAAATTGGGAACTAAAATTAGTTTGTAATGATAATAAGAAACATTTTAAGATTTAAGGGTCAAAACTCGTTTTGTAATAATTTCCATAAATTATTTTAATATTCATATTTAGAACCAAGAATTAGTTGACTTTATTCACTGTATTTAGGCCAGTGAAAAGTTAAAGGGTTAGATATGAAAGAGTCTGTATTTAAAATTTTAAGTGTTGCCATCTGTGGTGAAAATGACAAACTGTCTAATCCAGCTGATTAAAGAGCATAGATAAAAAGGTAGAATTAAATATTCCCATAAGATTAACATTGAATATTTCTTTTACTATGAGGGAGAGCCTTTTTGACGAACGATGCTTTAGAGCAGCTAAAATCGTTCTAATTTCAACATTTAACAATAATAAAAATTTTCATATCATTTACTAAAGCCCTTGTCGTGTGAAAAGAGATTAAAGATTGGTATTTTAGCACAACTTGGCTACTTTGACATACTATGGGGCAAAGCCCTAAGGTCGCTAAGTCAATTAAAGTTGTAATGAACCTTCACACCACTCTAGTCTATGACATGAAAAAAATTTAGACCCCTAGGTAAAGTCGTTATCCAGTGAAAAGAGGACAAAATAGGACCCATGAGCGTTACAGACAGAATGACAGAGAGAGAGACAGACAGACAGAGGGAAAGAAATTTAGATGACACCGATTTTGGATTCTGTTATGCATAAAAAGTAAAAATAACCAAAAATTTCAAAATTCTAAGCAACGTACAGACAAAACTCTAATTTTATTAATATAGATGATAGATGATTGTAAAATTAAGAATATCTCTCTTTCTTTCTTTATGTCTATTTTTAGTTTTTAAACATTATAAACAAGAATTATTTTGAAATAAATATTGTATATTTTTAAAATTAAACGTTTCTTTAAATTAAAAGAATTCACAACGACATAATTTGATACTTTATGCAAGCAAATGAAATCACTCTTATTTAGATCAATGCAAAAAGACAAATTCAGAAAGTTTTATTTTTCTTTCGACGAACCTTCAAGGGGGGAAATATTAAAATTTGATCTGCTTCCTTATTTGAATACCTGCCTTATGTAATGCAGATTGATATTCTAAGCACCTCGCCATGTTATTTTTTTATAGTTTTTGGACCTTGGCATCCCCAGTGAAAAAATAGTAGTTTTCATCACAAGGAGCAAAAGTGGGTCTTTTTGGTGCGCAATCGTATGATTAAGCAGATAAAAAGACACTTTTGCTCCGAGAGCGAGTGATGAACAACGTTCTTTATCTTATTGGAATTAGGACTTTTAATCGTTAAAAATATTAACTATAAAGTAGTAATTTCAAGGTTATATTCACAAAGTAAGTAATGTGGAGCATTTACATTTCTGTTACTTACAAACAATGCTCTTTATAAAGTTTGAATTTTAAAATTCTGCATTTCAAAATTAATAAATTAATAATAATATACTTAGCAAACAGCTGCCTTTTCAGTCCTAGGACAAAAAAGAAACGTCTTTGTTACTATAGAGAGAGCAAAAAGAAAGGCTGATTTTGTACAGAATAATAAAAAAAATGTTTTTAAGAGTCATCTGATATGAGCTGCACTGGGTCTGGAAAGTCAATTTTATTTATTTATTTCCACGCTACAAAAGAGGATTAAAAGTTGTAGTAGAAACATTGCAGCATAAAAACTATTTTATAAATATCAAAGGATGGCAAATGGCAACTAAATTAATAACTCATATGCAAATGTAAATTACACATGTAGTGAAAAACTTAAATTATAGAGGCATGACATTTCCCACTGCTGACATATAATAGATACTTATCAATAAGATCGAGATCTAGAGATCTTGCCATTTCTCATCAAATTGGCCTGTACTAATTTAATTTAAGCTTTGTTTGAATACTATTTAAAACCTTTTAAATTGGACAATCCGCCCTGAGATTTAGCTAAAAAATTTAATTACTGATTGAATTAGTTTTTCTGATGTAGACCAGAACATAAATGAACGTAGCAAAGCAAAGGGAAGGCGGATTAACAGTATAAAACAATTAAGTAACAAAAATTTAATTTATAAAACAATCAATGTACATTATCTATTTACATATTAACAAGTTAAAATCACACTGAGGTAGTTTTCATTAGAAGCAATTAAATTTAAGATCTTAAGATTTCTTAATCCTTCTTCCAAATTCTTGACTGTCTTTTTCCTTCGCCTTACTTGATTCTTCATCTTTCTTTTCTTTTTCAACCTCTATAACTGGTTTCTCTGTGGTGTTAACGTTTTTTTGAGGCTCTTCAAGTGTTACTACTTCATCCTTTTTTTCTTGTAGTTTGGTTGTATCATGGTTTTCCACAACAGGAACGAATACTCCCTGGGTTTTCCCGTATTCATCATTTTGAAAGTCTATTTTTATTTGTTCTGAAGGAACAAAGGTCTTGTCTTTAAAATCAACTTGTCCATTGTAAGTAATACTGGTTTCTTCAAGTTTTTGCTCTTCCACAGGAATGACATATGGCACATGGGTTTCTACTGGGACTGGTATTTCCTTCTCCACGTAAACCGGATAAGGTTTTTCAACAGGTACTGCAACCGGCTTTTCTACTGGAACTGCCACTGGGTACATCACTTTTTTCTCCACTGGATAGTAAATATTCTTGATAATTGGGATTTTAACTGGGACTGGGCGGTCTACCGGTACCTTAACTGGGTAGTGAATTTGTTTTTCAACCGGGTACGGCACCTTCCTTTCAATGTACACTGGATATGGCTTCTCAATATGAACAGGAACAGGTTTTTCAACTGCTACCTTAACTAAGTACGGTACCTTCTTGTAGACTGGATATGGTGCGTGTACATATTCTTTCACAGGGTAGTAGACCTTCTTCTCAACAGTTACTGGGTAGGCCTTGGGAACATGCACTGGAATAGGATTTTCAACTTCAACTTTCACTGGAACTGGGACTTTCTTCTCAACAGTGTACGGTACGGGAACTGCGACTTCTTTAATAATTTTTACAACCTTATCGTGATCGTTATTGTTCTTTAAACCCAACATACCCATTATGTCAAATGTTCTGCGTTGAAACTTTTTAGGGTCGTACTTTTCATTTAGTAGACTCATAATTTTCTCCACTTGGTCTCCCTTAAAAGCCAATTCCACCATGTCTTTGTCTAGTTTAGGAGATGACTTTCTAATTGTTTTCACTTCATCTTCTATAAACGCTCCATCCCCGTAATCATCTGATCTGCGCTCAAATTTTTTTGGATCATAGTATTCAGTTGTTAAACTCTCAGTGAAATATTCCTCAGAATCTTCAGGATTCATTTCTGTAGTAAAATCTTCTGAGTCATTAAATTTGCTAAAATTGTCTTTACTTACGTTTAGACCACTATCTAAAATACGAGTCGAATTAATATAGTTATTTTCTTGACTGTTAACTGGGTTACTCACGTTGTGAACCTCACTTTGAGTACTAATTTCCATCCCACCACTAATATCTTCAGGTTTGTCTTCAGTTTTCTTTTCTCTTCCCTCATCGACCCTCCTGATCTTCTTGTCAAGCGCCTTCGTCACAGTCTTGGTGTCGTCGACCGCTCCACTCTTCTTCGCATCTTCGTTCTTCTCCACCTTCTTCTCCCCGGTGGCCGCTAGAGCAGCAGCCAACAGTACACTCCCCAACACAACCACCAGTCCGGTTCTCATCTCTAGGCTCTCCCTGACACTGACACTGACACCACCACAACTTCCAGCAGCACACTGATTCTCCTGGCTCCAGCCACCCATACATATTCTCTGTATCTTCTTCACGCACCATGGTCGCCACCGGACCGTTCCTCATTTGCACCTCTACGCGCCGCTCCGCCACGCTCGTTGCCCTTCCGGATTTCCAAGGTCGTTGTCTCCCCACGCCTTCTTGTTTGGTGTACGAGGTGGTGTTCCCACTTGTTTACACAGTTTTGGGACTTCCTGCTTTTCCATTAATCACGCACGGTTTTTACTTTCTCTTGGGTTCTTGTATAAAGCAAAATGAGTATTATTGAATGCAAAATTATATATTAAAATTGTTTTATCGCTGTTAAAGTTTTATGTTTATGCTCGTTACTTAGGCCCTGGTTTACATTTAATCCTAAGCCTTTAAAACTGTTGATTGGGATAAACAGGTTACGGTACTCATTTTGTATAATAACCCACGTACTACGTCTGAATGATTCTAGGAATAATAGAATAGACTGCAGAAACAAAATTAACATAATCCTTGAATGATATTATAAATTTTGGAAAGGCACTAAAATCATACGCATCTACATTTATAATTTATGTACCTCTTAAGTCATAAGGCATTAATAGTTGCGTTAATTAATTATTAAAATGTCAATTCTAGTTTCATTATATTCAAGTTAAATTATGTATTGATATAAAAAAATAAGTTTTAAAAATGTTTAAGATAATGATGTTAAAGATGTTAATGATGAATAAATCTTAAACTTATATGTATTAAAAGTTTTTTTTAATAGCATAAACATCGCAAATGTTGGATATTTGGACAATAAAGTTCATAAATTCGCTATGAGTAGGATATCAACATTTTATGAACACCAAACCCAAGAGATCGTTTCCAAAACGTAAACTAAAATAAGTCGGATGATTACATAATCAATCAATCAACTGAAGATGAGAAATTAAGAATTTCCTTGAATCAAGTCAGTTTGAATACATCTTATAATGGGATAAAAACTGGCATTTCACTAAATTATAATGTACAATTTTATATTAATCCGTCAGTAAAAATTTAAGTATTACCTGTAGCAAAAATATTTTTCAAATATAGAATGGATTATTTTAGTGAGACTTTTTACTCAGTCAGTAGCTGTAAACAAAAAATTCGATTCCTCGTCTCAATTTGAAACAGCCGCTTGAAGCAAACGCAAAGCTGCGAAGGCGATTAAACAGCTGTGTGCTGTGTGCAAGTGCAGCGAACACTTGTGCACCGCGCATCCCGGGATTCACAGACAGGTGAACATGTCATTGAACCGCCAGCTCGCGGTTATGTGATGCACAGAGTACAGTGCAGCACTCGCTGTACGATGTGTGGATTGAACAACTACCGTCAGACCTAGACTATAGTAGAAACGAGTATATTTCAGGGGTGATGTCTTTTTAAGACAGGTTATAGGTTAATACAGATAACATTAATGTTTCATTTCTAATACCAGAGCCGACGTCAATAGAACCTGCGGCTCAACGTCTATACATTGTATAATTTAATATATTGTAAACATATAAATTAAATGTAACTAATATTATTCTCGATGCAAAATTCATCTCAGTAAATTCACTTCAATCCGCCGAGACCGGCGCCAACCAGACGGCAACTTGATACAAAAAATGTACCGTGATCAGATGTACAACGCTGGGAGGACGGACGGCACGCACGTTCTCACGCCATGTAGCAATTCTTAGAATAATCATGCAAGAAATATAAATCGACTTACCGATCAGCAATCAGCGGCAAAGATGGCGGCTTGATGACGAAGTATTCAATCGCCAATAGGGAATAAGGAAGAGGTGGTAATTGAAAGATAATTGGCTGGGAGGCGTGGACAATCGGAAACGGGGATGAAATCAAAAAGTAGTGGGGACAAAAATTGGAACTTAGGAGCGGAGGAAATGATCAGTCTTCAAGGAGTACAGGATAGAAGAAGTCAGGGGAAAAGGGTTGGTCTGGGCTCTGAACGGAGTAGGAGCCAGGAAGCCAACTGGATCGGTATAGAACGCCACCAGTGACGACCCGACTCCAAGACCAGCGCCACAGCTCCAGACCCTCCAGAGAAGGAAGACGGGCCAAGCAGGTCCAGGGATCCCAAGGAAGGAAGACGGACAAGCAGCTCCAAGGACCCTCCAAAGAAGGACGACGGGCCAGCAGCTCCAAGGACCCTCCAGAGAAGGAAGACGGGCCAAGCAGCTCCAGGAGTCCCAGAGAAGGAAGACGGCCAGCTCCGAGGCCCGGGGACGAGGACTCCACCGCACCGACGACCACTTGCGCACCCACAAGGAGAACGGCGGAGCACAGCCGAGGGACCACACCGACCGACACCGCACCGGCCACGAATCCGACGGACGGCGGAAGAAAGGTCTACTCCAGGGGTATGTCAACTCACTCTCAGTCCGGTGCACAGCGTTAGGTCCCGAAAGGTTAAATTAAGTAATTGATGAAGCATTTCTAGATTCCCTTTAGTTAAATAAATAAACAAAGGCAAAAATCTCTAAAGCGAACAGCAAGCATAAATGAAGTAACCAAATATCAAGAATAAAGTTATAAGTAGGCTAGTGAAGGAATAAATTAAAGAATAAATAATTGTATATAAAGTAATAGATAAATTTAATTAAAACCCCAGCTTAGAGAACGAAGAAAACCCCAAAGTAGGAACTGTATCCAAAACCTGCCGTTCAAGGTATTAAATAATCTATTCCTTTCAACACTTGTAAATATTAGAGGCTAAGACATGACTTCATTTTTAGGGTAATTTGTATAGTAACTTTGTTTGTGGAATTGAACTCTTAAAAGCCCAAGTTTGATTTAACGATATCATTTTTGTTTTATTGCTGTAAATAATTAATGGTCAATTAACATATAAGTTAAATATTATCAGTGACACTCAACTCACACATCGGACGCTCCGGTTGTGCGCGAAGTGATTTACCGAACTCTTACTTCATGAGTGTTGAGTAAACGAAGGAGAACTAGCCCCAGCACATGGGTGGACTCTAATTCATGTAAATACATTTCGCTCACTGTCATTGAAGGATATAATCATATGTTTCACCTGTGCACCATGATAGTTTAGTTATAGTTGTGTTATTAAAGTCTGTTTAATTGCTTGATCTGAGTTCATTCAATTGCCTTCCTGATACTCTCACTATAGTGTCAAGCGAATCAAACTACTTCAGCAGTGTATTTGTAACAGAGCTCACGCTACCCAGGCGAAAGCTTTATATGGTGGAGGCTCCCACATTATCTCCCATGGTGCACACAGTTTTGGCCATCTCTTGCTGTGTGGTTGATTGATGGTCGATTGTGTGTTAGCGTAGGGGAGTTGACTTATGTCCTCGCTAGGTTACCCGGCGCCTCCACCATATAAAGCTTTCGCCTGGGTAGCGTGAGCTCTGTTACAAATACACTGCTGAAGTAGTTTGATTCGCTTGACACTATAGTGAGAGTATCAGGAAGGCAATTGAATGAACTCAGATCAAGCAATTAAACAGACTTTAATAACACAACTATAACTAAACTATCATGGTGCACAGGTGAAACATATGATTATATCCTTCAATGACAGTGAGCGAAATGTATTTACATGAATTAGAGTCCACCCATGTGCTGGGGCTAGTTCTCCTTCGTTTACTCAACACTCATGAAGTAAGAGTTCGGTAAATCACTTCGCGCACAACCGGAGCGTCCGATGTGTGAGTTGAGTGTCACTGATAATATTTAACTTATATGTTAATTGACCATTAATTATTTACAGCAATAAAACAAAAATGATATCGTTAAATCAAACTTGGGCTTTTAAGAGTTCAATTCCACAAACAAAGTTACTATACAAATTACCCTAAAAATGAAGTCATGTCTTAGCCTCTAATATTTACAAGTGTTGAAAGGAATAGATTATTTAATACCTTGAACGGCAGGTTTTGGATACAGTTCCTACTTTGGGGTTTTCTTCGTTCTCTAAGCTGGGGTTTTAATTAAATTTATCTATTACTTTATATACAATTATTTATTCTTTAATTTATTCCTTCACTAGCCTACTTATAACTTTATTCTTGATATTTGGTTACTTCATTTATGCTTGCTGTTCGCTTTAGAGATTTTTGCCTTTGTTTATTTATTTAACTAAAGGGAATCTAGAAATGCTTCATCAATTACTTAATTTAACCTTTCGGGACCTAACGCTGTGCACCGGACTGAGAGTGAGTTGACATACCCCTGGAGTAGACCTTTCTTCCGCCGTCCGTCGGATTCGTGGCCGGTGCGGTGTCGGTCGGTGTGGTCCCTCGGCTGTGCTCCGCCGTTCTCCTTGTGGGTGCGCAAGTGGTCGTCGGTGCGGTGGAGTCCTCGTCCCCGGGCCTCGGAGCTGGCCGTCTTCCTTCTCTGGGACTCCTGGAGCTGCTTGGCCCGTCTTCCTTCTCTGGAGGGTCCTTGGAGCTGCTGGCCCGTCGTCCTTCTTTGGAGGGTCCTTGGAGCTGCTTGTCCGTCTTCCTTCCTTGGGATCCCTGGACCTGCTTGGCCCGTCTTCCTTCTCTGGAGGGTCTGGAGCTGTGGCGCTGGTCTTGGAGTCGGGTCGTCACTGGTGGCGTTCTATACCGATCCAGTTGGCTTCCTGGCTCCTACTCCGTTCAGAGCCCAGACCAACCCTTTTCCCCTGACTTCTTCTATCCTGTACTCCTTGAAGACTGATCATTTCCTCCGCTCCTAAGTTCCAATTTTTGTCCCCACTACTTTTTGATTTCATCCCCGTTTCCGATTGTCCACGCCTCCCAGCCAATTATCTTTCAATTACCACCTCTTCCTTATTCCCTATTGGCGATTGAATACTTCGTCATCAAGCCGCCATCTTTGCCGCTGATTGCTGATCGGTAAGTCGATTTATATTTCTTGCATGATTATTCTAAGAATTGCTACATGGCGTGAGAACGTGCGTGCCGTCCGTCCTCCCAGCGTTGTACATCTGATCACGGTACATTTTTTGTATCAAGTTGCCGTCTGGTTGGCGCCGGTCTCGGCGGATTGAAGTGAATTTACTGAGATGAATTTTGCATCGAGAATAATATTAGTTACATTTAATTTATATGTTTACATTCCCCCACGGCGATTGAGCGATATTCCACCGATCGCTCCATAATTTTGTTTTTAATTGCCCACTTAACTGATTTTACTGCGTAAAGTCTCTGGGTGGCACTGTCATTTTTCGTTTTATTTCCTGGATGTGGATGCAGTATGCTAATATTACTATAGCGATGGTGACTATGGCTAACCATGCTATTAGGATGTACATCAGGAGTCTCGTGTCATTAAATATTTCATATTCATCGTGTAGTAATTTTACTTGTTGGATTTTTTTCATTTCTGTAACCTTAAAGGTTGGGTTCCGAAATGTCCAATTTGTGTTTAAAATTTCGGTTAAATTTTTGAATTCGTGTGTCACTCCCGATTCCATTGGGTATAATTTAATTGATTGTAATTTAGACCAAGTTACTGGGATTAGGTTTATAATTTTCTTTCTAATGTCGTCCTGGGAATCACACGGGTGTAACTGGGTTATTAATATTTCGTCTTCGCTGAGTAACTCACAGTCACAAGGGATATTTACTAGTAATGTTCCTGCCGTGATGGGAGTGATTTGGTGGGTTGATTTCCCGTTGTCGCACCTGAGTGTCATATTTTCTTTAATATTGGTAATCAGGTATTTATTTGGCAATAATTTAGTAACTATTGGATATTCTGGGGCTGTTTGGCAAACATAGTGGCAATGTTGTTGTAGTGTTTCTATATTTACATTGTTTAAAATGAAATGTAAGCATTTTTGTTCCCTTGTTGGGAGAGTTTGTCGGGGTAAGAGACATAAGGGATATGTTTCTTCATTGCAGTGTTTATCTTCACTGGTAATTACTTTTGTGAGGTGTTCGTTCGTGAACACAAATTTTCCTTTTATTTGTAAGGAGCAAATGTCTGTTTCCCAAAGTACTGGAGATATTATCGTTTTATATTGTTTGTAGAGGATGTTCTTTGGCATCAGTGGGATGTTAATCTTTATAAGTAATGTGTCGTTAAGTAAAGTACATTGAGTAATTGGTAATTTGTAGTACAGCAGTATTTTGTCGATCGGTATGGCTAGTCTTAAATTCTTCTCGAAGGCATTCGTTTGTAATTCGGTGAGGTGAGTTAATAGTTTCTTGGGTTTGATTAAGCTGTCTGAGATTTGATTTGAATGGCATTTTCCTAGGATGTCTCTCTCGTTCTGTTGCTGGTAATTGTACAATATGTATGTCCAGGTTTGTTGTGTTAGAGAGTAAATTTGCTTAATGATTATTTCTGATGTTGTGTATTGGCTCTCGCTCAATTCTTGCTGTGCGATTGAAAATGTTGTATGCACTCTGTCCGCTAGTTGTGCGACATTCTGTGAGAAATTATTCAGATTATGGGTTGTCCTAACTAGGTCCTTATATTGATTTCCTACGGAGTTAATAATTTCATTGGTGTGTTGTTCAAGATTTTTTTGATTGTCATAGATGCCCGCAACTTCGTTAGTGGAGGCTAAGTCACAGCACCATTGAAAGAAGTCTTTTAAGAATGTTAGTCCCCGTTTTCCTCTTGTGTTTGTTACATTACTAAGCGATAGGTCATGGCTTTGGTTTTCAATGACTGATATAATTAATGATTGAAGTTTCACTAGATTTCTCTGTAGTTCGCACTGCGTGGATGTGTTATTTCTATTCAAGCTACATTTTCCTGTTATATTTTGGTATTTTGGGAACGTTGGTTTTTGGTTTAATTTTGTCGTTAAGATTAATGGAATCGATGCTTCGTAAGGGATTAGAGCTGTTTGGCGTTCGAAATGTAAGCCGCTGAAGAATTTGTAGCTGTCGGACTCTTGAGTTGCTTGTGTTCCGTTGCAAAGCAATATTGTTATCGTGGCGAGTAACAGGTGTGAAGCCATCCTGGTGTTATGTTCTTTCCATACAGCCATTCAGATCTGAACCACAAATTTCGTGTTAGTGTTATAATAATAATAATGATTTTGTGATTTCAATTTCAAGAGTGTATGTTAGTTTATCTGTTCATGGTATTTTCGTCCTACATCCAAAATGTATTGGTTACTTCGTTCAGTAATTACATTTTTCTGTCAGAAAGTAATGCTTGCGCGCTCAGCATTTACTCTCTTAAGAGAATGCGTTTATACATTAATATGAGAATTTGTACTTTTATTTTAGCTTTTAGTCAGAATTTATAGCTACCGAATCCCTTAATACTCATGACTGGGCCCTAGTCAATGAATGTTAAGCTAATCAGTAATTATTCGGTAAATTTTTGAAGATATTTTTCGAATGTGAGCACATGTTTTCAGAATGGGAGGCAATGTTTTTTGAAACAGTTAGTATTCATGTTTCCAGGCCGTGCCCTAATGTGCTGATTCCCGCAGAGACGTGCTGCAGGTGTTCTTATCTCTTGTCACTTCTGCAAGAGATAACGTCATCTCTGTGCCTACGTTTGAGCTGCATCTGTTTTCTGCTAACTGCCTTGGGACTGTGGATTATTTCAGTCTGTGAGCGTCCGTTGTCCGCGTCGGTCGGTACTTATGTACACGTGTGTGCGTATAAATGAGTGATATTCGAGTGAAGTTTCTTGAGTGTCTTTTTTTGTGTAGTGTAGTGAATGTGTATGGATAATCCATTAATCAGGTATCCCAATTTCTCTTTAATTTAAATTTAAATATTTTCCTTAATTAATTTGTCACGGAAATGGACATTATTTTTACTTGCCATTGTCTTCCGATTTCATATTGAGGGATCCAAAATTTTTTTTGACGTGGCTCCTTTTGTGCTTATTGTATTTTGAGAAATGATATAGTGATGCATACGTTTTGCGTGTAGCTAATAATAGTATTTAGCTCTGTACATGAAATAATTTTATATGAAATATTTTCTTGAATTTAGTTGAAATATTTTGAAATATTCGGAATGAATTTTATTTTGGATTTTCTTTGAAATAATCGTTTTAGTTATCAAATTCCTTGGAATATTCCCAGTGTGATTATGCTGTTGGCCTCTTGCTGTGTGGTTGATTGATGGTCGATTGTGTGTTAGCGTAGGGGAGTTGACTTATGTCCTCGCTAGGTTAGCCCGCGCATCCATATGCGATCGTGGGAGATTAGGTTTTATGTGTTTTCTTGTGGAAGCGGAGGTCAGCAGTATTTTCTTTGGCCTATATTGTCGCTCAAATGTTTGCTCAGTTGCATAAGTGGTCGTAAGTGATGCACTTATATTTGGTGTCCTTTAATTGTAGGAATACTTCCTGATTAGGGGGAGTGTTCGTTTTTGTTAGCATGGACTCCTTTGGGGATGAACGTATTCTATACGCCCTGCGATAGAGCTTACATTTGTGGCCATTTTATAGGCATTTCAAGTTCCCTTAGTATTAATATTTCTATTCCCTATAAAATGGTTTCAACTTAGAAACGTGGACTGGTTCATTTACCGTCCGTCCTCTCTTGTCCAGTGCGATAAGATAATTGTTTTCGCTCAATTTTTCAATTACATAAAAGGGGCCACGGTAACAATTTTGAAACTTGTTAAAAGGTTTTGTGTGGTCCTGTGGATACCTGATTAAGACTTCATCTCCTGGCTTATACGTGATTTTCCTTTTATCCTTTTCATATTGCTTCTTCTGTGAAATCTGTGCTTTATGTATTATTTTAGGGATTTCTTTACGTAATTTTTGTATGCACTCTAATTCTTTTATTATGTCCGGATCTTGATCTTTGTGTGTGTAGACGTAGTCTGAGGGTAGTCTTGCTTCCCTGCCGTACATTAAGTAGAACGGGGTGTATCCAGTGGTTCTATTTACAGTTGTGTTGTAAGCAAATGCAACGTATTTTACCATGCTTGCCCATAGATTTGGTTTCTCTTCTATATAGTGACTTATAGTTTTCTTAAAAATTAAATTCTGTCTTTCGGTTAAGCCCTGAATTCGTTGTGTATATGGGGGACTATTTTTTTGTTCGATACCAAGACTTAAACACAATTGTTTCATGAGTGTACTCATGAAATTCGTGGCTGAGTCGTGGAGTATCATACGGGGACATCCGTACTGGCAAAATAATTCAAGTAGAATTTTCGCTACTGTTGGGGCGGTTGCATCCCTTGTTGGTCTTGCGTGTACCATTCTGGTACCCTGGTCGGTTACCATGAGAACATATTTAAAACCCGCGCTTTGCGTGATTGGTCCGAGGAAATCAATGATTATCTTTTCGAATGGTACTACTGGCGGTATTTGGGGAGTTAGAGCGTCATATTGTTTGTAAGTTGGTGTCCGTCGTAACTGACATTGCTTACAAGTCCGCGTGTAGTTCTCGATATCCTGTGTCATTGTTGGCCAGTAATATCGGTCCTTTATTTTCCTTAAAGTTTTGAAATTTGAAAAATGTCCTCCAGAATATGCGTTGTCGTGGAATGCCTTCAGAATATCCTTAACCTTTTCTTGGGGAATTGCTAATAAATTACTATTCTCTCTGCCGTTGAAATGTTTGTAAAATAATAACCCATCTTGTTCGTGAAATTTTCTAGCTTGGTTTCTTATTTTCTTTGTGACTGCTTCCGGGTTAATTTTTGCTAATTTTATTTGTTTAAGATAAGGGTCCGTATTTTGGAGATGTTCAAAATCCTCTGTCTGTAACTGGTTTATATTTAGTGTAATTTCGAAGGGGTGGTCGTCCATTGTTTGTGTGGGTTCTGTTCTTGATAAACAATCTGCCAATAAATTACTTGTGCCCTTTTTGTATTTTACTGTGATGTCATAATCGACTAAATTTAATGCTAATCGATTTAGTCTTGAGGAAGTATTTTTAAAATTCTTGAAATGTACCAATGCATTACAATCAGAGTAAACTGTTACATGACGGCCTAAAGTAAATTCTCTCCAATAATTTACTGCATACGTTAGACTTAGCATTTCTCGTTCGCTGTTTGCATACTTTGTCTGTGTTTCTGTAAATTTTTTTGATAAGTATGCTACGGGGTGCATTTTGTTAGTTTCTGGATCTATTTGTATAAGACACGCGCCCATAGCGAATAATGAGGCATCAACAAATATTACCGTTTCCCTATTTTCATTCCAGTGGGCTAGAAGGGGTGGGTTTGTTAGGATTAGCTTGATTTTTTCGAAAGCTTGTTGGCACTGTGGGGTCCATTCAAATTTTTCGCCTTTATTGGAGGCTTTTATTAGTTCTGTTAAGGGTAATGTAATTTCGGCATAGCCTTTGATGTGTTTTCTGAAAAACGAAGTCGCCCCCAAATACTGTCTCACTCTTCGTATACAATTTGGTACTTTGAAATCTTGTATGGCTTTGACTGATGATTTTTGTGGTAAAATTCCTTTGTTTGAAACTGTAAATCCTAGTATGTCAATTTCTTGATACATAAATCTACATTTTTTTGTGTTCAGTTTTAGGTTTGCTTCATTTAAAATGCTTAAAATTGTGTCCAAATTTTGTAAGTCTTTCTGAAATGTGGTTCCATACACGATAACGTCGTCGATGTATGATATTACCGTATTATACAAGTATTTGTTTAGAAGGGCTTGTATTGCTTTTGTAAAGAGTGCAGATGACACTGAAAGACCCATAGGTAGGCGTGTGTATCTGTAGAAACGGTGCTGGCTTTTTATTGCTAATAAATTTCTAAATTCTTCTTTCACTGTTAGTTGATGGAATGCACCTTTGAGATCTAATTTTGTAAATGTGTTGGCCTTATTTAATGAGTTTAGAACTAGGCCAACGCTGGGTGTTGGAAATATACAGGGTTTTAATACTTGATTTACTTTCCGCATATCGCTGACTAGTCTGGGGGAACCATCATTGTTTCGTGTTAAAAATACTGGTGATGCCCATTCACAGAATGGTGGACATTCTTCCAAAATATTAGCTTGTTTCATTTCGTCTAATATTTTATCTAATTGCTGTCGTTCAGTTTGAGCTAATTTGTAGGGAGGTGAATTTACTGGTTTTGCGTTGGGGATTGTTTCCAATGCAACCGGTGGTAATTTTGCAGGTGTTAAATCCGTTACTTTCGTGGTAAAGACATTTTTGTATTTTTGTAGGAGTTTAACAAGTCGATTATGTTCAGTGCTGGTTAAATGTGGTGATATGTCAAATGGAATGCCATCCTTATCAGTGATCATATGCTTTTCAGGATGCAGTAATGTTGGCTTCTCATTAGCTGACGTTTTCCTATTTTCCGTGGTCATGCCGTTGGTGTCCTGTGTCAGGAATCCTAAAATGGTATTGGCACTAATGTTCTTGGGGAAATTTGATGCGTTATAAATATTTATAAAATATTGTTTGTTTTCTGGATCTTCGATTAGGTATGCGTGGCATTTCTTTTTGTCCTTTAAACCTTTTTCAGGTTCAAAATGCGTTCGTTTAGTTATTGGTTCATGTACTGGGATTCTCCTGTGTTGGTGGGGTGCAATAATTAGGTCCTCTTTGAGACGTATGTCTGTTAATTTATTGGCCTCGGTTACTTTAGTAGTGCATACTGTTTCTATGTCGACTAGCCATTTTTTTCCCATAGGTATTTTATGTTTGTGCTGGCCTAAATTGAAAATAATACATTTGGTGTTGAAATTGATTTCAACTTTGTGTTTGCGCAAAAATCTATTGCCTAAAATTATGTCACTCGTTGCGTTTGTGGTTACATAAAATTTATCTCTAAAAATTATGTTATCTACCTCTAACGTAATTTCAGCTTTGCCTTTAATATGCATTGGGCTGTCGTTTGCGGATACTATCAGTGGTAAGTTATCCGTATCTAGATTTTGCTGTGATACTAGGTTAGCGTTAATTAGGTTTATGTTTGACCCGGTATCTACAATGCATTCTATAGTTTGAGATGGATTATTGGCTAATTTTGCATTTAAAGTTAATACTGGAATTGTTCTGTACTCTGTTTCATGAATTTTGAATAATGTGTCATTTAAATCCCGTTTATTCAGTTTGTTTTTCTTCCTCGGTTTGTGGACTCGTTCGTCAGATAAGTGTGTAATGTCGCAACTGTAAATTTTGTGCTCTTCCGTCTGCTGGTCCAATTGTTCACAAATTTCTGTTTTCTCGTGGTCTCTTAATAGATTATTTTCCTGTCCCAGGTCGACCCTTATGTCATGCCTCTTGCCATTCGGTCCTTCTTCTGTCTTATCCTGTCTTCTGTTCTCTCCATTATGATCCTGTGATTCATCCTCATTCCCCTGTCTCCTCTTCATTTCTCTTGGCGGTGTCCTATCTTGAACTTGCTCCATCCTTCCTTGTGTCCTGGGATTCTTCCTGTTATGCTGGCTAAGATACGTTTTCCTATTATTTACACTCGTATCTGTACATCTAATGTGGGTTTCTCCCACCATGGGAGCCATGGGATAATGAGCTTTATCGGGGAGGACCCTCCAAAGAAGGACGACGGGCCAGCAGCTCCAAGGACCCTCCAGAGAAGGAAGACGGGCCAAGCAGCTCCAGGAGTCCCAGAGAAGGAAGACGGCCAGCTCCGAGGCCCGGGGACGAGGACTCCACCGCACCGACGACCACTTGCGCACCCACAAGGAGAACGGCGGAGCACAGCCGAGGGACCACACCGACCGACACCGCACCGGCCACGAATCCGACGGACGGCGGAAGAAAGGTCTACTCCAGGGGTATGTCAACTCACTCTCAGTCCGGTGCACAGCGTTAGGTCCCGAAAGGTTAAATTAAGTAATTGATGAAGCATTTCTAGATTCCCTTTAGTTAAATAAATAAACAAAGGCAAAAATCTCTAAAGCGAACAGCAAGCATAAATGAAGTAACCAAATATCAAGAATAAAGTTATAAGTAGGCTAGTGAAGGAATAAATTAAAGAATAAATAATTGTATATAAAGTAATAGATAAATTTCTTCTATATAAGTCACTATATAGAAGAGAAACCAAATCTATGGGCAAGCATGGTAAAATACGTTGCATTTGCTTACAACACAACTGTAAATAGAACCACTGGATACACCCCGTTCTACTTAATGTACGGCAGGGAAGCAAGACTACCCTCAGACTACGTCTACACACACAAAGATCAAGATCCGGACATAATAAAAGAATTAGAGTGCATACAAAAATTACGTAAAGAAATCCCTAAAATAATACATAAAGCACAGATTTCACAGAAGAAGCAATATGAAAAGGATAAAAGGAAAATCACGTATAAGCCAGGAGATGAAGTCTTAATCAGGTATCCACAGGACCACACAAAACCTTTTAACAAGTTTCAAAATTGTTACCGTGGCCCCTTTTATGTAATTGAAAAATTGAGCGAAAACAATTATCTTATCGCACTGGACAAGAGAGGACGGACGGTAAATGAACCAGTCCACGTTTCTAAGTTGAAACCATTTTATAGGGAATAGAAATATTAATACTAAGGGAACTTGAAATGCCTATAAAATGGCCACAAATGTAAGCTCTATCGCAGGGCGTATAGAATACGTTCATCCCCAAAGGAGTCCATGCTAACAAAAACGAACACTCCCCCTAATCAGGAAGTATTCCTACAATTAAAGGACACCAAATATAAGTGCATCACTTACGACCACTTATGCAACTGAGCAAACATTTGAGCGACAATATAGGCCAAAGAAAATACTGCTGACCTCCGCTTCCACAAGAAAACACATAAAACCTAATCTCCCACGATCGCATATGGATGCGCGGGCTAACCTAGCGAGGACATAAGTCAACTCCCCTACGCTAACACACAATCGACCATCAATCAACCACACAGCAAGAGGCCAACAGCATAATCACACTGGGAATATTCCAAGGAATTTGATAACTAAAACGATTATTTCAAAGAAAATCCAAAATAAAATTCATTCCGAATATTTCAAAATATTTCAACTAAATTCAAGAAAATATTTCATATAAAATTATTTCATGTACAGAGCTAAATACTATTATTAGCTACACGCAAAACGTATGCATCACTATATCATTTCTCAAAATACAATAAGCACAAAAGGAGCCACGTCAAAAAAAATTTTGGATCCCTCAATATGAAATCGGAAGACAATGGCAAGTAAAAATAATGTCCATTTCCGTGACAAATTAATTAAGGAAAATATTTAAATTTAAATTAAAGAGAAATTGGGATACCTGATTAATGGATTATCCATACACATTCACTACACTACACAAAAAAAGACACTCAAGAAACTTCACTCGAATATCACTCATTTATACGCACACACGTGTACATAAGTACCGACCGACGCGGACAACGGACGCTCACAGACTGAAATAATCCACAGTCCCAAGGCAGTTAGCAGAAAACAGATGCAGCTCAAACGTAGGCACAGAGATGACGTTATCTCTTGCAGAAGTGACAAGAGATAAGAACACCTGCAGCACGTCTCTGCGGGAATCAGCACATTAGGGCACGGCCTGGAAACATGAATACTAACTGTTTCAAAAAACATTGCCTCCCATTCTGAAAACATGTGCTCACATTCGAAAAATATCTTCAAAAATTTACCGAATAATTACTGATTAGCTTAACATTCATTGACTAGGGCCCAGTCATGAGTATTAAGGGATTCGGTAGCTATAAATTCTGACTAAAAGCTAAAATAAAAGTACAAATTCTCATATTAATGTATAAACGCATTCTCTTAAGAGAGTAAATGCTGAGCGCGCAAGCATTACTTTCTGACAGAAAAATGTAATTACTGAACGAAGTAACCAATACATTTTGGATGTAGGACGAAAATACCATGAACAGATAAACTAACATACACTCTTGAAATTGAAATCACAAAATCATTATTATTATTATAACACTAACACGAAATTTGTGGTTCAGATCTGAATGGCTGTATGGAAAGAACATAACACCAGGATGGCTTCACACCTGTTACTCGCCACGATAACAATATTGCTTTGCAACGGAACACAAGCAACTCAAGAGTCCGACAGCTACAAATTCTTCAGCGGCTTACATTTCGAACGCCAAACAGCTCTAATCCCTTACGAAGCATCGATTCCATTAATCTTAACGACAAAATTAAACCAAAAACCAACGTTCCCAAAATACCAAAATATAACAGGAAAATGTAGCTTGAATAGAAATAACACATCCACGCAGTGCGAACTACAGAGAAATCTAGTGAAACTTCAATCATTAATTATATCAGTCATTGAAAACCAAAGCCATGACCTATCGCTTAGTAATGTAACAAACACAAGAGGAAAACGGGGACTAACATTCTTAAAAGACTTCTTTCAATGGTGCTGTGACTTAGCCTCCACTAACGAAGTTGCGGGCATCTATGACAATCAAAAAAATCTTGAACAACACACCAATGAAATTATTAACTCCGTAGGAAATCAATATAAGGACCTAGTTAGGACAACCCATAATCTGAATAATTTCTCACAGAATGTCGCACAACTAGCGGACAGAGTGCATACAACATTTTCAATCGCACAGCAAGAATTGAGCGAGAGCCAATACACAACATCAGAAATAATCATTAAGCAAATTTACTCTCTAACACAACAAACCTGGACATACATATTGTACAATTACCAGCAACAGAACGAGAGAGACATCCTAGGAAAATGCCATTCAAATCAAATCTCAGACAGCTTAATCAAACCCAAGAAACTATTAACTCACCTCACCGAATTACAAACGAATGCCTTCGAGAAGAATTTAAGACTAGCCATACCGATCGACAAAATACTGCTGTACTACAAATTACCAATTACTCAATGTACTTTACTTAACGACACATTACTTATAAAGATTAACATCCCACTGATGCCAAAGAACATCCTCTACAAACAATATAAAACGATAATATCTCCAGTACTTTGGGAAACAGACATTTGCTCCTTACAAATAAAAGGAAAATTTGTGTTCACGAACGAACACCTCACAAAAGTAATTACCAGTGAAGATAAACACTGCAATGAAGAAACATATCCCTTATGTCTCTTACCCCGACAAACTCTCCCAACAAGGGAACAAAAATGCTTACATTTCATTTTAAACAATGTAAATATAGAAACACTACAACAACATTGCCACTATGTTTGCCAAACAGCCCCAGAATATCCAATAGTTACTAAATTATTGCCAAATAAATACCTGATTACCAATATTAAAGAAAATATGACACTCAGGTGCGACAACGGGAAATCAACCCACCAAATCACTCCCATCACGGCAGGAACATTACTAGTAAATATCCCTTGTGACTGTGAGTTACTCAGCGAAGACGAAATATTAATAACCCAGTTACACCCGTGTGATTCCCAGGACGACATTAGAAAGAAAATTATAAACCTAATCCCAGTAACTTGGTCTAAATTACAATCAATTAAATTATACCCAATGGAATCGGGAGTGACACACGAATTCAAAAATTTAACCGAAATTTTAAACACAAATTGGACATTTCGGAACCCAACCTTTAAGGTTACAGAAATGAAAAAAATCCAACAAGTAAAATTACTACACGATGAATATGAAATATTTAATGACACGAGACTCCTGATGTACATCCTAATAGCATGGTTAGCCATAGTCACCATCGCTATAGTAATATTAGCATACTGCATCCACATCCAGGAAATAAAACGAAAAATGACAGTGCCACCCAGAGACTTTACGCAGTAAAATCAGTTAAGTGGGCAATTAAAAACAAAATTATGGAGCGATCGGTGGAATATCGCTCAATCGCCGTGGGGGAATGTAAACATATAAATTAAATGTAACTAATATTATTCTCGATGCAAAATTCATCTCAGTAAATTCACTTCAATCCGCCGAGACCGGCGCCAACCAGACGGCAACTTGATACAAAAAATGTACCGTGATCAGATGTACAACGCTGGGAGGACGGACGGCACGCACGTTCTCACGCCATGTAGCAATTCTTAGAATAATCATGCAAGAAATATAAATCGACTTACCGATCAGCAATCAGCGGCAAAGATGGCGGCTTGATGACGAAGTATTCAATCGCCAATAGGGAATAAGGAAGAGGTGGTAATTGAAAGATAATTGGCTGGGAGGCGTGGACAATCGGAAACGGGGATGAAATCAAAAAGTAGTGGGGACAAAAATTGGAACTTAGGAGCGGAGGAAATGATCAGTCTTCAAGGAGTACAGGATAGAAGAAGTCAGGGGAAAAGGGTTGGTCTGGGCTCTGAACGGAGTAGGAGCCAGGAAGCCAACTGGATCGGTATAGAACGCCACCAGTGACGACCCGACTCCAAGACCAGCGCCACAGCTCCAGACCCTCCAGAGAAGGAAGACGGGCCAAGCAGGTCCAGGGATCCCAAGGAAGGAAGACGGACAAGCAGCTCCAAGGACCCTCCAAAGAAGGACGACGGGCCAGCAGCTCCAAGGACCCTCCAGAGAAGGAAGACGGGCCAAGCAGCTCCAGGAGTCCCAGAGAAGGAAGACGGCCAGCTCCGAGGCCCGGGGACGAGGACTCCACCGCACCGACGACCACTTGCGCACCCACAAGGAGAACGGCGGAGCACAGCCGAGGGACCACACCGACCGACACCGCACCGGCCACGAATCCGACGGACGGCGGAAGAAAGGTCTACTCCAGGGGTATGTCAACTCACTCTCAGTCCGGTGCACAGCGTTAGGTCCCGAAAGGTTAAATTAAGTAATTGATGAAGCATTTCTAGATTCCCTTTAGTTAAATAAATAAACAAAGGCAAAAATCTCTAAAGCGAACAGCAAGCATAAATGAAGTAACCAAATATCAAGAATAAAGTTATAAGTAGGCTAGTGAAGGAATAAATTAAAGAATAAATAATTGTATATAAAGTAATAGATAAATTTAATTAAAACCCCAGCTTAGAGAACGAAGAAAACCCCAAAGTAGGAACTGTATCCAAAACCTGCCGTTCAAGGTATTAAATAATCTATTCCTTTCAACACTTGTAAATATTAGAGGCTAAGACATGACTTCATTTTTAGGGTAATTTGTATAGTAACTTTGTTTGTGGAATTGAACTCTTAAAAGCCCAAGTTTGATTTAACGATATCATTTTTGTTTTATTGCTGTAAATAATTAATGGTCAATTAACATATAAGTTAAATATTATCAGTGACACTCAACTCACACATCGGACGCTCCGGTTGTGCGCGAAGTGATTTACCGAACTCTTACTTCATGAGTGTTGAGTAAACGAAGGAGAACTAGCCCCAGCACATGGGTGGACTCTAATTCATGTAAATACATTTCGCTCACTGTCATTGAAGGATATAATCATATGTTTCACCTGTGCACCATGATAGTTTAGTTATAGTTGTGTTATTAAAGTCTGTTTAATTGCTTGATCTGAGTTCATTCAATTGCCTTCCTGATACTCTCACTATAGTGTCAAGCGAATCAAACTACTTCAGCAGTGTATTTGTAACAGAGCTCACGCTACCCAGGCGAAAGCTTTATAATATTGTATAATTAAATTATACAATCAGCTGGCGTTTACCATTTACAAAGTTATCCTTCACTTGCCTGTTCTACTGAAGGACCATACAAAGTTTCCGCCAGTTAAATCCCGTAAGGAAATAAGCATTTTTACTTTTTTGCCAGAACGTGCTGCCTGCGTTATAGAAAACAATACCGGTAATTGTTTTTATTTGCATTAAAACTTGCTCCAGGATTTTTAAAAGTACACCGGTGTTAATGTATTGTTTCATATTTACATGATCGATCTAATGTTTAATCCTATAGGCACTGACGGCAATGTAATACGAGGATTTTTTTAAATATTTTATTCACCCTCTTGGTCCAAAGAATAAATTTAATAACACCTCAACTTTAGAAAAATTTGTTTTTAGTCATGAAAAGAGCTAAAAATGTTTAAGTTTGGTCTTATGGGTTGCCATTTTGGTAATAAAATAACAACAAAAGATAAACAAAATTAATAGTTTTAATATGAATCACTGGTTTTTTGTTTACAATTGACTGTGCTCTTAACACAAATTACTTGAACTAACGCGCTTGGTGTATGAAACCTGATGCTTTCTGAGTGGTAGGCCTACGTGGCGGCACTACCTATTGTTTCTTTTCTTCCGTTCTGCATAGCCCAAACAACACGTGTTTTGTTTTTTTAATGAGATCCCAGTTTATGACGCGGTTCGCCGTCACGGCCGTCTCCCGACGTCGTTGTGTCTTTGGTTCTTTATAGTCCGTTTTATGATCAGTAATAAATTATAACAAGTATAACGTCAATTTTTTTAGTTAATTAGGCTATATTTCAAGTATGGGTAGTATTTTTAGTACAAGTCAGTGTTTGCATACACACTAAAGAACAGCCATAAGTTAAATGTAAATTTATTCATACATTTGAAACGATAGGGGAAGATTATGGGGCAAGACGGGGTACTTAAGCACTCAATATTTTTTTTTGTTAAGTTATAAAAACGTCAATAAAAATACCACATTTTTGAATAAAACTACAGTATCTAGAGTCAATAAAAATTTTGTACAAAAATACAAAGTATTGACAGTAATAAAAATTTTTCTCTCAAGTTTTACAAAATACCCCCATTTTACTTACCCTAAAGTGCGAGCAAGATGGGGTAGATCAATACTATAAAAAGGAAAAGGGTTTAATTGCTAAATGAAAAGTGATTTGCCTATTAAAAAATATTTATTGTTTATACCAATAATAGGCACTGTCTCAACACTAAATAATGTTAAATTTACCTTCTAAAATTAATCAAACAAAATTGTTGATAGTCAAATATTAACGCTGAGCTTACTTCAAAAAACTAAATACCAATCAGAGTCTTATTAATTTAACCGTTTTGGTAATATTGTTAAAGGTTGGTAGTTGTTCCAAGGTGGAGACGTCACCCTCGGCAATTACGATCAAGGGCGTTATAAAAACTATTAATTTAATACCGGTAATAATTTAAAAGTTATTAATTTTTCTGTAAAATCAACAAACAATCAAGTTGGGATCAGTTACCTCAGGAGAAACATCAAAATTAATAATATATCGGAAATCATTGGACAAATTATAATTGTAGGCCTACCTCCAACGTTTCAATTAACGTCTCAATAGAATAAAACACACACCTTTGAAGAATGACGAATGCGAGATTTTTTATATACAAAATTATATACATGAATTATATACATTAAAATTATATACATGAAAATGCAAGTGACTAATTAACCAAGCATAAGCTCGGTCCTCATGGAACTACATTCTATAATTTTACACAAATACATAATATACCCGGAAAGAAAAGAAGACTAAAGAATCAATTTGAAAAAAAGCTTTAGATTAATATTTTGTTTTAATAATATAACGTAATTAAGGAAGGTGGTTGCGCAGACGGAGTAGTCTTTGTATTTTGTTCGCAGCCTAGAGCACGGAGTCTGCTTGCGACTATCTCAAGTGACGTTTGCCCAAGTCACCACAAGTGTTTGTTTATCCGTCACCGAATGTCAGCATAGCATCCTTGACTGTCCTCAATATTTATCACGGGTTTCAGCCGAGGAAGAAATGCCTTCGGTTATCTCGAGTGGGTCTCCCTCGGCAGATAACTTGCTATGTGCTTTGATAAGCCCGATAAGCGGGGCGACTCGGCGAAGAATTAGTCATAAACATCTCGGCGTTATCTAACGGAAATTGCGTGCCGGAAATGACGCCTACACAAACGGGAGACCGAAGAGAGTCCTAGTCCTAACACTCGGGCCCTGGCACTGAACGCAGTGTAAAAAAATTGTCGCAACACATGTTTTATGATTAAACAATCAAGTAGATATAAGTCTCGCCACATAAGTTGACGAATTAACAAAAACAGCTGGGATGGGCGAGGGTGGGAGAGGCGGTGTTTTTCCAAAAACATCGAGCTTACGATGCAAATTTTCATAGAACAGCTGATTATCCAATAATTTTAAAACACATTCGCGGCGGCGAGGTTTTTGCTCGAACCTCGTCACCAACCTGAATGTAAAAATTGTAAAACCCACCGTAGCAGCAGCACTGCCCAGTAAAAACCCACGTGGTCCCAAAATACATTGTACTATTGAGCAGTGTTGTGCAAAGCTTCAGATTTCTAGCTCAGATCCTGGCTTTAAAATAAATCATATTGTAAAGCAGTACAGCTTGGGAGCGATCGCACCCATCAGGATGGATGGCATGATTAGGGTTCCGCGTGGGAGCGATCGCTCCTATGCCGCCGCGAACGTGTTTTAACTGAATAGTAGTGCAAATTAATTCGTCAAGTTACGTGGCGAGGGTTATAGACACTTGTTTGCACGGTTCTGTAAAAATGTGTTAGACTTGTTGGCCCAGAAATTATATTTTCCCCTCCTTAAGGGACTATGAGTTGGGAAGTTACTCAAATAATGCAACGTTGACAAGTGGTGACACATGGGTGTCACTCATTTCAAATATTGTGATAAGAGAAGAAAGTTACACGGCGAACCTTTCAACTCACACACTGCTGTATGAAATCTGTCATAAATTAGTTTATTGTGTATTTTTAATCCAGGGGTATTTTGAAACAATTTTATGGAGAACTGTTCGAACCCCGCTCTTGGTAGTATCTAACGTCGTTCCGTTATCTTTTTAATAACATCACTAAGGTTGTAAGGTTTGATTTTATGAAATTTGTACTTAATATAATCACTTTAATTAGACAGACATTAGTAGGCCTGTTCATGACCATACCTGATTGAATTCCTATTATTTGTTTCGTCGCTCTCTTCTTCATAAAGGTCATCCCTCTTATAAAGGTAATATCTTCATAAAGGTCATCAAAACATGAGCATTAAAAAAATATCAGCTGGTGTTTGAACAGTTGATAACAGTAGCTTTTAGCTCAAACATTACTTTTATATTTTTTTTGTTCCAAAGGTACGGACGGTACAAAAACTACCGTACCTTAATTTACATGCCAAATTTTATCAAGGTATGTTAATAAATAAGCAAGATAGAAGGTTTTGTTGATTTCCCAAAAGAATAACATGGAAAACATAGGTTTTGTATTTTCTTCTTAACCATTTAGCTAGGTAAAAATTCAAAATACTAGATTGATTGTTTTTTGAAATGGTTTTAGATAAAGTTGATGAATTTTAACAAATTAAGGTCAAAAAATGTCAAAACCCCATTTTTGCCCCTTATATACTGTATAGGCCTAGATTAATTGAAACTAACAGTGTTTTTGGCTTCTAGGGACCTCAAAACCAAAAGGTATCATGGTCCCGGGCTTAGGTCTTACCGTGACTACTACCGTAATAGCGTATTCCCTATACGGAAATTCGCTAAAACTGAAAAGTTAAAACCGTTTGCCTCTATATTCACGGGCTTATATAACAGACAGTTTAATTAATTAATTTTGACTATAACAAAATAGCTCTAGGATAAAAACATTCCTCTCGGTGAATGTTATTCTTTGGGTTTCTATAGTTTTTTATTTATTTATTTTTTTAATTTTGCTGTAATGAATACGACTTGAAGTGGCCTGAATGGGGATAGAAATCGAAATCAAGTAGGTTATCAGAAATGCCCTTTATTCCACAGATAAAACCTCTATAGTCTATAAATATCGTGTTGGGTTCCCCCAAGTATTTTCTTACGTTATCAAATAACACAGTTCATATACAGCTTGAGAAAAAACAGGAAAATTTTCTAAATGAAATAACTCACAATAACCTAAACATAGATTAGGTTACTAACCATACTAAAATATTGAAATTAAATTACCATTTCTACTTATGGTAGATGATGTCCTTCAAGTGTCGTCCTTATACATTCACACAGGCCTCCCATGTTTTTTTTCAAAATTGTGTCTTTCCAACATTTTTTCCTCATTTATTTATAGATTACCGATTAACTAGTGATAATATACTTATACATTTTATAGCGTGCCTTTACAACTTCTATAATAAATACTTTGGATTTGATTCCGTTAAGTTTTTAATGGTTAAGAAAATCAATGTATGACTTAGTAGGCCTATATCTTATCTTATACTATAAAACAAGCTCCGTTTGTCCGAGCAAAGTTTTTTTTTTCGCTCCAAGGATTTTTTATTTTTTTTATTGAATATGGGGGTTTTGGCCACCAGAAATCGATTGGAGCTGGTCCCATGTCTGGGAAAAATCCTGTTTTCGTTCTAGAGCCCTTCAAAGTTTCCATGTTATTCTTATGGAGATTTTATTAATTGAACAAAAATCAGCTGATAACTGTAAATATAAACCAATGTGTTACATCTTTTACCTGTAATTTAATAAAATTATACCAAAGTGCAGCACCCTTCGGCTTGGCGAGTGAGCGAAGCGAACGAGCTCGTCTTTAAAATGGAAGAGGGCGAGTGAGCGGAGCGAACGAGCTTTGTGTGAGAACGAAAGTAATAATTTTACCGAGCTTAAGCTCAGTCCCCCTGGTACTATATTCTTCGAAACACAATTATCACAATGTGCATGGAGATGTTATTTATGAATGAACGTGCGGTTTACTCTGATATCTTATCAGACGCATGTCCGTTGCAGCCGCACTTACAAGTGATAAGATACCACCAGCACTAACTACAACAGCAGGTATACGGTTGTTGTGGTAAAAGTAGTCGGGAAAAATGAAATACATTTTGAAAAGCTAATTTCTTTTGAAATGTGTTATATAGCATCCCCTGATCTTCCTTCAAAAAGTGTCCTGAAATCCCATATGGGGAGCATGCTCAAAAATGAGGGGTTGGCCCATAAGGAGTTACAATAAAATTTGATACTAAGCATACTAAATTTAAATACATTCCAGGAGGTTTATGGATATCAAATTAAAGGTCTTAAAAGTAATGTTTTAAGTTGTAAAGCTATCTATTTTTCTGATTTATCTATTTTAAGCTATCTAGGCTATCTACATATCCTATCTCCTCTATTTATTAATACTGTAACATATTTTTCATCTGTAATGTCTGTAGCGTGGACTCTTCCCGCAATTTTACACTGTTAAAAATTAATGATCAGTCGACAGACAGAATTTTATTTCCCACCACGGGGGAAATTCCCTTCCTATCGTCGTTAATTTTCCCTACTTTCCTTTGTTTTTGGTGTTATATTCTTTGTCCCCTTGCAGTTCAGAACAGAACAGGTATTATAATAACGATGAATCGTGTTATATCTCCTGATTCTCCTTGCAAGATCTTTTACATCTCAAACGTAAAAAAGCATATTTGTCTACGAAAAAGGAAAACAATTACATGGAGTGACACAAGAAATTGAACAGGTGTAATTGCGGTCCGTGATCAGATTGGGATTCTTGGCAGAGGAAAGAACGGAAAAATCGGAAGAATTGAAATCCGCGATTCGACCGCACACATATTTTGTATGGACTACCGGTTTAAGTGTTGCGTGGACTCTGGGGAGACCTACAGCAGATGATTCGCGGAATGTCTGGCGTCATCTTGTCGCTGTATTCAGCTGTGCGGTTCATCTATCGCCGAGTTCCATGGAAGTGACCGACGTAATCACAGGTTTGCTCGTAGGCCTACATGTTGCAATTATGACCTACACCGCATCCCAATACAAACTAAACAACTTTGCAGTCTACTAAAATATTGTTAGGAGTAAGGCGGCGTCCTAGCTGAGCGGCGAAAATTCGCACCGGCGTTGCGTGCGTTTCACGCACGGACGACCGACCAAAAGGGTGTCCGCAGTGGGACTGCGTCTGCGGCAATGCGTTCGTGGGGCGGTGGCAGTCGAGAGCCCTCATTAGCTGCGTAGGTAATGGGTAAATGAAAACATGCAGTCCGCAAGTTAGCGAAACTTCATTTACTTGACAGTTACGCTTATTTGAAGCTAAAAGCTAGAGATACTAGATCTCCAATTAATGAAATTTTTACAGAAAGAGAGGAATTTGGTGATTTTCACCATTTCTATCATAAGTTAAGGGATCATCCTGAGTTGTTTAATAATTATACTAGGATGTCAATTAATTGACACTTTTGACTTTGTTGTGAGTGACTTGAAGAAGAAGGAATTCCTTTAGGTTAATAAATATTATGCGGCATATTTCTATTGAGGAAAGGCTCATTCTTGACGTTGAGGTAAGTAGGCCTTCAAAATCTGCACTAAAAAGTTGTATTTGAATATAAATAATTAATTATTTACTGCTACCGTAAGTCGCAATAAGTAACTAAGTTCACAAGCACATTGATGTTTTAAGAACATTTTTTTATAATAGGCCTAACATTAATTTTTGACATTTTAAATTTTTCCCCCTATATTGGAAAGAAGTTAATTTATGCGTAAATGATAATTTTTATGAGTAAAATATTGTCGAAACATAATTCTAAGACAGTTTTATTCTTAAGTATTTTTTATTTTACTGAATGGTTTCGGAGATATGGCAGATAAAGTTCGTCCCATGTTATTCTTACTAAAACTAAACCAAAATGAACTTTAATTGCCTCTAGTTCTATAACCGTTATATGTAGATAAAAATACCAAAGAATAAAAAAGTCTTAAAATTTCAGTACACGATAGTTTAATAAAATTTGGCTATAATTTTGCCTATCAGACCCGTCTCCCGTGACAGCCAAACACGCACTGACACTGACGCACTAGACGCAGTAACGCAGTTGCCGCACGGACGTCCAAACACAAACATGCTTGTCTTTTCGCCGCAACGACCAGCGTCAACGCACCGGCGGCAACGCAACGCACGTCCAGCTAGGACACTCCCATGCCTCTCAGTACGTTTGTAATTTCCACCGGCCGGCAAATTCGCACGCACGCAACGCCGTCCGAATTTCGCCGCCCAGCTAGGACACCGCCTAAGGAGTACACACTACAATAAGGTTGGCGTCATGAACGTTCAAGAGAAAACTCAGTGGTGTACATGGTACCCAGGAAAAATCTGATACTTCAGTTCAAAGAAGATTTACAGTATACTGTATAACACACCATTGTTGGATCTATGTCAGAGACCAAGCTTTCGAGAAGAAAGTCTCCAATGTTCAAGAATTGCGTCTGAAAATGCAGTCTTCAGCAACATTAATGATAAAATGCGACATGGAGTGTGGTCAGCTTTAGATGACCATGACATTGACTAGTTATAAAAAATCTGCACCAAAATATTAGCACCCCTAACAAATAATGGCTTCGGGATTTTCGTACTTCACAATTTTAAGGTTAGGCATAGAATATTATTAACTTCCATTAAACAAATTTCAAACTCGTATTAAAAATGTATTAATTGTTATTTATTTTTTATTATTGTGTAGTTTTTATTATAAATGTCTGAGTTATAATTGATTAATTTGTTTGGTATTTAACGATTTAAACCAGATTTTCTCTACTTTCAAGGCTTAATACGATCTACGATAATTTCACCTTAAATACGATAATTTCGAGCTGCTTGTACGATAGTTGACCCTGCCCAATCTGGAAACAATATATTTTGCGGTCAGTTTTCTGCATTAACGTCGTTGACATATGACATAACAATTCGCGATCGGTATTTTCGGCTGTTAACATGGTTACATCACCATAGTCCGGTCATTATTGGGAGCCTATATATTAATACACTGTAATCAGCGTGGGTTGAGTCAACTCCGGGAACTCAACTTTCAACAAACTCAAGCCTTAATCCCAATGCCTCGAGTTTGTGTGGTTTTACTGTATTTCAAAGATTATGTAGGCCTAGTTTTTTGCAGCCTTTCTCGACTACCCTGTATAGTTTACGCAATACGCATTGAAAACAATTATCAAGTTAAAAGGTAATTAATTGGTTATGAACCTTAAAATTCTCTTTTATTTGTTATCCTCTTTTTCTTTACGGCGTTTTTGTCTATTTTCCTTGCTTTATGCAACACCTTTCATTCCATCTAATTAATTAATTATCCCTCGAATCCGATCTCCGTGGTTTCCGGAAACAGCTAGGTTCTGCGCGCCTCCCAAGAATAACGAGCATTTCCGGTCCATGGCAGCTTTCGTTTTCGTTGTTTTGTTTGTACCCATTACATGCCAATTAACATACCTCTGTTGCTCAATACGTGTGTGCGTTACGCGTCGTCGTGCCCCATAGAGCAGCAAAACCGCTGTGCTCTTACTCTGTGTGCACTGTGGAGGAAACGGAAACACTCCTTCCATCAATATGAGGAAATCTGCAGTGATACCAACCCTCTTCATTTGTGCGAAAAATAGGCTGCACGATATTATTTTTTCTACTAAAATCTGTTACTACAGGACAAGCTATCTAGAATGTACTGAATACCGTACACTATTTAAAAGAGATATTTACAATCAATTGTTTGTAACGAAAATAAGAAGGAGAATATTTACAAGGGTTGAAGTCCTGGGCTTCGATCAATATGTGGCTAGTAAGATATACTGCGTGAATAGCTTGGGATTTACGAACTATTCAATGAAATCAATTTTTGTTTAAGTGAATTAAAACCAACTTCCAGTTGATGTAAATAAAACTACTGTACTAGCTATTCCACAACATACTAACTATTGGAGTGGGCAATAGTTTATTTAGTAACTATCATCGCTAGTCTATCGGTGTAAATTGAAAACTATCAGCTATAGAAATGGTTTTTGCCTTAAATTATAGGAAATTTCATATGGTTTTATGGACACATTTTCGAAAAAAAACAGCTCTTTTAGGTTTAAATAGTATAAAAGTAGCCTACAAATTCCTTCCGCCGCTGCAAATTAGCGTACAGCGAATTTCCAAAGAAGTTCCGTAGGCTATATGTATAGACCTACAGTCTTAAATTTTTCCCATAAACACAACTTGAATAAGGCTGTTGGTTTGTTGTCACAGAGGTTTTGTAATCAAATATAGAATAATCCCTTCCCAGTGCTGGTACCAAATGCATTGTATCAATTTCTGGTATTATTTTTATTTTCCCTGTGTAAACCAAATGGGAGTAAGTATGAACGCCTAGTAAATAAACGTACCAAGTTTTTTATTCAAGTTTTGCCACTAAATAAACGTGATACTGGGTTGTTTTAATTTCCCCAGAGAATAACTTGCGAATTGTGTTTTTAAATTTTCTCCGTAATCATTTAAGTCCTGTTAAAATTTAAAAATGCTTGTTTGTTTGTTTTTCGAACTCCTTTCAATAGCTCAGGTTAAAATTGTTGAATTTTAGCAATTGGTATTTTTATTGGACTTTTAATAATTGGTAAAATAAATGTTTACTATTTATTAGTTTTAAAAGTTAATTATAGCAGTATAGTCACTCCCGCGTTGTTGTATGTGGACGATACAATTATACTGACTTAAAAAGATCCGTTGAAGAAATTGAAATAAACGCTCATATGTTACGTATCACTTGTACGTATCACTTGGTATGGCTATCGACTATGCTCCTCTAATGATCTGGTTTTTAATGAAAAAAAAGACTAAACAAATAATTTTGGAAATAAAAAAGATTAAATTTCAGATTAGTCATTTATTGACTCTACGGTAAGAACTTAACACCTAGGTATCATCATAGATAATCAGTTATCATGGAATGACCACATTGATAACCTATGGCATAGATTAACCTCAGCCATCTTTCCAATAAGAACAAAAGCAATATCCACCGAAAAAGCGTCAAAAATGGCATATCACGCACTGTTTGAAATTGCTGCAACGTCAGATATGAAATTGCTGCTTGGGGCGAAACATGTAGCAAAAATCTAGAAAAAATTTTAATTTTGCAAAAGAACGCAATCAGAATGATGGCAGGTCTAAGTAAAAGGTAAAGCTGCAGAAATATCTTTCTGGATTGGAGATTGATGACTGTTGTGAACATGTATGTTATGGAATTGCTTTAAAAAATAATAGCACAAAAACTACAAAATTTATACGTACTGTACAACACCACACATGCTTCGACTTCAACCTGCCCTCTCATCACACGAAAATTTATGGAAATAAACCGTCATATTGTGATTCTAAAGTTTACAACGTATTGTCATAGCGTTTCAAGGAAGAAAATTAACAAAATTTTAAAAAGTTAAAGTCATGGCTTTTACAACACCCATTTTACAATGTCAATGAGTTTTAAACTGGAAAAATTATTAATTAGTATCTAGGCATAACATTTTTTTTATTATTCACTACCTCTTACCACCATCTCTTTTCTGCACTTGTAAAAAATAATAAATAAATAAATAAACAACAGGTTGGGTGGACTTTAGTAACAGTAACTGAATATATTTTCAATGGATTAAACTCAAATCTGAAAACGACAGGTCTTTTTATAGATTTTAAAAAGGCTTTTGACATGGTCAACCACGAAATTCTCTTAAGTAAATTAGAGAAGTCTGGCATTAGAGGAGTGGCGTTGAACTGGTTCAAAAGCTTTATTATGGGGAGAAAACAGCAAGTTAAAATAGATAGCATCCTAAGTGATCCACTAATAGTTCAAACAGGAGTTCCTCGAGGATCAATGACCTCAGGAACACTATTTCTCATTTTCATCAAAGACCTGTTGAATCTTGAATTTCAGGGAAATATAATTGCTTTTGCTGACGATATTGCCCTTTTTTACTCCCACAAAAATTTAAATGCACTTGGGCAAGCAATTAATGAGGACCTTGTTTTGCTCAGGAAATGGTGTTTACTGAATAAAATGCAAGTAAATGTAAATAAAACCAAATTTATAAACTTTGATCTGACTGGATTTGACATTCCCTTTCCGTTAACTTTTCATTCAATAACCTGTAATTTCCAGAACTGTACATGCCAGCCGTTAGAAAAAGTTAAAACAATTAAATATTTAGGGGTACAGCTTGATGAAAAACTTTCTTTTGAGCCACACATTTTAGATTTACACTCCACACTTAGATCCCAAATTAGAAAGTTTTATTTTTTAAGAAAATTTTGTGATTCTTCCCTTTTACGGACACTTTATTTTGCACTTATAAATTCTCGACTGCAATATGCCTTGCCATGCTGGGGGGTGCATATAAATCACTAATGGAAAGATTAAGAACAACTCAAAATTTCTTTTTGCGCATAATTTTATTTAAACCAAGAAGGACAAGTTCTTTTCCATTGTATCAAGAGCTAAAAATTTTACCTATTCAGCATTTGTTTGTTTTTAAAGTTTTAAGATTGTTTTTTATCAGAAGTGGAAATGGAGTAATCTGGAGGGCATGTCATCTATACAATACCAGAAGTAATACAAATAATTTTTTTAAACTTCCAAAAGTTAATAAAACAGTATTTAGACACTCTTTAGAATATTTAGGCCCAAAATATTTTAAATCAACTTCCACTTTATATTAAGAACATAAATTCTGTCAAGGTTTTTTGCAACAAAGTAGTAAATTGGTTGTTCTCAAAAGAAGATGTATACTCTCTGAACTATATCCTAAGCTAAGAAATGTTCCTGTACTGCTAATTTATTGTTATTTTATTGTTATTCATGTTACTATTTATTACTGTTATTTAGTGATTATTTATTTATCTATCGTTTTTTATTCATTGTTATTTATTTATTATTTATTAATTCATAGTTGTTATTCATCTGTAGTTATTACTTTATTGTTTTTTGTAAATTTTTATAATTGCTAAATTAAGTTAGTAATCTGTCCAGATGTTGCAGTTGGCGGATTTCAATTGTTATTTAAATAATGCTAGACTTTAAATTCACTGTTTCTTACTAGTTATATACTTTTTCATTTCACTGGTCACACTACTGGATGAAGTGGCCAGTTAATTTCTCTTTGATCAAATGTAGCTTTTGCATATGATTGTATTCATGAGAAATAAATTCATTTATTCATTCATTTATTCTTTTGGGACACCCGGTATATTCATTGCTCGAGGGTAAACAAATTTCTTAAGTATCATAAACACCTTAGCCGAAAATGAGAGAGTTTTTGCAACATAATTCAATCTTAACGCTAAATTAACAAATTTAAACACATTATGCATAATAGTTAAACTGCATAAATAATGTGTAATGCTTGCCATTGGTCAATTTTCAACGGTTTTCCGTAACTTGAAGAAGCATTACAAGTAATTAAAACACCTTTATCAAAACAACGGTTAGGGGTTTTTTTTTAAGAATCACAATTATCTCTGATGTTTTATTTTATCCTTGCGAAATTGTAGCATAATATGTCCATTGTATAACAAATAAACAAGCTCACTTTTCCATTGAAAATATTTGTTGGGTGGTACAATATGTAATAAATATATATTGTGGTTTTATAAATCAATAAATATTATTATACTCTCAATTTATTAAACAATAATTTCTGCCACAACCTTATATAGGTAATAAGGATAAAATTTTAATTACACTTGCAGAAAATGAAAAAAATAGGATTTATATAGATATTAGCAATATACTAAAATAATTTCTTGTACATTATAAAGTAAGAATGTGACTATACAGTAACTAAACTAAGATAGCATCTTTGAAAGATCCTTCAATTGTTCTGACACACCATTGTTACAGTTGTGTTGGGCACAAAGTTTCTACAATCTGCGGGCTACAGGCCCGAAAGTAAAATAGCATTTTATGGTCATTCGTAAATAAATAAAAATTATTATAAGTAGTGGGGAATGGGGGCTTTTGGCTCAGTTCAAGGTCACCTGAGGGATGACGTCATCGATGACGTCATCGAGGTCAATGACCTCATTGATGACGTCATCGATTGCATCATCGATGACGTCATCACCAATGACGTCACTTCCTTGACGTCACACCCATGACGTCACAAAAATGACGTGCTGATGACGTCATCACCCCTTACGTCACCAAGATGACGTCATCGATGTCACAAAGGTCAAGGTCACGCTGAAACCTAAAATTTTTTGGCACTTTTGCTGTTTCTCGCACTACGCTCCGAGTTTCAGTCACAGTTACCATGACCTTGACAACTTGGAGCGAATTTGCGATGAGAAACAGCAAAAGTGCTGAGGAAACTTGAAGTATGCAACGTGACTCTGCCTAAACCGTCATGTGACACCGCTCGGGTGACCTTGAACTGACCCAGAAGCCCCCATTCGACCATTACTGCAACCGCGATGCGCACCCTAAGACAGACACCGAGCGACTGACTGTCCGGCCCCGCGCACTCTAGGTATATGGGAAGTGGTGGGGGAAATTGTGATGACCTTGGGAAACTTGAAAATGTCAAGCCGGGTAGCACCGTTTCGGTGCTACCTTAAAGTTACATGCTAAAGTGTGATGACCTTGAGTAAAAACATAGAAATACTACAAGTTGATACCGCCCCAGAGTTAAAGTGTGGTGACATTGAGTCAAAACACTGAAATACTATAAGTTGAAATCATCCCAGAGTTAAAGTGTGGTGACCTTGAGTCAAAACACAGAAATACTACTACAAGTCGATCCCGCCCCCAGAGTTAGAGTGTGACGATCTTGAGTTAAAACACTGAAATGCTATAAGTCGAAATCATCCCAGAATTAAAGTGTGATGACCTTGAGTCAAAACACAGAAATAGTACAAGTCGATATCATCCCAGAGTTAAAGTGTACTGACCTAGATTCAAAACACAGAAATACTACAAGTTGATGTCGTTCCAAAGTAGAAGTGTGGCGACCTTGAACTACCCCAAATTGTCAGGAATTGGAGTAGCAACAGCGATGTGCACCCTTCGACGGACATCAAGCGACTGACTGTCTGGCTCTGCGCACTCTAGGTATATGGAAAGTGGTGGGGGAAATCTCAAGGTCATCCAAATTGGGTTTTAAAAAATAAGAAACTCTAAACTTCATGCTCCTCTTCTTCCCTTTCCACCTCATTTGTAGGATATATGGTTGACAACGGTAAATGTGACAAATACTCCGGTGATTGTTGACCTCCACTGTGATCTGATTCTTGATCGTCTTGCTGCATTATAACTTCAGACCAATCATAATCTAAAGTGACCTTGAGCTTTATTCCCGGGTTGTCGAGGAGAATAGACTTCATCCAATCGCAGATGGTTTCTAAATAATGCACGTCGTTGATTGTCAATTTCCAACTTGTAGTGGGTACATCTTCGGTGGAAGACATGTCATCGCAAGCAGGTGTGTCCGCCATGGTTGTTGGAGGAGGAATGATGCTTGTTGCAGCGAGCAATGCTGGTATAACAGAGTGGTGGGGGAAATTTCAAGGTCACCCAAATGGAGTTTTAAAAAAGGAAACTTTGTCTATTTACTTATAACATAACCACTTAAACTAAAAGGATTGGGATCAACAGTACGTTTAATCATCATATTCGGTATATTCTTCATGTTTCTCAGTTTTCACCTCCGCCCAAATAGTACCTCCACTCTTTAGCTCCTTTTCGGCTTCTTCTAGTTGCTGGGTAATCGCCATCTGACATTGAAGTTCAAAATCATCACGCGGCACAGATCCGCAAATATCCATCTGAGCCAACCAGAGCTGCCTAAGGTTCTTTTCCTTTTCCTCGACAGCTTCGACGGCTGCATGTAATTCCTTTTCTGTAATAGAGGAGTCCCACAATTGTTGATCATCGGTTTTGTTGACAACCTCATTTTTGGACTCCTTGTACAAATCGTTCAGCTCCTGCTGAGTCTTAATGGTTACCTCCTTGTAACTAGCACAACTTACATTGAGAGACATCTTGATGTTGTATGGTTGACCGTTGGAGTTGAAATGAAGCTGAGGCACAGCGCTTGGGGGTACTATAAAAAAGTGGGGGAAGTTTCAAGGTCATCCAAATTGTGTTTTAAAAAATCCTATCTTGTTACTGAGCACATATGTCAGTAACAAGATAGGTGTTTTTTCTCTTTTACATCTTTAATATAATAAAGAAATAAACATATTCTACAATGGTAAGAAGAAGAAACCAACTGCTAGTCAGCTGAAATAATCCAAAGTCTGGCTCGCTTCAGTCTTCATGGACGCCGGTGATGAAGTCGCTGGAGAAGAGTAATGTTCAGACTCTTCTTTTGGGTGTCGGAGATTGCGTATATTGCAAGCGTAGACTTGCACATTTATACGGTAGCCTCGCGCCACCATCAGCTGCAACTCCTTGTACAAGTCGTTCAGCTCCTGCTGAGTCTTAATGGTTACCTCCTCGTAACTAGCACAACTTACATTGAGAGACATCTTGATGTTGTACTGTTGACCGTCGGAGTTGAAATGAAGCTGAGGCACAGCGCTTGGGGGTACTATGAAAAAGTGGTGGGGGTGTTTGCATTGAAGCATGTTTGACCTTTAGCTTGGTGGTAGGGGTAACTGTGAAATGCAAAGGTCAAAGGTCAAGGTCACCCGCGAAGTTTAAAAAAAATGCAACATATCAATATGTGACAAACCTCACATATTGATATGTTGCATTTTTTGTCTTTTGTATTTTTTTGTCTTTTATGGTTGTGGAATTGCTACCCGTGCAACCGTGGGAAACCAGGTAGAGACAGCCAGGTTGGATGGAGCGCAGATCCTCGTTCTGGAGGAGATGGACGAATCGTTTTGGCAGGTAGACTTGGAACTTGGGCTCATCCCCCGGAGTGAATGGTGCCTCGCTAAGACTGCAGCAGATGGCCTCTCCAACTGTAGTCTCCATCTTCTTCATGGCGTGGATAATGTAGTGCTTCTCATCTTTAAGTTCGGAACACTTCTTGACAGGTAGTATGGTAGATTTGGAGTGAGCATTGAACTGCTCAACCAAAGTTTGCAGGAACTGGTGAGATGCCATGGTTGAGTTAAAGAGTGTCTTCTTCTTCGTCTTCTTGCTGGGAGATGTTGTCGTCTCGGAATCTCGAGTAATACTCATGCCAGGTCCCGGTCTGCTCCTCACTTATATAACCCCCGTCACCCCCACCACTCCCCACTTCCCCACTTTGAAGGTAAGATGCGAGTTTATAGGCGTTTTTTAAAGCGCAATGTCTATCTTTTTCATGTTCTGGACTTTTAGTACAAATACAAACATTTTCCATCGTATACTTGTAGTTTTTATCCAAGTCCACATCATTAACCGGAACATGAGTAAATTCTTCGATCCATCTCTTCTTTTCCAGTCCTTTTGTATAAATATTGGTAAACCTGTTTGAAAACTGATGCATGATGTGATACAAGTCTGTGTAACTTGCAAAACCATCATACCAATCGATATGATGGAAATATTTTGAAATCCACCTGTTGGTAGTAGCGGCTTTGCTAGTTAATGATGAATAAGAACATGGTGGTTTGAACAAAAATGTATATGGAACACCTGTATTGATGTCGAAAAACACAAGTTCTTTTATGATAAATCTATCGTCATTACCCCGAAACGCTTGGAACTCAATTATACCAGGTTTGGACTTTACTTGTTCTTCTTCCTTGTCCATTGCGAAGGCCACTCGTCTGCTCATGTCGAAGTCCAAAGATCAACTGATTTCCACACCACGGTAGGTACGACTTTTATACCAGGCCGTACAGTTGTTGGCGCGTTGGTGTATATTTAACGTGGGCACCGTCCCCGGTAGGCCTAACCCCACAAAGCGTTTGATATTGTTTTAAAAACCAACCATTGTCATCTAAGTTTCCATCTTTACATTCTCCTTGTTTTCATTTTCATCACTAACACTTGATTCTTCTCCTCCTTCTTCCTCTTCTTCCTGTTTTACTGATTTCTTATGTAGTTGAGCGTATTTTTCCAATTGTCTCCACATTTGTACTTCATGAGGAACTCTATTAAATATAGAAGTATCCACAGGTCCGTACAGTATAGGTGCGTCCGGTTGTTTGTCCAAAGTGTCTTCCAAATAATCTTTAATAATAGAACTTGAAAACACTAGTTGTCTCAAGTATCTTGTTATTGGTTCAGTTGCACAGGTTAGAATAAAAAACTCTTCTCGATTAAGTTGAATCTTTCTATCATGTATTGTTGTGTCTCTAAACCGCAACTGATGGTCACCACGATTCTTTATAATATCAATTTCCACATTTGAATCCAAAAGTCCTACTCTTGTCTTTCTTCCATACATGTTACTAGTTAAATAGCATTCTAGCAGATGCAAGTGCTTCATAAAAGATTCCCAAGCACTATCGGTGAACAAAATCATTTTGGGTCCATGAGTTAAAATTACAGTAGGTGAATAATCCGTCGATTTCATAACACCGATTAAAACACTTTTGTCCAAACTGGAAGAGATTGGGTAAAATATTCGCAAGAATACCTCACTTAATATGTTAGGAGAAATATTATCTTCAATATCCCTTTTCCTCTTGTGTGCATTCTTTCTTCTTTTACCTTTTTCCTCAACATTATTACTGGCGTGGAGTTGTCCGCAAGCGTTGTGTTCATCTCCCTCCGGTTGACCTTGAAGATCTAAAAAGTCGGATATCTCCTTCTCAATATCTACTACATTTTCTTGTGTACCACTAGGAGAAGTCATATTGAATAAGATGCTACCCATACAACAACAGGCAACAAACTGATAAGGAGCGAGCTGAACGCTCTGCTTTTATACTCGCGGAATGCATTGGAATGTAGGAAAACCGGTCTTTTACAATACATTTTTAACAATTCCAGTTAAAGGTGTGTATGTTACGATTTTATCATGTAGAATTAAACAGTATGCAGTTGTATTAGCCGATATAGGCGCGTTGAATTCCATTTCTATTTTTATATCTACACTTGATGATTTTACCGATTCATTTTGTTTAGAACAATCGATTACAACTATAGGGTAACCATCTAAGTATTTTTCTGGTGATAGTAAAGGTGCATTCGTTTTACCATAATATGAACTTTGGAATCTTGCATACATATCGTACAATATGCTGTACTTTTTATTAGCAAATGACACATTTAAATTATCGTATGGAAAAAATTGTGAATTTAAATAAACTTTAATATTTTTCAAGTTGCAATGATCAAATTGGCCTGCATGTTTGGTGATGGTGTCTCTTCTGCCTGTTTGTAAACCAAATATAATATACCTGGCTCGTTCCACATAATTAGATGTTTTAACTGTCCAAGTGTGTCGATCCGTAGTTGGCAAGCTGGGATGTTCATGAAATTCCCAACTTCTAAAAGGAATTACAATATCACGATCAGCCTTTAACTTTCTTAATAGTAGCATTCTATGCTCGTCAGCTAATTTAACATGTGGAACTCTCCATACAATTTTGTCTAATGTTAATTTCCATTCTAAAGTTGCATCTGTTGTACCGTCTGGAGCTTTAATAATATCTTTATCGTTTGAAGATCTCAACAAAACTAATTCTTGTTTAACGTTTAATATTATTTTCCTATAATCTTCAGCAAAACCAAGCAACAAACGTAACGGAATATGAAAATCAAAATTTCCATTTGTATCTGGAGTGATTGTGTCTTTTGCAGGTAAAACCCATCCTGCAGGTTGTATTAAATTGGTTTCATTAGGTGATATAGATGTTAATCCCTTTAAAGTTGTTGCAATACCTACTTTTTTAGTAGAATCAACTGTTACACCTGATATTTCATATCTAATTTCATCAAACAGGAAAGCCATGGGATTATTTATAAATGGAACTGTTGTACCAGTAGTAGTACCGTCCTTTTTAGTAACTTTTCCTTCAATATACAAGTAACTTTCACATGGTAGTGTGTAAATGTCTTGATTTTGTATGGGAATACGAATTTCATCGTTATTGTTTAATTTTGATGAAGTGTAAGGGTTGTGGGTGTGATATTCTTTTTCCCATAGGGTTTCGTCGAATGTTGGACCCTGAGCTATATCCAGTATATCCATTATCGGTTACTTTTAATCCAATTCTCTCTAAGAAACGAATGTTCTCGCGTGTTAACTCCTCCACAGCTGAAGAGCTACTAATGCGGATTCCCGTAGGTTGTTCGCTTTTAAATGTTAAACCCATGATGTTATATTAAAGTGTTGATTTTAAATGTAATCTAACCGTAATAGGCTCTTCTCGGAAATCTATCAAGTTACCGTCTTGATCCAATACGTTCAACACGATGTCTGAAATGAAAGTGGTGTTCAAAGGTAGATATACCAGGTTTTGCGGCTTTTCAACAATTTTAAATCCAGGTGGTACACTGGGGTAAAAAGTATGTATTATATGAGTATTTGCTCCATCTCTGTAAGCTCCTTGTATAATATTACAAGTTATGTCTATACTATTGACTTTTAATATTGTTACAGTTTGTTTACCGGAATGTGTTTTATTTGGTTCTAAAATTGCTCCATCTTTGGGAAATCCTAATAAATCACCAATTGAGTGTGACTTACTGAAATCTATATAATATTTTGAAGTAAGCTCAGCTTTCATTGTATTGTTATTACCTTTTAGCGTTATATTGTCTTTTCCCATTTTATTTTGCAAAAATTCATTAATATGATCAATTTCATAAGAACCTGTGGGTAGAGTGCAAACTTCCAAGTCTGTAAACTTCCCACTGGCATCTTTTCCTTTATAATAATGCAATAAGTTATTTTTACCTTCCGTAACATTGGGAATAGAGTTGTAAGTTGTAAAATCCAACAGTGCTGCCTCCCAAAATCTTCCTTTTTGCAAGCGTAACGCTGGAAAAAGGATACTTCGTAAAGTGGACGATTTTCCTGTTAATGATACCGTATAGGAAGACATCTCAATAGTGACTGATACTTTTAGCTAGGAATTCCAAACATAAATGGCCGCATATTGAAGTATTATCAGGTTGTTCTCTTTTATAGTTGTAATATATGTTTTTAGCAGATTTAAAGTAATGTTCAAGTTCTTTAGGTGGTGGCAAATTTCCAAAACTATCAAAATAATATACATTACTATTTAGTTTCTTATAACACACCCAATGGGTGCCGGGCCCTTCAGTATTATCCAAATTTACGATTCCAGTCTCATTTTTCCATATTTTCTTTGGTAAACTGTCTTTCATAAATACTCCGCGGAAAAATGGTATTTTTAAACAGGAAATATATTTAAATAATTCAACATTAGTCAACGCTTTATGCGGTATAACCAATTGATTTCTTTTATTTAATATGCACGATACGGTCTTAGGTATAGACCAGCCCCGTTTTTTACCATTGACCATATTGTCGGTTTTTTATTATTTTTCCTTGGAGAACGTCTTTTTAGTCTAATATTACCACCATGTTTTCTCTTGCTTGATCCTTTTTTATTCTTACCCCTCCTTTTTCCACCTCCTACCGCTGTTTTAGCCTTCATACCTGCTGTTACCGCTAAAGCTGCTGCTTTTTCCGCAATACTAGCGTCACTAGACTTTACTCGTTGCCAAGCTATATTCGCTAGCTTTTTATCAGCGATTGACCTATTTTTTGAATCGGTAAACGTGGAATATGCGATATCGTGTTCTTTACAAGCCTGATCTAACTTATTTATGCCTGGATCACCTCTTTCCAGTCGTTTTTTCAATTTAGTTCCTGGTCCGCAATACTGATAACCTCCCGGTATATGAAATTCGTATGGTAAAGCGTCTATTGCTCTATTTACGATAGATCCTACTGGAATTCGATTTAAGGCTTTACTTAATAGAGAAACCGCTGTGGACGTGATCCCACCTCCTTTCCTTACAGTGTCTCGATATGGACTGGTGTAATGAAATGCCATGATTGTCTTTTATATTCGAAAAGCGTAACCTATGTGTTACCTCTATGACAGGTTGCACATAAATGATGTAATTTATGGTGTTATTTAATTAAATATCAAAAGTACCCCAATCTGTTGATCTAAACTTTTGTGTATTATGATTAAAAAAGTATTTATAAAGAATTTCTTGTTTAATCCATGCACTTCTCATTTTTTCATCAATAGGTTTATGTTGTCCGGCTGCAATATAATTATGCATATCAAATAATAAATTACCTATTACTTTAACAAGAAAATTAACAGTTACAGCGTTATCAGCATAATCAGGGTCTGCAACATTTGTTAATCGTTTGTTATCACAATTCCACCATTGTTTTCCAGTTGGCTCTAATTGTATTATCTGTTCATAAGTAACAGCATCACCAGGCTTTTCACCAATACCTAAATTTGTCAATGACTTTCCTTTACCATCCCAAACACTATTGTTTTCTTCAAGTAAAGTAAACTTTTTATTTCCCTGTACAAATACATCTCCTTGTCGTGTTACTACTTGGTCTTGTTTCACAAAACCAGATGTTTCTTGTTTTAAAGTTTCCTTTATTTGCCCCACCGTTGCACCATCTGATGGTGCAGAACCATCTTTTACATTCGCTAAACAATTACCAAAGCAATCAATAATTCCTACATCACGTGTAATACAATGATCTTTGATGTATTTTAAATTTACAGCATCATTTTCATTCTTTGGATAACCTATATCGTTAATAACAAATTTATAAAAAGAAAACCCATCTTTTGTCTTTTCAGGTATTATAGAATGTAAATAGCGTCTATTTATGCTGTCTTTTTCATCTACAGGGTCTGCTACGTTAGATATACGTCGATTTTCAGCATTATACGTTTTTCCATCGAATTTTAACGTATTTTTCAATTCCGATGATAAATAACCTCTGTTTATTGCATCAGCGTTTTGATTTGGCTTACCGACGTTGGAAATTCTATGATTACCCGCGTTATATGTGTTTTTGTTTAGTTTCAGTGTTGGTAATATCTCTTTTTTTAATACTTTTAAATTTATTGCATCATTTTCATCTGTGGGATCATTAATGTTTTTTAACCGTTTATTACTAATATCATAATCTCCATCAGGTGTTTGTGGTAATCCAACACCTCTTTTTAAAGTATTAAAGTAATATAATCCATCTGATGAATACCGTCCGAACTTGTCAACACTCATGGTGCAACTGAATAACATTCTAGAGTGTAACCCATTTTTATAATATTAGTCCCGATTTCTAACCCATATCAGTTTTTATACAAATTCTTAGTCTTCATCAGTTACATTTGCATCATTCCCGGGACATTTAAAATATTTTAAATCTGCACTAATTAATGATCTGTCTGCTTCATTTCTAAATACATGATTTTTATGAATAAATTCCTCACCAGACAATTTTCTAAATCCGCTAAATGAATTTGGATCTGCAATTAATATATTTTGATAATCATTTACATCCATTAATTTAAATCTTTTGGTATTATAAATAAACTCTTGATTTGCACTATCATATTGTAATGTTTGTCCTACAGTTGCAGCATCCTTTGGATCTGTTCCTTGTGCCAAATTACCTATTTTCTTATTTTTCGCATTGAAAGTACTACCTTTTGGTTTGTCTAATATTAAAGATTGTTTTACTACAACACAATCGTAATCATCGATACCTGGAAATATGTCAATTATTCTTCTATTTGTACCCAACCAACTTCTATGATAATTGTTTGGATTAGTATGTAAAACTTGTGATAAAATCGGAACATCATGAGCATCTGTAGCTAAATGCGCATTTGATAATTTCATGTCTTTGCAATCCCAAACATTATTTTTTTGTTCAAGTAAAATAAACTCTTCATTTCCTTGTACAAACACATCACCCGACCGTGATACTACTTGATCCTGTTTTACAAATCCAGATGATTCTTGCTTTAAAGTTTCCTTCATTTGACCCACTGTTGCACCATCTGATGGTGCCGAACCATCTTTAACATTCGCTAAACAATTACCTAGACAATCAATAACTCCTACATCACGTGTAATACAATGATCTTTTATATATTTTAAATTTACAGCATCATTTTCATTTTTCGGATAACCTATATCGTTAATAACAAATTTATAAAAAGAAAAACCATCTTTTGTCTTTTCAGGTATTAATGAATGTAAATAGCGTCTATTTACGCTGTCTTTTGCATCTTTAGGGTCATCTACGTTGGATATACGTTTATTTTCAGCAGTATACGTTTTTCCATTGAATTTTAACGTATTTTTTAATTCTGATGATAAATAACCTTTGTTTATTGCATCAGCGTTTTGATTTGGCTTACCAACATTGACAATTCTATGATTACCTGCGTCATATGTGTTTTTCTGTAGTCTTAATGTTGGTGATATCTTTTCTTTTAATACTTTTAAATTTATTGCATCGTTTTCATCTGTGGGATCTTTTATGTTTTTTAACCTTTTATTAGTTATATCATAATCCCCATCAGGTGTTTGTGGTAAACCAGCTCCTCTTTTTAAATTATTTGCGTAATATAACCCATCCGAGGAGTAACGTCCGAACTTGTCGACACTCATGGTGCAACTGAATAGTAATCTAGTGAGTAACGCATTTTTTATGAGATTACCCCACGGTTTCGGAGTTCATCCACTAAAGCCACCCATTCGTTTTCCAATCCAGTATGACCCGCTTCTTTAGCTTCATGTATTAGTTTCATTCTATCCACCAATTTATTGATATTATTGTAATAAATCACATTTGTGTTATATAGTTTCTTCATTAAACCTGTACCTGTAACAGATTTGTTTCTTTTTCTTGGTTCTGGAGCACTTATATCCAAAGTGGATGACACAAACCTTCGTTTTACAGGTTTTCTTGGCATTATCGGCATTGGTTGTCTTCTCGTTGTTGGTATTAACTTGGATACAAATACTCTATATTTTAAAGACCTAGATCTAAAAACTGGTTGGTCAGCTAAATATTTTCTCCTGTATGCATTGGTGTGTTCCAAAATCTGTTTATATGCTTCCATGTCTTCTTCTTTAACTAACAATTCTAAAGGCTTTTTTCAAATAATAATTCAAATAATCCTCTTGTGCCCTTATATCTTTGATTACCAACAATAATATTATCATTTTCATCAATGTTTACCGGGCTATTACCAACCATTAAACCTTCTTCTGTTAATCTTACTCCATAACTATGGTAGTTTTTATTAGGATTTATTCCAGCTAACATTTTTATCATGTATTTCCTTCCTAAAGGTCCTTTGTTATGAATGTTTTCACCCAACAAGCTTATGTTTGACGGACCTTCCCTTGCTTCTTCTTCTTTTTCCTCTTCACTAGCAGTTGATACATCTTCATGTCCTCTTTTAGCTTTTACTTCATATAATTCTCTTATACCACTATAGTCTGGTGATTCTAGCTCTCTTTCAGGTTCTCCGCCGGTAAAACCACTATATGTAGAGGATTCCAGGTCTTCATCACTAAAATCTTCTGATTTTACATTTTCTCTTTCAAACTTTGTAATAGGTGCAATTGCATCTCCTTCCAAAACGGGTTTAGCAAATTTTTTGTTTAATTGTTTCAAGGGTTCAGTAATAGGTTTAAAAGTAGATTCAAGAAATTTCTCCCTTTCGCTAATACCTAATTTTAATGCTCTGTTTTTATCTCGAATAGAATCACTAAGTGATTTTATTTCCTTTATTAACTTTTCTTGGTTAACCATGTTTGTAGCAAGACGTGTTGTACAACAATGAATGTTTTACATCATGATCAGTGTATTAGTATAAATTTATCAAATCCTATCCTGTATCGACCATTGTTTAGCGGTTGTTCCTTCATAATTGTTAAAAACCCATATTTTTCAGCCCAAGCCTTTCCACACAACTCTTTAAATCGTTCAAATGGCATATCCGCACTTACATGGTCATAATATATGTGTTTTAGGTTGGTTTCATCCTGTTTAAATACAATTAACATGTTTGCATTGTCTCTAATGAGCTGTTTCGGTATTTTGCTGTAAGTTTGACCAATATAAATGCTATCTATGTTGTTATGTCGACCCATGGCGAAGTAATTTCTTATTGTATTTTGTTTTTCACAAGATACGTCGTCAAATATGAATACTGAGAATGGTTTAGCCTCTTGCGGTTGCATGACACTCTCGCTCGCGTTGAATTTAAAATATTTAACTTCAGGCACATTATTGAGTATTTGTTCCAATAACTGATATTTTGGTTGTTGTAGTGACTTTGAAAATACATATAAATTATTGAAACGTAATCCTTTAGGGTTTGTAATCAAATTGAATACTACATTTGTTTTTCCACAATTGGAAGGACCGGTAACCAGACAACGCACCGTGTTTGGTAACAAAACACCGTGTTTCCCAGTATTGAATTGAGAACCATCCACTGTGAGTTCATCTATATTATTAATAGTAAAATTGTCTTTTTGCGGTATTATCTCCATCCTTTGTAATGGTTCAACCCAAAATGATGCTCTATCATTATATTAGATCCTTTTTAGGTATCCAAGAATCTTCCGTTTTATTAAATCCTAACCATCGTACTTTAACCTTATCCTTTTTTCGTTGCAACACCTTTTCAACTAAATATACATCACCTACTGTTGATTTTAACATTTCATGTCCATAAAACCCTCCTTCAAGCAATTGTCCTTTATTATCTTTTAAAATGTAAGTTTCTGGTACTGTAGGTTGCACCTTAAATACGGTAAATACCTCATTTGTCCAGTTCGGAAGATATCTTTTACTGAATACACCTTTGTATTTGCTTATTCGCACTTTATCGCCAACATTAAACCTTTTAGGCTTTAGTTTTTCAACTTTTGGTTTAGTATTCATTTTTATACGTTTTAATACAAGTTTTTCATTTTTATTAGTCACCTGGCTTGGTTTCATACCGATAGTTCTATGAAACTTGTTATTGTAATCGCTTATAAGTTTTGGTAACACATCAATCCATACGTGTGATCCTCTGTTGGAAAACATCTTATACATCGCACCTTTTAAAGTTCTGTTAAATCTTTCAATTATTGATGCTTTTACCTCTGAATTGGTTGAGTAATGGTTAATGTTGTGTTTTTTCATTAAATTTGCAAATTCCTTATTAAAATATTCTTTTCCATCATCAGTTTGTAAATGTTTTATAGTATGTTTGTCTCTTTGTATAGCTGTTTCCATTGCTTTTGTAACACTTTTACCGCTTTTATCTTTTAGTGGTAAAGCATCTGTTATTTTTGAAAAACAATTAATAATAGTCAATATGTATTTAAATCCTCTATTTTGTTTACTATAAGGAATCATTTCGATTAAATCCGCTTGATATAAATCATTTATTCCTTTTATCACTGTATTTCTTCGTGGAAACTTTCTTCTTGCAGGTTTATGAAGTTCGTTGACAATTTCTTGCTTCAAGTTCTTCATATTGCAGGTTTGAATGTTTCATGTATCATATGTATAATCACAATGAATGTTGTCTTGAATATTCACATCATTTATATAGGTCAAGGTCATCCAAACTTGTGTAAAAAAATGGGGAACACGGCGTTTGACTTGCCGTGTTCCCCATTTTTTTACGGAAGGAGAAAGGAATAAGGTCAAAGTTGTAGAAGGACGAAGAATAGGTTACTAGTTGATAGGGTTTAGAGAGTAGTGGCCGAAAGGAAGAGTATGGATTTTATCCGGCATAATATGCCTTTTATCATCTTGAGCTGATAGTGCTCTTTTAACTTCAGTGACACTGTAGACCTCATGTTTAAAGCTTCTGATAGTGTTGAACGTTGCAGACATTGTAGAATCTTCAAACAAGCAGGTCTTGTAATGGTCAAATGTCACATGTTTCTTTAAGTATGATGTTTTGACTCCTTTAGCTTTCTTCACTGTCGGTATGTCATTTTCCATATACATCTTGAAGGAATATAATTTGGACATCAGCGCAACTATTTCCTCCAAAGGCATTCCATTTGCTTCATCTTTAAATTTTCCAATTACTTTTTTATTCTTTTCATTATAATTTGGATGGTTCTTTGGATAGTCAGAGAAGTCAAAGTCGTCTTTGTATGGGAAACTCCTTAGATCTTCATACATGTCCAAAGTCTTTAACCAGTAGATGAACGCGTCGGTATCCATGTATGCAACTCCAATGTTGTCTCTTCCGTAGTGTTTAACCATTTTGTTGTAATGGAAATCATACATCAGAGTTTTACTTATATCCAAAATCGACATTCCAATGTATAACGGACGATCCATCACTATTGTTGTTTTCTTCATACTAACGGCGACTAGATCTTCGTTTATAATCATGGATGTTCCAAAATTTGGTTTTTGCACTAATTTTTCCTATTTCCTAGGATCACTTACTAATTTTACAATCTTGTGTTTTCTTTTGTTTTCTAAGGTCTTCCCAAAGATGGCGTTGTTCATCAATTTATAAAAGTCCTTTTCAAATGCTGATGTTGCTGCTGCTCTTCTTGTAGTGTTGGAATCAATATATGGTTTCAACCAACAAGACTGGGTGAATTCAATTGCTCTATGAATTCTTACTAAACGTAGACCCAATTCAAGAGCTTGTTGAACTACCCAGTAGTGAGCCACATACCGATCTTTATTCTCCAAGGTCATCATCAATTTTGGCCATCTTCCTGTTGGTGAAACTTCAGTCTTGGCTAAGAGAGGCAAGTCGTAGTGATGATCATGAAGGTGCTCTGGATATTCAAAATCACAGTCCAAAATATAGCCTTTTGAACCATTCTTTGGAATCTGTGAGATGTCACCGATGGTGGCTGGGTCGATCCATTTGAAGTCAGCGTAGGGAAGCGGATTTGACATTGCCCAACCATAAAGGTTGTTTGCGTCAAAGTAGCCAAGGTAGACCGATGGTTGTCTCTCGTCGAAGCCTGGGATGTACTTATTGTTAGCTTTCACATGACGTGTTACAGCTTGTGTCAAACCGCCTCGTACACCAGATTCTATCATGAGCACCATATCAATATCTGTTAGAAGTTCTAATCGACAGTTGGTTGACTTTAGCATAGCTTGCCATGCTAATCCTGGAGATGTGTACGAGTGTAGAGGGTCCAGTCCATAGGCGGAGAAGCAGGTGTTTCGAAATTCTTCCATCACATCGCACAGCAGAGTTACATCCAATTTTATGTAAAAGTCAGAATATTCCCCTAAGGTTTGAATGTTTAGTTGGTTCCAAACATTACAAGCATGATTGTAGTCTTCAACGGTGATTGCACTTTCATTTAACTTGCTATTGAAGGCTTCAATCGGTGGCAGACTGGTTTCTTCAAATTTTTCTACAGAAGTTATGTAATCATAGGGGAACACTCCTTTACGCATTACTAAGTCCAATTTATCTTCAGGTACAATTTTGCTGGTTTCTTTTAGGTCTTCTCTTCTTAGGTTCTCAGACAATTTACTCAAACTAGATGACATAAATCTATAAGAGTCTACGAAGCGAAGTTTAATTTTACCTACTGTTTTTGAGAAACTGATGTACTTCTCCAATGTTTCAGCTAATACTTCAATTTTTCCATCATCTCGTCCTAACTCTGGGATAATAAAGTGAGAGTCATAGCCGCTAAGATTGTGTAACACGACAGGGATAAAGTTTGGCAGTTTGTAATTTATATTGCATGAATTACAAGCAGCTCCTCTGTATAACCCTGTCAGGTGATCGTGATCTCTTACTTTTTGATTTTCTTCACTGAAGCTCTTCTTGCATAAATAACATCTTGTTGCCGAATTGCATTCTTCTTGTTGATTTTGGTTCAAAGGTTCCATAGGTACAACATTACCGTATAAGCGTTGCGCCTTTTCAGCAATGTCGTACAACTGGTCTACAAAATACTTAGCGGCTTCTTCACCACGGTAGAGTATTGGAGTGGATGTTAAGCCATAGTCTTGCAATTGTTCTTCAGGTAAAGTAGATTTCACCAATAAGCAAAAACTGTTAGGTTGATGCAATTGATATTTGGTTCTTCTAGTTACTTCACCATCCGGAAGTTCCTGTGGCACTAACGTGGATTCAAAGTCAGCGTAGATAACTAGTGGAATCCGGTATTGGTGAACTGTTTTATTGAACTGGACAAATGCTCTAGATGGTGGTGGCAGACTAATCTTCACTTCATAGTTGTCATTACAAAGACGTTGGTGTTCTGACAACCACTCTGATCCTCCACGTCTCAAGTCTTTATTTGTGAAACAAAAGCATCTCTTACACACTGTTACTCTAATTTTCTTTTTAGTCACTTGTCGTCCAACCAAAGTTTCAAAGTTCTTGATGTAAACATAATGTGATATTTCACCTTTGGTCAATAGCAGCAAATCTGTATGATTTTGACGTTCAGTCTTTGTAACTCGTAACGGGTATACGTTATTTGATTCGTCTAAACCAAACACATTAACTGAAACTCCTGGGTTTTTTCTTTCAAATTTAGCAACATCATTAAGACTAACAGGATATGACATACCTTGGAAGTTATAGTGGTGTTGAACAGCTTCGTATGCTATGCTAGGTCTAATGGCATTATGTCCCACATATTTTGCTAACATTGCATACCGGAAACATTCATTATCCTCATTTTTCACATTGATACATGATCTTGTATCTCGGATCACCTTTGGTAGAGGGATAAAGCTGCTTCCTCTCATACCATATCCATGCTTGTGAACCCTCACATCCATACCTTCAATTGATGATAGCGTCCAGCCGGATCCTCTTCCTTCATGTTCTTGAAGTTTTACTAGCAGTTCAACCAAACATTCTTCTAAAATTTCGTTGATATCAGATGTGGTTGTAAGGGTTCGGTTTTTAGCAATGAATGCTCTCGGTGAATTTTCGCCATCGGTATTAGTAAACATAGCCTCCAACACCAATCCAAATTTAATAAAGTTCAATCTTGCCAATTCTTCCGTCAATGTTTTTACAACTAGTTTTTTAGCTTGAATTATAAAATTTTCCAATTCTAATTGCACGTTATTAATTTTGAAATGAATTACAACTGGTCCTGGCAAGGCTGTAGTACGCAGTTGTCTTATATCTTCCATATCCTCTTCTTGGGTACGCAGTTGTCTTACATCTTCCACTTCTTCTTCCGTATCTTCTTCTTCCATTTTCTCTTCTTGAATAAATCCTCCAGCTGTAGATGGTCCAGTTCCGGCAAATTGAATAACACTTGGTCTTCTTCTTTGCATTAACTGTAAATAGCTAGCCCAGTCCTTCTGCTTATGGGGTTTTTCCAAAAACCGATCAATCGCATCCAAGTCTTCTTCACTTACTACAATCTCTTCTTTTCTGTCCTCTTCACGATGCAATTCTCGGTGTAACTGTAGATAGCTATCACAGTCGTCCATCTGCTTCTGGCAGTTTTCCAATAACCGATCAAACGCATCCAAGTCTTCTTCACTTACAACAATCTCTTCTTTTCTGTTCTCTTCATGATGCAATTCTCGGTGTAAAACAAAGATATCTTCATCTTGGAAAAACTCACCACAAATATCGCAAAGAGCCATTTTTTTTTACAGTTTGGCTTTGAGTGTGCACTCGGTGAATGTCCACGCAATAATGAGCAGCGCGCTCAACCGGGTCCCTTTATACCCGAGGTTGAAGGGTGGGGGAAGGTGACGTCATATACATCCAGTTTATCAATCATGTAGTAGATTTGGCTTTTAAACACCCATTTTCAATTTATTCTTCAACAGGTTTGATAAACCAATGATCTTTGGTCTAAATCCACTACTTTGTACAAATTTTTTTTGTTTGGGCACTTCTCGTCCGGAGCAAAAAACTTTTTGGTCAAGGTCAAAATTTTTTCTCAAAAAAGTTCGGGGGGGGGTCATTACTGTATTTAGGTCAAGGTCACGAAAAAACTTTAAAAAAATTAAGCCCCACACCCCCCCTTTGGGGGTGTGAGGCACTTGGGTTGTCATCGCTGTAGCCTCCGAAGAGACCCAACTATGACAACAAGGCAACATCCAATGTCGTGTACCCTTCGCCACGCAAGACTTGTAAACATTTACTGCATTGTCTTTTCAGTAGCTAACAAAGATTCATTTACATAATTTTGTGTTTCCAGAAGGAAACAAACTGAGGACACCCTAGTGGCTTACGTCCTCGTCCGAGTGCAGAGGCCGCCGCAACCTTTTGCATGCCAGCGTACAAACGGACATGCTCCCAAATGCCATCCGCAACCTTTTGCATGCCTGGCAGGAGCCTACCGATAATTAAAATAGGCTTTACACGGGGGCCTACTCCCGTAACCTATCTTTAATATTTTTAATTTACAATGCATTGAATTTTTACAAGTCTTTGTGGGTCAAGGCCACACGGACATTAAAAATTTCGGCCCCCGTACATCCATGGCGAACCACGAATGTTCGGGGGCCTTGGGGACTAAAAACACAAATATCTAACAAAGATTCATTTACATAATTTTGAGTTTCCAGAAGGGAAACATACTGAGGACACCCTAATGGCTTACGTCCTCGGTCCGAGTGCAGAGGCCGCCACAACCTTTTGCTTGCCAGCTTACAAACGGACATGCTCCCCAAATGCCATCCGCAACCTTTTGCATGCCTGGCAAGGAGCCTACCAATTATTAAAAGTGGCTTTACACGGGGGCCTACTCCCGTTCCCTGACTTTACAATTTACTTTGAGCATTGAAAAAGCTCAAGGGGGGATTGCTAAAACAAGCGTATACACTTTAGAAACATATAACACACTTACAACACACAATTGAGCTCAACGTAGTCAATGCTGGAACAAGCACATACACATTAAACACATATAACAAACAAGACACAAAGGATAAAAGACACAGGAGACATAGGGTACAAGTAAAACACTCTCATATAAAACAATTCGCAATACCCAAACGCAAGCGCAATATCTTACAACTAATACAAGTCTTAAAGTTAGAGTAGACTTCGCTAAACACTGAAGGCGCCATTCAATGTTTAGTGATGCCTATGGCGGTCCGTCCCGATCGTTCACGTTCAACGCGCGGGAGCGGACTGCGAGCCGGCTCTGGCCGGACCCCCTTATATCCCCACCGGGGCTGCCACGCCCAGGATATCAGGGGTGGGGGAGGGGGTGGGGGAGGGGGTGGGGGGGGGGTTCGCACTTTTTGTCGGGGGGGGGGGTGTGCACTTTTTGTCGGGGGGGGGGGGTGTGCACTTTTTGTCGGGGGGGGGGGGGGTTCGCACTTTTTGTCGGGGGGGGGGGGTTCGCACTTTTTGTCGGGGGGGGGGGGGTTCGCACTTTTTGTCGGGGGGGGGGTGTGCATTTTTTGTCGGGGGGGGGGGTTCGCACTTTTTGTCGGGGGGGGGGGGTTCGCACTTTTTGTCGGGGGGGGGGTTCGCACTTTTTGTCGGGGGGGGGGTGTTCGCACTTTTTGTCGGGGGGGGGGGGGGTTCGCACTTTTTGTCGGGGGGGGGGGGTTGACTAAGTTAAGTGGGTCAAGGTCACCCACAACACTTGTATTCTAAGTGTTGGCTATACCCCCACCACAACTGGGTCCCTAGGCTGCACAACACCGCTTCGCCAGTATGTCTCCGGCTTCCATGCGGTGCGTCTCGCTGTTCTCTAGCTCTCTATATGTAAGTAATTTTACAAGTTCTGAATGTAGGTCACTACACTTTGACTCTGGGACAATATCGACTTGTAGTGTTTCAGTGTTTTGACTCAAGGTCATCACACTTTAACTCTAGCACATCGGTTATCATACCAGAGGTGCTCAATAACCTAACTTGTAATGTTTAGGGTGGCGTTTGCACGCCACGTGGTATCGCCATGAGTGTCCAGTCCAAGTTTTAAGTTAAATTAATTTTACTGTAATCTTTTCCATTTCTGCTTCGTTTTGCCAAAGTATAAGGTGTCGCTTAATAAAGTGGTATTTCTCTAAAGTTATAGGAGATTGCAAGGATACAATTAGTTTATTTAGGAGACTCTTCATCTTGGAGTTTAACACAATTTCCACTTTGACTTTGCTTCCTCAGCTCTCACAGCCTAAGCTGTACAGAAATGTTTCTTCTAGTGCCAACTCGGGCCAAGAGAACAGTGTGTTGACTGTAGGACAGCTCATGGTAAAGTGATGCGAAACTCCAGCGTACCACCTCACCTTCCCCCGCCACTGTGACCTTCCCCCACTCCTGCTGTTTCCCCCACCTCTTTTCCCTTGACTCATGCGCTACAAGCAGTCTCTCAGTATTGTGCGGACTTTTGTGAGGGGAAGCCATGTCGCGGGACGCTTTAGGTAAGAAACTTAGCCGTGTTAAGGCTTTATTAGTTGCTCACTGTCCACCACTCAAAGTTAAGAGAGTTTCGACTTTAGCTAAGTGGCGCAAACTGTTGCGCGGACACCCTAAGTTTTATACAAAACAGACTAGTGTTCGTTTTACTGATGAGGATTTGTTTAAAATATTGGATGAAATGACTTTTCCTTGCAAAATTCAGTTGGTTACTCCCATTCTTGACAGTTTAGAGTCTTAGTCTCTTGAGCCAATATACCTAGAGTGCACGGGGCCGGACAGTCAGTCGCTCGGTGTCTGTCGTAGGGTGCACATCGCGGTTGCTACTCCGATTCCTGACAATTTCAGGTAGTTCAAGGTCACCACACTTAAACTCTGGTAAATACACATTAAACAGTTGTACTAAGAGTAAATTTTTCTAAGTGTTGACTCAAATCTGAAGATTCTTTAGATACATCTTTAAAAACAATCCTAAGTCTCAAATTTACAGTCAACCTCAAGGTCATCACACTTTAACATGTAAATTTAAGGTAGCACCGAAACAGTGCTACCTGACTTGGCATTTTTAAGTTTCCCAAGATCATCGCAATTCCCCCACCACTTCCCATATACCTAGAGTGCGCGGAGCCGAACAGCCAGTCGCTCGGTGTCTGTCTTAGGGTGCGCATCGCGGTTGCAGTAATGGTCGAATGGGGGCTTCTGGGTCAGTTCAAGGTCACCCGAGCGGTGTCACATGACGGTTTAGGCAGAGTCACGTTGCAAACTTCAAGTTTCCTCAGCACTTTTGCTGTTTCTCATCGCAATTTCGCTCCAAGTTGTCAAGGTCATGGTAACTGTGACTGAAACTCGGAGCGTAGTGCGAGAAACAGCAAAAGTGCCAAAAAATTTTAGGTTTCAGCGTGACCTTGACCTTTGTGACATCGATGACGTCATCTTGGTGACGTAAGGGGTGATGACGTCATCAGCACGTCATTTTTGTGACGTCATGGGTGTGACGTCAAGGAAGTGACGTCATTGGTGATGACGTCATCGATGATGCAATCGATGACGTCATCAATGAGGTCATTGACCTCGATGACGTCATCGATGACGTCATCCCTCAGGTGACCTTGAACTGAGCCAAAAGCCCCCATTCCCCACTACTATTATAGAAATATAAAATCTTGTTAACTATAAATTCGTTTAAACACTTTATATTTGACTTATAAAACTACGTTACAAATGGCTGATTTTGTAATTGTGTAAACAATGTCATTTCGTAGGAATTATATAACTACTCGTTTGATAAGAAATTTAAAACAACCCTTTGATATCGTTTTTTGAACTCAATGGATCTTTGTTATTTAAAATTATCCCAAGCTGAGCCGTACGATAAAAATTAACCGTTTATGTAAGTCTTTATATAAGAGAAACAACGAAAAAAGAAATCGGAGCATTAAAATAATTTGCCTGAGAGAAAATCTGTTTCCTAAAGGAAGCGATCAAATAAGTATTAGATGAAAGAAAAACTTAGTCCCCTGAAATCCACTCTCAAAGGGAGGGCTAAACTTAACCGGTTGAACGATTTTTATCTTTTGGGGTTCGGAAAACTCTTTAGTTTTCTTTTTTCGTACTTGTCCCATTGAGTCTCTGGATTTTAAGTTAAAGAGTTAGGGTCTAGTAATTTATGCTCTTTATATGTTCAGTGTAATGTTTACTTCTCTGAGTCCGTTCAAACAATTTTTTACTAAATATTGTGGACCCTGCTATTCTAACTAAATTAAAGAAGAATGTTTAATAATTCTTAAGTTACTGCATTATCACTGCGTAATCTACCACCGGCTTGCAATTGGTGTTATTTTCTCTTAAAACTTATTTGCTACAGTAAACCATTTTGGGTTTAATTTCTATAAGTAGTGGGGAATGGGAGCTTTTGGCTCAGTTCAAGGTCACCTGAGGGATGACGTCATCGATGATGCAATCGATGACGTCATCAATGAGGTCATTGACCTCGATGACGTCATCGATGACGTCATCCCTCAGGTGACCTTGAACTGAGCCAAAAGCCCCCATTCCCCACTACTTCTATAGGTCACGGGTTCTTCATGTGGTGTCCAATGAAATGAAATCAAGATAACATGTGGTTAGAGGGAACTTACTGAAAACGTTTAATATAACGTTTAAACCAAGTGTTATATTAAAAAATAATGAACTTAATTTTTTAATTAATTTACATAGAATTTTAATTACCATCTATCTTCGAAATTTTATTAAATAACTATTTCTGAAATTGAAATCTGGAGTAGAGAAAATAACATTGTGGGTTGAATTAATATAACTATCTTCAATAATTTTACATGATCTTAAAAAATTACTTACAATTGAAATCAAATATTCTAACAAAAAAATTACTGTGTAATATGTTTTTTATTTATACTCTTTGTATTGCCCAAAAATAAAAAAATAAAAATAAAAATAGAGAGTGTCGAAATGTTTTGATAATAAAAAAGATATCTCTTTGAGATTTTTTGCAAGGCACAAAGGAAACTTTTCAGGGCCAATACGCTGACCGGGGCCAGGAATTCGAATCCCAATAGCAGAGATTCTTTGCTACACTGCGAGCCTTCTACCATTTCCTTTTAAACCTTTAAGCCTTTAACATAAAACCCACATGTAGCGAAGGTGAACTTGCCTTTGAGCATAAACTATAGGTCGTTTTATTGACTTAATCCCTCTTGAAAATTTTGGGGTAGGGGAGAGATTTAAACTGTGAACAAAAAAGTTAAACTTGTACGGGAGTAACTGAGTTAGGACTAAAAGTAACATTTTTAATGAGTTTAAATTAAACTGCTCGATTTCGAGCAGCAAGTGTAATACAATATCTCATTGCATTAGTGTTCAATGCATTCAGATCATCGTTACAATTAACCTCCTGTTCTTTGCAGTTAAAACAGCGAAGACATGAGAACACTACGCGTACCATTAGAGACTGCCCCGTTTAAGATGAACATTAAGATACCCTAGTCCCCACTGTGAGCATTATAGTTACCGTTCAAACCAAAGTTAATAGAGATGCTAATTGTTATTGTAAAGTGCCAGCTTAATTAACAAAGGGGTTGCTATTTGGTATTCCTTGTAGAGCTTATAATCATTTGTATTGAGATATTAATATTTTAACTATTGTAACAGAAAATTTAGCTTTTTAAGTTAGGAGTTTTTTATCTGTCTTTTTAATGTAATATAGTTTTCGTCGGTTACATCCCTTTTCCATTCGACTTACTTAACCATTATCTTACTTAACTTTACCTCTTATAGATTCGTTTATCTATTAATAAATATTTAATACGTGACTTTTTTGTACAAGGAACCTACAGTGTTCAACCGATTTTTTTATTTCGGTGTCGTAGGATAGAGATTTGAGTAACGTTGTTTCTTAAGTTAAGTGTTAAATATCCATCCAAACGGAGCGGCGCTAGAAGTGCTTTTATTTTCCCATTTTATTAACCTTTGTAAGGAAACTAAGTGATTTTAAATTTTAATAGCTGTAACAAGAAAACCCAGTATATCGGCAAAAATAAATGTTTATTAAAATTAAAAAAATTATGTTTGAACATTTAAGGACTCATTAACGATCTACATTGAAAGAGCGTAAACAGTATCCAAAATAAATTTCTCGACCAATAAAATAAAATAAAGCACCAAGTACACAAGTTTGGTCAATTGTTGGTAAATAATATAGTATTTTCTGCATCAACAAATTTAAAATAATATCAGGTTTCTGCAGTAAAATGTAGGAACGTATTGTATTTGGTGAATCGAGCAAGATAACATTGTATCCTATACTATAATACGAGCAATGTCTGAAGGGATGTGTTCCACGATCTCGAAACCTAGCGGATAGATTTTGTTTAAACTTTACATTTAAGAGTGTTTTGGCCCAAAAATAAGTTTAAAAACAGCCTTAATCCCAGGAAAAATCTAATTTGGTCTAAATTTAAGTTGAAAAATCGTAATTTTAACATTGGTCTTATGGGTTGCTATTTTGGTAACAAAATAACAACTAAAAGTAAACCAAAATAAAGGAACATCAATTTAAACACTTTTTTAACCGCTGTTATCTTTGAAGAGTCTGCTGTAGATTTAATAGCTTGATTACCATGTCACTGTAACAAAAGTGAATTAAAACCAACGAGCAAGGCTCGGTTAACCTGGTACTTATTGTTATATACAAGGTTAATTTGAAACAGAAAACATTCTCAAAAGAATATACCACGAATACATTGAAATAAAAAAGTTTAATTATTATCAAAATAATTATAAAAAATAATAATTAGTGAAAACTTGTAATCCAACTATTTTAGGATTTTAAAGGTTAGTTTTAAGTTATTAGACGTGCTTTGGGGTCAATGTAACAGTAAATTCCAATAATCTCATGCACCGACTGTGGCTTAACTCATACGCTTGATTATGATAATACGGAATCCCTGTGTTCAATGGAACAACAAACAATAAAATTGTCTTTGAATTGCTGTTCCGAATTGATTTTTATTTCATTTTTCTATTCTGCATTATATAAAATCAAATGATACGTAAAAGACTTTATATAGAGTACTTGAATTAACTTTAGGCTATCTTACGACTATTTTAACAATCTTACGAAATTAAATGTATCGTGCACCGCCCTGATCTTAACTGTGAAATAACTTTACTTAAATAAGTTTCGAAAGACTTCCTCATCCTAAGTCATCTTGGCATTGTTGTTTTTATGTGGAAATAAATATCAAAATATTTCTCCACAGCAAAATCATCTACTCGCTGTCAATATTTTGACATCATTCCAAGTATACTTGAAGGAAAGTAAATATGTTTTCTTTAATATAGTTTGGTTAAGTTTTCAAACTTTGAAATTGACTGAGAGTTTTGTTAAACTATTAAAATCAGTTTTGTAAGTAAAATAATAATTGTATTTAATAAAGTAAGGGGAACTAAATTCTTCAGAACTGCATTTCTTTGAATCAATATTTACATACATATTATTCATGCAAACATCGTATTTTTATATCGTAAGATTGAAGTTTTCAAATGTTTCGCCTTAAAAATTTGTTGAAGCTCTATTTTAAACTTAAACCACTTAATATTATGCATTTTATACTAAATAAATCAATACCAAGGTAACTTATCATTTTTGCAATTTTTTATGTTACTTATACATATTTCTGCACTTTTTCCATATAAAATGAACTTACGTATTATTAAAATGAAAAAATACAAAGACAATACTCTGGTAATTATTTATTTTGTATAATTTAATAGTGGTGCTAAGAAGGAAACAAAAGTTTTAATTATCCATTTTATACAACAAGGATTCCACATGTACATATTTAATTTTCAGTTGTATAATATTAAATGTACATTTTTCCGCATGAACGGTAGAATAATTGTAATACCACTATTTAATGCATGTGCTGCACTGAAATAATTTGTTTGTACTAGACTTATCTACTATTAGGAAAGGGTTCGCAACTTTAATATTCAACCTCTACGATTAACTTGATAGGTACTGTATTAAACAAAAAAAAAACTGGCGATTTACAACAGAATTGTCATATTATTTTCTCTCAGTTCGTGACAAAACCCAGTCAACGGCGGAGGGAAACACAGTATGGGCAACCACAAATTGCAAAGTAATTACCAATCTGATTTCAGCACGACATGAATTACAATTCCACACAATTGTGCGGAATTGCAGTGCAAGTTTGTTCATTTCCGGTTGATAACGTTCAACTTATTCGGTGTAATGAGAAAGTCGCTGTATCAACGACGAACACGCACAGGTAATGGTGAACATTGAGCGCAATAAGACTCTATGGTGAAATAACAATGTTTTCTTACCGATAAAATCTTTCATTGTTTCCTGGGAAAATGAAGAGCATTTATGAGATATTGAGATATATGAGATTTAAAGTGTCCTACTGTAATACTCTGATTGGTCTTTACCAGTACAGAAATCGACAGACATTCGGTCGGGTACATTCAAATGAAGATGTCAGAATATTGGTAAGTTTTTTGCTACCCAGTGAAACTAATTTCTGTAAAACTTGGTTCCTCCTTTCCCTGAGACCTTAGTCACGGTTGAGCCGAGGATGTAGGGAGGAACGGAACTTTCCTGGGACGGGTAAGGTAGATACATGTAGTTAACGTCTACTTTGGCGTGCTTGAGACGAACCCTTGTAACACAACAGACCAACACAATGTAGGATGGCGGGTGTGGCAACGAAAAAAGCAATACAATGAAATATACAATTCCCTTTGCCATGAGAAAACGAGTTACGTTTTAGTATGCTAATTAAATTATTCTTCCAAGCATCGTTGGAATTGTATCATTTATGCACAATAACCCACGTATAGATTATACATATTTTGTATACCAGTAGTTGGGTACCGCCGCTGCCGCCGCCACGCCGCCCCTGATGTCACCTGGCATTGTTATTATTGGTGCGTCTGGTTTGTTTATATTCTTTTATTTGAGCTGAAATCGTTGTTATTGGTAGATCCACTGCTTTCTAGTTTATCTTCTTTTACCCAGATAGCACAAAAACGTTATTTTTACGTGAAAATAACGTTTTAAATTTTACTTTTAACGTTATTTTCGCGTTAAAAAAAGTGAAAATTACGTTATTATAACGTGATTATAAAGTGAAAAGCGCACTCAATTTCACGTTAAAATAACGTGAAAAAAAGACGTGAAAATGACGTTTTTGTTTCACATAATTTTTACCTTTTAACACGTTTATTAACTTATGTTTTACTGAACATTTAACAATTTTTTCAACAAAATTTGTAAATGAGTGCTTTTTTTCCAACCAATAGATTTAAAAAATGTAAATAAAGTCGATAAAATATTTTCCACCTCCACCTGGATTTGAACCCACAATCTTTATGCCAATGTCCTAGCGCCTCAACCCTTTCAGCCACTTTTGCTGCACCTCGAGCGGTTTTTAAATTACTATTTATACATTTAATACTCAACCTTTCTTGTACTTGAGCAAGTCAAAATTAAAACTCTGGCCCAATTTGAAATAACTCTGTGTTTGTTAATAATAATAATAATTTTTAATCTTTTATAACTATATTCACTATTGCGTATTAAATATATTAAAGTGTTATTAAAATTAGTATAACCAACGCATGAAATTACATCCTGTTGGAATAATGTAAAGGCTAAAAAATATAATTATAATTTGTTGATACCACAAATTGTAATTTAAACTGTTATTTCGAAAGCTATAATTAGACAACATCTCTACATAAGTAAATCTGATACTTTGACAGTCAAATAAAATGATCAATAACTTAACTAACAAGTAAAATAAAATTTGAAAATAAATTTTTGAATTTAATTTTTTTAAATATACATTAAATTTTTTACATAATTTTTAAATGCAAAAATACTTACTCTGTCTAAGGTGAATGTCGGCCTTAGTCAGTAACAAGACCACAAGATCGTGCCACAATCATCCTACACTCATCTCTCATTCATATTCAATTTAAAATACCCAATGTGTGAGGTCCCTGTCTTAAAAATGTGATTTAGTGCATTTAAAACATTAAGTAAAAAAAAGGTAAAAAATTTTTGGTGAAAATCACGTTTTAAATTTCTCATTTTTTTACTTTCACATTTTTACGTTATTTTCACGTGAAAAAAACGTATTATTTTTTACTTTTACATTTTCACCTTTTTTCACGTGAAAAAAACGTGATTTTCACATTGTGTGCTGACTGGGTACTTACCAAATTAACCCCAACTAGAGGTGGGAGTAACTGGGAGTAAGGGCTCGCTTTCGCAACACGGAGTTAGCTATCCAGGTGTTTTGATTATATCTATCTATGCTTTCTGCATTTGGCATATTAAATGTTTACATTTTGGGATTTCTAAACAGATACTTATTAGTGCATTTATACCTCTCACTAGGGATTAAAATTTTAAGTTATAATTTAAAGTATTTTTACATAACTTTAATATATTACTCACATCTAAAACCAAATATTCTTCTTATTAAACAATAACAGCCATTGGAAATTCGCCAAGTATGCAGGTCTGCTGCGACGGGGGTTTTAAGTTTGACTTTTTGAACGTAAAATATATACAAAAAATGTTACGTTACCGGTATTTGAATTTCATATTTTGAACATCAAATAAACGTCAGATAAAAAACAAATTTTTAATTTGAAATTTTGAACGTTTATTTACGCACAATATTCTGTATTATGTGGGCTGAATTGAATTCCTGCTTAATTTAGCCCACCGGCGGTTAACATATTGTGGTTGCTGTTATCAAATAATGATGAGATCCGCTGGAATAACACGGTTATGCAGGGATGCGGTTAGTGGGCTACACCGTATTGGAAATATTTCAGTTGGACGACCAATTATTACCTTATTGCCCAAGAATAAACCACATTTAAATGAATATTCGGAAATTGGACACGCTTTCTGCGCGTGAATTTTTTCTGTAGCTTACCGAAGAAAAACGTTGATTATTGACTATTGTTAATCATTGACTTTGCATAATTTTAGGCCTGCGTTTTAGAGTTAAAAATCAATCATTAGTTTTTTACTAAGAGTTACAAATTATTTTACTACACAAATTAGTTGCCCTTTGAATAAACAATTAAAAACATGCAAACTTCGCAAATACAGAGAAAAATACATTTCTGCAAATCTAAATAGTTACTATAAAACTTCAAAACTTAATATATAATTTTTAAAAGAAACCATCGTTATTCTTCTTTTATTTCAAAAATTAGGTACGTAACAGATTAGTTTTCAATTTTACATATCTTTTCAGTAAAAATATTGTTAATTAAAGTACTGCAAGACTCTGACTCTACTGCGACACTATGTCCATCCAGTTATACAGTACGCGGTCTCTATGATCCGTATTCGGACATTTTTTCTAAGTCCCCATAATTATTTGTTCGTATTGGACCTACTCTGTGAATAAAAATTGGGCTGCCGATAAGATAAACCATTGTATTTACTTCTTATTTGGATCCAAAATAAATGTATACTGTACCATACTAAAGTCAAATAATTGCAATTGTAAATAAATATTTAACATTTAAGTTCAAGAATTAATATATTTTTAGGTTTCAATGCAGTATGAAGTCTTTCATAGAACTTAAGTTATAATTTTTAAAACCTGTTCCACAAAAGTTTAAGATTGTGTTTCCAAGATTGGCAAGAAATATTTAATCTTTGAAGTTTGGAAAGTTTAACAATCGTATTGTTCACGGGACGAGGATCCGTTCAAAGCGGCTTACGCAACTTCCGTGATAAATCTGATTATTTCGTTACTTGCGGCGGAACAGAATAAGACGTGGTTCAAACTTTTAAGTTTCTAGAAATGTTGCAATCAAATTTAGTTTAAATAAACTTATAAAGAAACAATACGGATTTTGGTTAGTTGTATTAATAGAATTTGTTGAGATTTTAGAGGTTTAAAAATAAAAATTCAGTATTTCATCAGGCAATTTCACTTTTTTTCTTTTTTTCTCACACAGCGTGGGCAGTGTAGAGGGTGCTCCTATGTTTGAAACACTTTAAATGTGTGTTATCATAAAATTTGTGTTATTGGCACTGTTTATGTTATAGGCCTAACAGTAAAAGAAAACAATAATAGTGTAGAAACATGCATTCAAATTTCATATATTTGCTAAATTTAGATTTTTTTAATGTTTGGTCGATTTTAACTAACTTCAAAGATGAATTTTGATTTTTAAATACAACCAATGTCCGGTATTTAATTTATTTTCTTTCGATTTTATATGATCACGATAACTTTAACTTCGGTCACCAGGGAGACCGAGCTTAAGCTCAGTAAAATTATTAGACTACTTACGTTCGCTTGCACACAAAGCTCGTTCGCTCCACTCACTCGCCCTCTTCCATTTGAAAGACGGGTGCTGCAAGGTGTATATTATACACCTTGCGGGTGCTGCACTTTGGTATAATTTTCTTAAACTACAGGTTAAAGATGTAACACATTGGATTATATCCACAGTAATCAGCTAATTTTTGTTCAATTAATAAAATCTCCATAAGAATAAGATGGAAACTTTGAAGTGCTCTAGCGCGAAAACCGGATTTTTCCCAGCTATGGGACCAGCTCCAATCGATTTCTGATGGCCAAAACCCCCATATTCAATAAAAAAATTATAAATACTTGGAGCGAAAAAACTTTACCCGTACAAACGGAGCTTGTTTTATAGTATAAGATTTTATAAGGTTAATTAACATAAACCTATTTTAACATATAAAAATCTAAATTTTCAACCACGATTTTAAGTCAACGCAACTGAAATGGAAACTATTTTCGTTTAAAAACTTTTCCTCGAGTATGTTTTCATATCACGTTTAAATACCGCTTGCAACACACTTCAACTAATTGAAAGGTTTGTTTGATCATTATGGAACATAAAAGTTATATCATTGGAGCCTTGGAGGGACGTAGTTTGTGAGGGTGGGAGTTAGGGGGTGGGCAGGGGGGACTTGCGCAGTTGCCTCCAGTGTCCCTACTGGAGGGGAAAATTCCCCCGGAATGGGAATTTCTCAAACTAATATTCATGTTAATGGATTTTCAGCTAAGATTTACTTGCAGACTTAATTTAGGTACATCGACAATTATATTTGTTCTGGAAAACCAATAATTATATCTAATCAGTTATTAGAAGGTTTTTTCATTGAATGTTTTGTAAAATTAATGCACCTGCTTATAATATTTCTGAAATAGTAATGCATTAACTAGGCAACTAGTTGATAGTGGGCTTAGTGGTTCCCTAATAGTGAGCGAAGCTAACAATGTCATTCTGGAATAGTTTGTTTATAACAAGCTTGAACTGATTGTGGTTGAAATATACTAGGCCACTAACCTTGAATAATTTTCTATAGTAGCCTACATGTAGTTCCAGCTAAAATGGCCTTGACATAGATCGATCGATAGGTTGAGTAGTTAAACAATATGCTCATGTTATTAATTCATTTTTTTTATAATGTTCAATTTATTCAACTATATGAGTTGAAATATGAGGATTTTCAAGTTGTCTGCCTTACTTTCAAAGGCAGTTCATTATGTTATTGCTATTGAAAAAAATTGCCCGTTTGTCCGTTACTGTGAGAGTTTTTAAGTACAGTACTGATAAGATCTGATGCTTGACTCTTGCTGATTATTTTACATCCCTAGAATAAAAAGAAAAAAAGGAAAACTCTCCCGTGGGAGAAAAAAAACCATTGGCTATATTTTATATTTCTAGTGAGCCTTTATCAGTTATTTGTAAAGAGCCGTTTTTGGACCAGTAATAAGGAAAGTATTATAAGAGAATTATCTAACAAGAACGGAACCGCTGGAGGGAAATCCCAGGTGTAGAAGGGATTTTTCTCTCTGTCGCAGGGAAATTCACCACCACGGGCCGTACCAGGCACCAGTGTCGCCTCGCCGTGAGAAGAGGGAGCAACCCTTCGCAGACATCCGATGGGTGTGGATGGTTATACTACAGTGAACTTATGGGGTTTAAACCGGAGTTAGTTATGGGGAGGACCAAATCGCGGGGGCAAGGGACAAAGTGAAGGAGGGCCTCGAGGAGACTAAAGGTGATCCTGAAGACCAGCAGGAAGTTTGGAGTGTCTGCTGAAGACTTGGGCGGCCTGCGGGGCACGGGGCGGCTAGTGGGCGTCGAGCACGGCGACGGGACCGTACGGCACGCTGGGGTCAGCACTGCTGATAGCGCTGCTGATAGTGGCGGCGGTCTCGGCATCACTGCAGCACTCGCCCTGTCCGAGCGGCAACGCCACCAAGGTGAGTGCTAGGGTGGTCACTGAGGATGGTATTGTATTGAAGTGGTTATCAGCACTGCTGATATCACTGCTGAAAGCACTGAGGAAAACACTGCTGATAGCACGGCTGGTAGCACTGAAGATAAAAACTGCTGGTAGCATTGCTGATAGCACTGGTGATAACACTGCTGATGGCACTGCCGATAGCACTGGTGATAGCACTGCCGATAGCTGCTGCTGATAACACTGGTGATAGCACTGCTGATAGCGCTGATGGTAACTGCTGATAACACTGGTGATAGCGCTGATGGTAACTGCTGATAACACTGGTGATAGCGCTGCTGATAGCGCTGATGGTAACTGCTGATAACACTGGTGATAGCACTGCTGATAGTAGCGGCGGTGTTGGCCTCACTGCAGCACTGTCGTGTCAAAACAAAAGCACTGGGTCAGCATTGCGGCTTTCTAAAATCTGATAATCAATGATAAATAAATTAGAAAATGTCAACATTACCGTTAATTTGTTATTTACACATTCAATTAGTTGTAAAATATTGTTTAGACAACATTCTTCTTTAACAAATTTCATTTAAAAAATATATTAGTTATATCATTAAATATTATTAATTATTGAAATTTAGTTTAAAGATTTTTCTGGAACTCGTGTGCTTGTTTCTTCCATTCATGGAGACAAGTATTAGCACGTAGTGTACAAAGTCAATGGTTTTAGTTTACATTTAGTTATGTGTCTCCACAGTTCTTTCTATGTACTTTTTTGCTTGATATATCTGAGAAACGAAGAGGAAAATTGAAATTAAACTTGATAGATAATCATGGATGGATAATTTGATGTAAATATTACGGTACTGTATATCTACTGTATACCTACATTTAAAATTTTCTTCTGACCTCTTGTTGGGCGGTCCTCCTAACGTGACAAAAATGTTTGATAACGTTTAAAGGTACTTTGTGTTACGTTACTATTATTTCCAAACAATATTTGTTTATCTTAACAATTAAAAAATTAAAGGAGGGGGAAGGACTTTTTAGAAAACTGAACACGGGATATATTTCGATGCAAGTAACGAATGTGCAAAATAGTCCATGCAGTGAGTTCCGAGATATTATAGGATAGTATAAAACAACCAACAGCTATGCTCATTGTTTTGAAAATATACTCTAACGCATTTACCATGGATGTATAAACACCCAACGAACTACAACGGCTTCAAGGTGTTTAAAGTGATTTGTTCGTTTAAGCAAGCAACTCTCTACGTCATATCAACAACCCGTGAAACAATGTATCCAACACCATTCAGAGTAGGCCCAAATTTGTATTGAGTGGTCTTTTTTACTTTTGTAAGTAAATTGAATTTTGGAATTTTTGGGTTTTTGTACTTTTATGATTTATCTATACTTATTTAATACGCTAAGGCTTTTTTGTGTTAAGAAGTCCGTCTCCAGTTCTCAACCGATTTTCAAGTTTTTGGTGTCGTTGGATAAGGCTCGGTTTGAAGTTGTTTCCACCAATAATTGATGAGAATCGGACTTAAATATTCACAAATTAAATTTGAAAATTTCCCATTATAATAACACAGGGATTGGGTTGAGCACCTAATACATCTGTTAATGTTCAGCTGTCAATATTTTTGGGGATTGATTACTGATATTCGCTATATTGAATTGGTCGTATGTCATTAATTTAGAACTAAATGTAACGTTTGCATTGTATAAAAATAAATAACTTGATTTCGAGCAACAAGTACACTAATATTTATTAGTAGTATTAGTATTGCGTACTAACATATTCATTACTAAAATTTAAATACTAACATATTCCAAAAATGAAAATGAATATTTAATGAAATGAAATTGGAATGAAAACTCAAGATTAATCATTATAGTTTTCTATTTTTATCTTTCTAAACCCGTACTCTAGGCACTGTTGTAAAAGAAAATACCCATGTATAAGATGAAAGGTTCTGGAGCCCTGAGTTCGCGTGTATGATTTGGCTTTAAAAGATTACTACTAAATGGGAAAGTTTAAAAATATATATATTATTTGTTTAGTTATAATATAATACAGTATAACTTTTTGAACTATCAATATCATGAACCCTAAAATAATTATACCAAAGAATACATTCGTTAGTTAACGCTTTTGTCGTTTACCACTACACAGCCATAACCCTGATCAGTTATTTCTGTAAAAACTGTGGGCAACCAAACTGAAAAAGTACCTTTAAACAAAAAAAATACTCGTAAGAAACTTAGGTTTTTTACGGTATGAATAAAACGACAATACATTTTAAATGTTCTAGACATGAGGTTACAAGGTAGAAATAATTTAGCTTTGATATTACCTTTATTAATTGGTTTGTAATCATCGGGATTATGAGATCGGCAGGAATCAACTTGGATCAGCCTCCTATCGATTATGACACTCCTGTACCGGGGGGGGGGGGGGGGGGGGTAGCGACTGTTGGGGGGGGGGGGTGTGTCAGCTGATTATCCTAACCACAATTGTGGCCTAATTGAGATTGTTTGATAATCGTTGAACCCTTGACGCTTCGTTTACCATCACTGTTTTTGCGACAAACATTTCGATAAATTTAGGGATTGAAAATTTAAAGTATTATTATACCTTTGTTATTCGGATTAAATGAACTGGAAATCTTTGTCACTAAAAACTTTTTTGCCTTTATATTATTACTGTATCTTTTTGCTAAAATGATATAAATCTTTTCAGCAGTTCCCTTGTAAATTATAATTTTAACAAATACAGAATTTTATATGTGTAAATTAAAATGTTGTTTATATTTTTTAAGTGCGTGGTAGGCTTACTCTTGTACCAAGACTGTTTGTACAGGTCAGGGTAGATGATGTTATATTAGATCTGTCTTGAAGATTGGATTAAACTTTTGCTGATGTTCAAATCACAAAGTTTAAATAATGATGTATGGTTTATTCGGATCCACATTTTAGAAATCTGTTGCATTATAAGGGCGGAAATTAAAGTATTTTATGGGTTATGAAATGAATGGATTTGTTCAATCAAACCAAACGTACCAAATGTACGTAAAAATTAAACATCGAGGGAGTCTTCTTGTTCTTATCGACTTAAAAAAAAGTGATTTCAAGAAAAATAGGACCATGGTAATTTTAAGGTTCTGTGGGGCGAAGACCTAAAGTAAATTTGCAAAATTGTTTTTTAGTGAGCACCTGGGAGCAAAGAGGAACATCCATGACAAATATTAACCCTGTGGACTCTAGAGTAATTTTCAAGACCTGTGGGGCGGAGCCCTAAAGAATTTTTAAAATGTATTTACAAAACCGTATTTTAGTGTGTACCTATGAGCAAAGAGGAACGTCCATGTCAAATTTCAATCCCGGAGGCCTTGAAGTAATTTTGAAGTCCAATGGGGTGTAGCTCTAAGGTGCTTAAAAATTATAATTGCAAACCCGTTTCTTAGTGAGTACCTATGAGCAAAGACAATCGTCCATGTGAAATTTCAACACGAAGGCTGGACGGTAATTAATTTTGAGCTTCTAACTTCTACTTGTAATCGGAGCCCTAAAGGAGATGTACAAAACACTTTTTTACCAAGCATCCATGAGCAAAGAGATCTCTCCAAATTTCAACCCCTCAGGTTTAAAATTAGTATTTATTTTTTGCTATACAGATAACATTATATTGAAATTTTTGAATATAAGCGAATTTTGAATTTTTATATATAAGCGTATGTATGTAGATAATTAATTTAATTTAACCAATATAATTTTAGTATTTTATATTTCAAAAATGAATTTAAACAACCGGCGTTTTGGTTTTGGAGACCTCCAAACAAAATATAGGTCGGACGAAATATAGTACCTGTTTGGCTCTTACTGTATAAACTTTTCATCGTTAAAATCGTAATCGTATTTCCCTAAGAAAATGTGTTCAGTATTAAAACATGCAAGACTGTTTTCTGTTAGAACTCTGATCAGAAAACTTTTTTAATTTCCATCAGACAGTATTGTGCGTGGGTAGGCGGGGATTTGGAAATTCGTAAAACGCTAGTCAGTTCATTACGTAGTATTGTACTTGTAACACCCCCTACAATACACGCGACCCTAAAGGGCAGTGTGGAAGGGGGAGGGGATTCACACAATTGAAAATTGCCTTTGGTCTAATCAACTGACACAAACACTGAAACACTCCATGGGAGAGGTAAAACCCTTTGCCGTGTAGCCATAGTGCATTTGAACAATATCATCGGAATATGAAGTGAAAAATACTGCAGTTATTTCACAAATCAGTATAGATATTAAAAATTGGTCATTTATCAATCATTTGTGAAAAAGAGGCATTGATGGTGGAGAAGTTTATTCTATGATATTTGGTACAAAACTTTTTTCGTCATTATGAAGTTGCTTTAGTTTCATTTTACTCTTGCGTAAGGTTTGATAATTTTGTTCCTAGATTTTGGTTAATAGATTTTAAGAAGTAGGCCTGCTCTTTATTACAGTAGAGATTTCTTATCTGATACGTCTTTTGAATAGTCCATATCGAACACAATGGACTTTGTAATATTAAGGGATTTGAAATCCTATAAAATCCCGTCCTGATATTACATTCTTGTTCAGATTTTTAAAAATGTAACCCGATTCAATCTTATGTGTATCTTCTTATATGTCTGATCAAAATCAGAGTTTTCGTTGAAAAATGTCCGCTTAAAAGAACACGTGTAATAATAGCTGCTCTGGTAAATTCTCTGATATTTGGCCATTATATTTTCTAACAAGCTTACATTGGCATACGAATTAAATAGTTATTTATATCTAAAATTTAAATCTATCTCTATTAAGAAAAGATATATCATCCCTTTACAATCGTTTAAGTGTATTAAAATTATTATTTAACAAAAACTTAAAACTACCTAACCACTCACGAAAAATCTCCCTCGCTACATAACATGTTAATATAACATGTGTCAAAATAACATGTGCATAACAGTGCATTAACTATGCTTACTAATAAATAATACTAGTGCACGTATTGCTCAACATCGAGAAATTTATTTTGACACAATACAAACGTTACATTTAGTTCTAAATCAATGACATTCGACCAATCCAATATTGTGAATATCAGTGATCACCAGAAACTACACCTTCAGTGGCGGATCGCGGGCTGCAGGGGGGCCGCAAAGGAGTCCCAAATATACATATATTTTTTAAGGATGTACTTGCACGGTAAAGATGAACATCAGCTTTAAGTCCTGATTTTTTTGCATACTATGTTAGTTGAAAAACCTAAATTCACAACACAACAGAGAGAATTTGGTGAAGTCATTGTGATCAATAAGGACCCCATTGCACCAACACTATTAAATACAGTTTGGTAACAGCATTATTGCCAAGTAACGGACATAACATGCTTATACAGCGGCACGCTTTTCACAAACGTTTGAACAGAGAGTAGTGACTCCAGTTATAGCATGGATCCATTGACTATAAATATAGCCAATGATAAAGCATAATGGGCCCCATTCCCCACCCCATGTAATAGCTGGATATTCCAGCATTCAAGACGAGCTCGTTCTCATGGATCAGAGTGTACACATACAATTACACTTTACTCGTACTAGAGCATAGGATAAAAAAATAAGGACGATTTTAGCTTAATCTGAGGATTTTAGTATTATATTTTGGTCAGTGATGAGGGGGGGGGGGGGTCCCACAGAAAAGTTGGCCTAGGGCCCCAACCTTCGTAAATCCGCCACTGTACAGCTGTACGTTAACGAATGTTTAAAATGCTCAAACTAATTTTAATGTTATTCTAATAGAAAAATTTCAAATTTAATTTGTGGACAGAGCCCTTATTTTACGTCCGATTCTCATAAATTTTTGGCAAAAACAAAAACAGTCCAAGCCCTATCCAACGACACCAAAAACTAGAAAATCGGTCGAGAATTGTGAGAGGAATTCTCTACACAAAAAACCCCTTAGCGTATTAAACAAGTATGGATCGATTTTAAAATTATAATTACTATCTAGTCTGTGAGCTTTTGCAAGTCGTAACGTTACTTTAACCTTTTTCAGAACTTTTCTCAGGTTGCTTTTAGAATGGGTTTTAGTTTCGTGTTCAACTATTTAAGTGTTTGATGTTTATATTATAAAACACAATCAATAACAGTGAACTCAGCAAATAAAATTAAAGGTAGTTTTCAATAACATTCCTTGGGCTAAAGAAACAATAGATTTACTAAACTTAAGTTTATGGAAATCCACTAGAAGGTTTTCATCTAAAAAAAATTACCTAAAAAACCATAACAATCTAAAGCTTATCTGGCCTTTAAAAAGTAAAATAAATCGTTTAGAAGGCAAATTAGATCCGTCTGTTCATCCTTTACCTGTTCTATTGAGGTATTGGTTTGCTTAGAGTCATCAGTAACCCATCCGAGTCAGGAGTAAGGGTCTATCTATACCATCCCTCAAATGTAAGGGTCGGGGTCCGGTGGTCATAAAGGTTCTATTGGGAAAACCAAACAGGCGGAACAACCGCGACTGGGGATTGTTTTTATATTTCCGGTCTAACTTTATCATTTAACCCTCCACATAAATATAAAGGGTAGCCCAAACGCCGGTTAGGTCTATACGTTTTGTTCCTCACGGGAGCAATTTGAAACAACAAAACACAGCAATATTCGGTTATCTCAAAATAATATATAACATGTAATCATGTAATTTTGTTTGTTGGTTGTGAGTAAAATAGTTCCAACTATTTGCTCATGACTAAATAATGAAGTTTATTTTTTACATTCTCAGTCTTAGTCACTGATAACGAGGGAATAAATTGTATTTGAAAAGTTTTATTGGGGATATTTTAGAGCGGATGAACGAGGTTGACTTACCTATTTTAACCTCCCTCTGCATTAACAAAGTCACAGATTTGAAAGATAAATAATAATTACTATTGGTCGCCCACTGGTCGAAATTCGACCAAAAACTCAGTTCATCTTGAGGATATTAGATGTAAAATGTTCATAACTTAAGATCTGTACTTCTAGATTTGCTAGCATTTGTTATCAGCTGTCTAATGATTTAGGCCTCCTTCTCCCATAAGACAAACATAGAAACTTTGAAAGCCTGTAGGGCGTAGCCCTATTGACTGATGTGAATTGTAACGTGATTCTGCTCATCTACAGGACTGTACCTTTTCCAACGGTATGCACGGATTTCTCCTATGATGCACACGAGCTGAGAAAAAAGGAGGAAATGATTGCCTATTAATATATAGATTATCTTTTTCCTCAACCTAATACATATAATTTTTCACTATGTTTTAAATTAAGTTATTTCAATCGTGAAATTGAAGTATTGAAGACGAATTAATAAGAAATATTGTCCGGTAGTCTACATACCAGAATTGTTTTGCCTTTCTTATTTTGAAAACACAACCTAAGAAACATAATACTAAAGCCCTCTTCTTAAAGGTTGTAAAGGAAATAACATTTTCCTTATTATTGATAAGACAAATCAATAAACCCTTAGATATAACCTTTATATAAATTCACCCATGGAGGTTAAATATTATTTCTGAGGTCGGCAACAAACCTATGTACTTAGCTTCTTTGTTGGCCCCCTTTTGGATAACTTAAAATTAGACACATAAGTCAGAAGGTAATATTTTATTTTTCATCAAAATCTACCGGAACTTAAGTTAGCAGGTCGAGATTGTGTTTTTAGCAACTGCATTTATTATTATTTTTTATTTGGACGCACGTTAAATTGCTTACATATAACTTTCATTGGAGAGTACGCATACGCCCTGCGACATGACGAGATGCAGATGTCGGGTGACTCGTCGCTTCGTCACTCCGCCGCTGCGAGGCGCTAATGTCGCTGTTCCACTTCCGGCGCAATTCCAGCGTTCCGTTCCTCTAATGGAATCGTAAATCATCTCTCGGCACAAATCATGCCGACAATTCCATTTCACAGCAGATGAAACATTTTAATTCGCACATTAGAGTAATATTTTAGAATACATACCTAAACTTGAGGAGTATTTCCCCTGCAATAGTGGCACATTTCTTCATGAACTCATTTTAGGTAATTAAATGTGCAGTTTTTAACAGGGTAGTCAAAATTTCTATAGGCTGTACTATATCTACTTATATCTATCTACAGTTTGTTTAACAAATAACAAATGTTTTATTTTTTTAGACATAGTTAGGACTATATAGTCCTCTCTACCACTTAACCTCAGTTTAAAATACAATAATTTGGTAACTTAAGTAAAATAAATTACAATAATCAAAAGGAACCTGCAAATATAAAAGACACAATATGACTAATGACAATTTTTGACAAAAATACAACCGAATATAGTTTAAAACAATTACCATTTTAAACTTAATTTTTAAATGCAATTTGTTATATAGACTACCAAACAATTCATCTCAGGAATAATATCAGTATGAAAGTATATTGTACCATTTTTTTATAGTATGTAAAAAAATTATTAAAAATTAAAATTATTTACTGGCCAGTTGTCAGCCGTGGTCGCGGGGGAATCCCGACAACAGGTTTTATCATAGTTGGTAGGGGTTGACTCCTGTAGCTCGTTCTCTTTTCTTGCCAGCTGCTGAAGTGGATGGATGCAAATCGACTCAAGCCCTCATTTAGAGGTAAATTAATAAATTTCTTTCCTGTCATCTATCTTTTAACATTATCCATTGCATTTCGATCTTGTTTCTAAAATCAATTTTCTATATTTCATAAATTTATTTAATGAGAAATACAACAAATTGATAATTTCTTCTAGGGTTCAAGTTCTCGACTGGAAAACGTCCTTTTCCCCTCTCCAATTTTGATTTTTAGACTGTCTTGGGTCTTTTGTACTCTAAATCGGTGTTTTGGTGTATTATTAAAATTAAGAGTTTAAATAAAACAAATGCTTTATACTAAGATGTCTCTTTCGTATGTGATTTTTCCTGGACTTTATTACGGTAGATTTAAATTCAACAATGTATGTACCTAATTATTAAGAAAATTAAAAAAAAAAAGTATTAAAAGCATACTAAGAAAAATAACTTGGTCTGGATTCAGTACATACATTTTGTGCGCGACTCTGCTGCTATTGTAATAAAGTTCATTGAAAATATTATTGTATTGTACGTATTGAGTGATATTAGGATTAAATAATCATGGCTAGTATCAAAGTCGATCTCTTAACAAAAGAGGAATTATTGTATGAACTAAAACTAAGAAATATTGTTTGTGACGGAAATTTAACGGTAAACACTTTACGAAAGAAACTTAGGAAATGTATTAAGGAAAATACTCCTGCTGCAGCTGAAAATCTAGTGGGTAAAATTAGTATAAATTCAGAATTAGAAATATTAGAGTTAAAAATAGGACAATGTCAAGAATCTGTAGCTGAGCTAACTGAAACGAGTAGGCCTATTGATGTATGTAGGAATGAAAATAAAATAGAACATTGCCGCAATAGGTTAAATGTAGCTCTTAAGTTTAAAATTGATGAATCACAGAGAGAAAAGTGTAAAGAGCTAACGGAAAAGATTAGGGTTGTATCAGAATCTTTAAACAAACTAAATATAGATGTCAGTTTAAAAGAAAATGCTGTTCGTAGGGTTAGCGAATCTAATATAGAGGAAGAGGAACTATTAGATGACGTATTTAAAAGAGATGAGTCACATTTAGTTGATAGCGTAAGCAGGAATGTAGGCCATTTAGAAGTACTAGGAAGTAACTTAAATATTCAACCTACTGATACTAAAGTTTTTCGCAAATTACCGAATCCACTAGAAGCATATTTTAAGGGTTTCAAAACAACTGATGGGTTAAACTGTAATGATTTCATTGAATTTCTGAAATTAATGTATAAAATAAAAGAGGAAACAGAAATGTCTGATAAGGCAATAGTTGAAATGTTTGTGTACAGAACGTCAGGAGCACTACATAATAAGTTGATTGAAAATAGGAACAAAAGTATCGCTGATTTACATTCAGAACTAATGAGATGTTTTATGCCGTTAAGTTTAAGAGATAGCTTAATAAGGAAGTTTGTAAATCGTCCTCAATTTGATTATGAGGCCTTGCCGAACTATGTAAATAGTGTTAAGATTCATGCAAACATTTTTCAATGTAGTTATAGTGAAAGGGAGATTGTAGAATTGATAAAAATGGGAATAAACAAGAGAGACAGAGCCAATTTGGTTTTCACTAGTAATCCACTCACTTTTAAAGATTTAGACGAGCTTTGTATTATGTGTCAAAATGTAAACTACAATAATTTTGTAAGAGATGATAAGAAAAAAGATATGAATAGCAAAGATTTCCAGGTAAATAATGTTGGTAAAGTGCTGACGTGTTACAATTGTAATCGACCGGGCCATATCGCAAAAAATTGTTATAGGAAAACAAAAAACCTGTAAATTGGGGAGAATTTAATTTAGGGTTTGTAAATACTGTAAATATAGATAATAAGAACTGCCCAAGATTAGACTCTCCCCGTTATCTGCTGCATTCTGATAGGCCAAACATGAATGAAATACCGATTAAGACTACGAGAAAAGATCGTATTAAGTTTAAGAGGCAACAGACTCGTATTATAAAAAAGTTAGAGTCTCTTAATATTAACAAAATTTTTAAATGTACATCCAACAGTAGGGAATTGCCAAAAGTAAGTGTTAAATTTGATAATTATTTCTGTGAAAATGCTTTGTTAGATTCAGGGTCTAGTATTAATTTACTAAGTAAAAATATGTTTCTAATGTTAAGAAAGAGAAAGTTAGTTAAGAGAGTTGTGAGTCAGGAAATTTCAGTAGGGCGGCAAATAGCTCAGAGATAAGAATCACAGAAACATGTATAGTTAAGGTAAAGGTCAACCGCTTCTCATGGAATGTCAAATTTCACGTTTTACCAAACATACATTGTAAAATAATTTTAGGCAGTAGTTTTATTAGAGAGACTCAGTTAATTATGAATTTAAGCCAAAATCAATGTTATTTTGCCTTTTCGCCAAATATAAAAATTCCTCTCAATAAAGTTAATGCCAATGTAGCATATTCTTGTGATTTAAACAATTCCGTTGACATAGGAGTAGATGAAGTTAAGCCTCAAATTTTGAATATAATGCAAAGATATTCTGATGTATTTACAGAAAAGATAGGAAGGGCGTTAGATTTTGAATATAAGATTAATTTAAAAGATAGCGAGATTGTTAATCAAAAGCCTTATCCGTTATCTCCTCCCAGGTGTGAAGAAATGAAGGAAATTATAGATGACCTTCTTAAGCAAAATATTATAAGACCTTCAATAAGTAGTTATAGTTCACCATCGTTTTTAGTGTCAAAACCTGGTAGTAATAAAAAAAGACTTGTTATAAATTACAGCAAATTAAATAATAAGATAGAGAGAGTAAATTTTCCGCTAGGAGAAATGAAAGATTGCCATCATTTTTTGAAAGGAGCTGGTTATTTTAGTGTTATTGATTTAGCAAACTCTTTCATGCAAATACCTCTTCACGAAGATAGCAAGCATCTTACTAGTTTTTCAACTCCTTTCGCCTTATATGAATTTAACAGGATTCCCTATGGATTACATGTAGGTAGTGGCTTACTTAGCTCATATCTAGATAAAGTCTTTAGGGATATTAAATTTGATTATGTTATTAATTTTGTAGACGACATCTTGATATATTCTAAGACTAAGGAAGACCATCTTAGACATTTAGAAGAAGTTGTGAAGAGATTAAATTCTCACGGCCTAACTGTTAATCCATCAAAAGTAAAATTATGTCATACAGAAATAAGCTTTTTAGGAAACATTATTTCTAAAGATGAAGTAACAATAGACCCTAGCCGCACTGAAGCTATTAGAAAATTTAATGTACCTAAAAATGTGAAGGAGGTTAGCAGTTTTATAGGTATGGTTAGCTACTTTTCAAAATATATTAAGAATTATGCTGAGCTGGCCGCACCTTTAAATGAATTACGAAAGAAACGTAGTAAATTCGAATGGACAGAGGAATGTAACTGTAACTTTAATAAGTTAAAAGACTCGATAACCAACCCTCCTGTATTAGCGATAGCCGATTTCAAGAAACCATTTATTTTGATGACAGATGCTAGTGAGGTAGCTTTAGGTTCTACTCTCTTACAAAAAAATGATTTAGGAGATAATCTACCTGTAGCTTACTATTCTAAAAAGTTTACTGATAGCGAGAGATGTTTAGGTATATATGAGAAAGAAGCTTTATCTGTTGTAGCAAGCATAAAAAAGTTTTACAGTTATTTAGAGGTGCAACCATTTTATCTCATAACCGACAATCATGCCTTGTCATGGGTTCTTACCCACTTCAGAAAACTAGGTAAAATAGCCAGATGGGTTGAGTGTATTTTAAGTTTACCATTTTATGTAATGCACGTAAAGTCAAAGGAAAATCCGGTAGCTGATTGTTTGTCACGTATGTTCCCTAATGAGGATAAACCTATACAAGTTGTAGATGTTTTAGAGGAAGAATGTAATGTAACACCTATAAAATGGAAAAGTAGTAAAAAGTTCAAATCGGTAAGTAGTAAAGCGAGCCCGGAAATCAATGCTGTTACAGATTTTCCCTTGGCTTACGTAGGAATTGCAAATCAACAGAAATCAGATCCAGAATGCTTAGAGATAATTAATAGTGTGAAAAACAAAACATGTAAAAATAACTTTTTAATAAAAAACGATGTTTTAATGTATAAAAAGAATGACACAAGTAAACCTAAAATCTATGTACCAAAATGCTTGATCGATCTGTTGTATAATTATTATCATGTTAGTAATTTTGGTGGTCATTTAGGTCAATCTAAAACTGTAGCTAAGATTACAGAATATTTTCACAGAGAAAAGTTGCCAGAGGAAATACGTAGTAGAGTTAAGAATTGTGAAATATGTAAATTATCTAAAGCACCGCAAAGAAGATATGAAGGGGAACTTATCTCCGGAATTTCCACAGCACCGATGGACAAGTTATACGTGGACCTTGTAGGGCCTCTTACCCGATCTAAATTAGGAAACAATCACATTTTGGTTGTTGTTGATGATATGACGAAATTCGTCTGGTTGTTGCCATTAAAGGATGCTAAAACTAAAGGAATTGTAACTAATTTAGAGGAAGTATTTAAACACTTTGGTAGTTGTAAGCAATTAGTAACTGATAATGCTAAATATTTTGTAAGCGGAGAATTCAAACACTTCATGTTTAAACATTGTATCGAACATTATACTATAATACCGTACAGACCTAGTGCCAATAAGTGTGAAAGGTACATTAGAAATGTAAAAAATCAAATTAGGACATTTTATCATGACTGCCAAAATTTATGGGATAGAGATTTGTATTTTATGCAACAGAGTTTAAATACAGCTAAAAATGACAGTACTAAATTTTCTGCTTTTGAATTGATGTTCAAGAGAAAATGTAATCATGGTTTGAGTAATTTGTGGAATGTAAATGAGTTATTAAATCCTAAGTTAACAGAGCTAGAAATTAAGTCTATGATGAACAGAGCTATTATAAATTGTAAATTATCTGCTAAGAGAAATCGAAAAAGGTTAAGATATAGTGCTGATAAAATTAAACACCCATTTCAACTAGGGGACATTGTGTATTTAGAAACCCATCGTCTGAGTAAAAAAGCTGAAAAATACCAGGCAAAAATGGATTTAAAATATTCAGGTCCTTATAAGATTATTTATTTTCTAAGCCCAGTGTCAGTTATAATACAGAGTACAAAAGATTCCGAAGATATAAAGAGAGCTCATTTAGTCAGTTTGAAGAAATGATAATGGATTTAATTAATTTGTTGAGATTGCACAAAATATTATTTGTTTTGTGAAATATCATTCGAGTAAACCCACGCAATGTGTATGATTTTATGCTGCACATGTGAGTCAGTAAAAAGGCAAAGTTAAATGTGATTATGAGATTGGAGAGGAGAGATTAAAATTTAATTTGTAAAATTATTGTTATTTTTTTATGACAGGGTATTTAGTGATTCAGTTGGTTACTAAGTCCACGCGTGGCAAATACAAACTTTACTTGACTTTGTATGTGTGTGAGTGTGAATGTGATACGAAAGGCAGCGTGAATGATGACTTTACTTTTGACTTATGACTTTACTAGAACGATATTACTGACTTAAAACCATCTGAAAATTCTTGGTTACCCTATATATATATATACAAAAAAATGAAATAGTTTTTTTTTACATTGTATGATGCTTTAGAAAAACATAAAAAAATAGTGCAATCTCAACTGTAATATTTCATTCGTAATAAAAAGAGTTAGGGACCTTTCCCAAGAAGATCGTCTTCAGTGGAAGGTAATGCGGAGCGCCTGCAGTCAAGACGCGGCAACAGGCCCGGAACTCGTCGACGCTGTGGCTGATAAGGATGAAGATTTCGATGCGATTGGGTTGAACACCTAAGTGTTTTTTTTTTGTTGTGTCTATTCTTTATGTGTGAAGATGAACTCCCGAACTTGTAGTGAACTCAAGTATTGACAATTAATTAGTATTTTATAAGTTTGTATAATTTTAAGTATTAATAATTTTGGAGAGGAGAAAATGTACCATTTTTTTATAGTATGTAAAAAATTATTAAAAATTAAAATTATTTACTGGCCAGTTGTCAGCCGTGGTCGCGGGGGAATCCCGACAACAGGTTTTATCATAGTTGGTAGGGGTTGACTCCTGTAGCTCGTTCTCTTTTCTTGCCAGCTGCTGAAGTGGATGGATGCAAATCGACTCAAGCCCTCATTTAGAGGTAAATTAATAAATTTCTTTCCTGTCATCTATCTTTTAACATTATCCATTGCATTTCGATCTTGTTTCTAAAATCAATTTTCTATATTTCATAAATTTATTTAATGAGAAATACAACAAATTGATAATTTCTTCTAGGGTTCAAGTTCTCGACTGGAAAACGTCCTTTTCCCCTCTCCAATTTTGATTTTTAGACTGTCTTGGGTCTTTTGTACTCTAAATCGGTGTTTTGGTGTATTATTAAAATTAAGAGTTTAAATAAAACAAATGCTTTATACTAAGATGTCTCTTTCGTATGTGATTTTTCCTGGACTTTATTACGGTAGATTTAAATTCAACAATGTATGTACCTAATTATTAAAGAAAATTAAAAAAAAAAAGTATTAAAAGCATACTAAGAAAAATAACTTGGTCTGGATTCAGTACAATATTAAAATAGTTTTTGTGTAATTTTAATTTTGCTAAATCCCCCACGAATCAACCGAAAGCAACCACCTCAACTATGCTCCAAAACAAGCACGACTATCAATATTTCTCTACTTTTTTTTATCAATATGTTTATTTGATAATAAGGAGATGAGGGATTTACAGGATAACAGTAAAATTAAATCATCTTAAAAAATTAGTATGATCGTAAAAAAGTCCCAAATCACGTTTAAAATTTTTAATCACAATATCAACGTTCAAATTTTTTAATCCCCATGCTCTATGAATTGAATGTTTCTACAAGGGAAGAAGTGTGTTAAATAAAAAAATCCAACATAACTTTTTTTCTGCTTCTTTCTAGTCGTCGTGCGTAACAGAAAAATCTCTCTTCTATATAAATTCTAAATTTTACTAGGATTTGTATTCATTTTACATTCCTATGACTTAACACAATTTTTTATCATTTGTTAATAATTAATTTTGATCTAAACATTGTTTACCAGGCCCCTACTTAGTATTAAGTTTTTCTTGAAAATGAAAACTTTTTATATTTTGATGAAATAGTTGCTTGTGAAAATATATTGTGAATTCCTATCACTATGACAATAATAATTAATGTGGTCCACACGATTACAAGGCCCTGAGTGAGGGAAGGGCCATATTGATCAACAGTAGTCATCGTCGGGGGGAGGGGGAGGGGTGACAAGAAGGGGGAGGGGGTAGGTCATCAGGAGAACCAAAACCTCATCAAATTTGCAACACTTTACAATTGCTGTTAATTCGTTAATTGTGTGGCAAAACTCTTGCAAAATTTAGTGGTTGTCGAAGTGTTTCAGTAAAGCTTTCATTAGGGCAAACGCTTTATGAGTTTTTAAATAAATACCACGGTCGCAGCAGACCTGCGTACTCAGCGATTTCCTAAGTGGATTGAGATTTTGGATTTTCTCCATAAACACCATAGGATTGAGTATGTAGGTTTACTGCCATTAAATATTGGTTGTTGGGAAATGTAATTGTTAGGTAACATAAATATAAAAATGTATCAATATTTGGTTTCAATCAATATGTTTTAGTTTTCCCCATAAACTCGACGGGCGTGAGTATGTAGGTTTGCCACCAATTGGGTGTTGTAAGCATATATTAGTTAAACCCTACCTGGTACCAAATTTGCATACCAAATTTGATCAAGTTATGCCGATAAATAAGAGAAGAGAGATACGTTTTATTGAGGGTTTTTAGGGTTATTGAGGGTTGAGGGTTAATTCCCATAAGAATAACGTGGAAAACCTATTTTAGAATTTTCCCCAAAATCTGTTAAGCCAAGTTAAGAATTCAAAATAATAAATTGTTTGTTTTTACGCTCTTTTAATTAGTTTGAGTTAAAATAGTTGTATTTTGAAAATTGTGGTCCCAAAATGCCAAAAACCCATTTTGGCCCCTTTGAAACCCCATAAAATCCGTTCCCTTATCCCGATCATGCTGGTTGCGAACTCATGAAAATGAACTCATGAAATGAAAATGAAACCTCAAAATGAAAAAGTATGATCCCGGACTTATAGGTCTTACTATGGCTACTACTTTAATATCGTATTCCCTATAGGGAAATTCGCTAAAAGAGTGAAAACATTCAGGTATACAGACGTAATTAACTAATTGGTTAGGATTTTTATCACGTTATTATTATTATACTGTCCTCCAGTAATATATTGGCTTTTGTTATTTTTTGTTGTTTTTTCGTGTATTTTTAAATACCGGTGAAATTTGTTAACGATTCGATACTGAACGGTTCAAACCCCCTTTTTAGTGTAGAGGGTTCAGTAAAACTTAATATGGGTAAATGCAAGGAAACTAGCTGATAATTTCCCAAATGCGTTTAAATTCTGAAAAATAATCACTCCTTTATAAAGAAGATAAAATAATGAGTAAGTGCCTTGTTGTACTTTTATTGTAAATATTATTCTAAATATTTTCACCACTAATATTGCTCCTACCGTTGGACATGGAATTCCCAAATAAAAACACACACAGAGATCAACGCATATACAAAATAAACCATGATTTTAAAACAATAGTCAGCAAAAAGTAACTTATCTTGATTTAATTAAAAGAAAAATATATTTAGCAAATTTGAATGCCAATACATTTTAGAAATATTTTATTTTATAAAACTCATTCAAAAATATTATGTTTAAAAAATTCACAATTTTACTTACTTTTCCCTATACTCTAAAATAAGAGGGAATGGCACGTTTAAATTTCAGGGAAGAATACAAAGCAGGAAAGTTATTGCTGTTTGTATCTCTGGCAGTTTAATCTTCAGTTTCCATTGCATGAAACGCGACATTTACTGTTTTACATGTTTTGCTTTTCCAAATAGTAGTTCATATTATCACCACAAAGTCGACCTTAAGCTTTATTTAAGTTTGTTTTTAAGTATTTTGCAGTTTAAATATTAAATTTTATTGTTTTTGGAAATGTTTTTACATCATAATAGCGATAGAGGTTCAAGCCTTTCTACAACCAAAGTGAGAAGTTGAAAATTAGTAGTGTTAGCACTTCTATATTATATTATATTTATATTATTTCTATTATATTTAGTGTTAGTTAGTAGAGGCCGGTAACATACATTGATATATATTTATACATACTAGAGATCGCCATGGTCGGAGTTCGACCAAAAATTGAGTTGATCTTTTGCCAATTAGCTTTAGAATGTTTATCACTAAAACATTTGTTCTTCCTGTTTTGCTAGAATTTGTTATTACAACATTTATCTTATGATTCAATCAATTATCATTCTTTCATAAGATTAACATTGAAACTTTGAAAGCCTGTAGGGAGTAGCCCTGGGGGTCGAGGGGAATTATAATGCGATTCTGCTCATCTACAGGAGCAGGATTTTTCTAACGGTATGCGCGGATTTCCCCTACGATGCTCACGAGCTGAGAAAAAAAGGGGGAAAAGAAACATGCTTGCCTATTAATATATAGAAGATATTGATACATGTACATTGATATATGTGCAATATATCCCCGAATATTATCTCTCATCTGTGTGATGATAATAATAATAACTCAAATTTTACTATCCCGCCCTATTTCTAAGAGCTATCAAACATAATGTCAGGAACTACTCTAACACTGTCCATCTTTGCAGAGAGTGCATTATCAGTGCTACCAACTTACCACATTTCAAATTTTACTAAAGTTTTATTTTTATTTTACGAGGTAATTGGCAACACTTACTAACCCAATTCACAATATGACAACCAAAGACAGTGTTTTAAGCGTTAGAGCGTGCTCAAGGCAAAAACTGTTTTACCTATTATCGTATTTCGTTCGTAATAAAAATGCAAAAAATGAAAAAAGTTTTCGATTTAAATTTGTTCGTTTCAGGAGATCCAGATTCAAACTATACGAATCGAGAGACTTCCTCTGGACGGAGGTTTGGAGGCCCCGGAAGACTCGACCCTCTACAACGACAGTGAGGACGGCGAGGAAGGACACCTGAGGATGTCGCATCACCTGCGGCTGCGGCGGGGGCGATAGCGCAAAGGGGTGGTGGGGGAGGGAGAGAGAGTTGGGGAGGGAGAGGGACAGCAGAGACTTGAAGTGTGAAAAATAAGTGGAAAGTAAATTGTATAGAAGGTAACATAAGTTAAGGTTTAAGAATGAAGAGATGTTCTTAATTTCTTAAAATTAATTTTGGACCGATATGCCATAGTTGAAAAATAATTATGATTTGTATTTTTATTTGATACATTAAAGTATGTTTAATAACTAAGGCCAAAAGTAATTTTTTTCATGAGCTCAAGTTTAATGAAAGAAGGGTTGTGATCGAAGAGATACTTTTAGTACGTTTTATGAAGTATTTTTTGAAGCTCTGCGCACAATGTTAAATAATTCTTGTCAAAACTAGAATTATTTTTAGTTTATTTAGGTACAACGGTTTTTCATACTTAGTTTCTTGGTTTTTAATCTTGTTCTTTTTTTAAAGAAGAGAGATGTTACAAAGGCATTCAGTTCACAATATTGAGGCCTATAGAACTGCTGGTTCTACGTCACCTTCGAGATATTATTGAGCAGCCTATTCAAATAGAAAACCATCAGATGTAAGTGTACTTGAACCACCTGTTCCATTATTTTTCTCTAATAAATCAATTTACCAATAAATTAAACAGCCTTATGGTTTCTTTAATCTCTCGGCATTAATTGAAATACAATTTAGAGTGGTTTTTTGTCACAATAAACCATAAAACGAAAAGTTTTTGTTGCTGTGTGATAAAGATATGGTTTTCCTAAATAACACCATAAAATTAATCAATTTACGTAATGACCAACTGCATATTCATATTGTGTGTTTGAATTTTAGATTGTTGATTCCATATTTTTACTAACATGTAATTCGATAAAAGTTTGGATCTTTGCAGGGTAAAACCATTTTTAGATATACCATTTTGTGCGTTTAACTAGACTTTTACTTAAGGTTTGTACGAAGAATAATCCTTGCACAATTAACTTTCGGATTAATTATATGTAATAGTTTTAGCTTTTTAAAGTGTATGAATGACTTTAATCTTTTACGATTAGGAGGTTCAGAGCGAAATTAGTAACCCAAATTAAGTTAAGGCTAACATCAATTTTTATTTTTTTAATAAAATATTACATGCGTTTTTGCTCGGATATGATTTTCTTTATTTAGTAATAAATATTTTTAGATTTAGAAAACAAAATATTATTTTTATGAACTGATTTAAAATTAATGTTAGGCCTAGTAACTTAAGGACTGTAAAATCACGAGTTTATCTTTTTTGTATAATGATTTTTATAATACATTTTACAATGTCAAGATTATTATAATTTTTAACTCTATTTATTACATTAATACATTTAACCTAAGATTCAATAGTTCAAATAGAACACTTAGATTAATTTATGATAGGTTGTAACCGAACAGTAATCTCGTAAAAATTATTTGTACAAGAGAAATAAATATATTTCTTATAAATGATTGTTGTTCTTTCTACAACAATTTCCATCAAGTCTCCCTTCTTAGTGTACTTTTACATTAAATGTTACTCTTGTGTTTAAGGACAAAGTCAGCATGGCAGATGGCTGGTTGCCTCTTCCCTTGTGTCTTCTCAAAATAAAGTGTATATTTTAAAGAAATTATGAAAACTTGGGTTTTAACTTCGACTATAGGCCTACTTTTTTACAGCGAATGAAAAACTATGCCACTCGTAGGAAAAATGTTTCTTTGATGTTGTTATAAATTTGATTAGAGTATAAATTTCATTAAATCGTCTCTCAAATAGCATAAGAAATGAGTGCAATATTAAGAAGTTAGTTAATGTCACCTAATCAATGTAACCTTATATAAATTAAAGTATTTATTACAAAATTTCCATTTTATAATATTAATAAATTTTATGACCATAATATCATATTATAAGTCTTCCATTGGCTTTTTAAAGACAAAGACACCCAAAACACACCTCGGTGTCATCGATAAATTAACACTTAAAATGCCAAGCTCCGATTACTATGTATCCAGTACAAAAAGTTCTACACAATCTCAATAATTTCTAATCAACTAAATACAGAACCAAAATACATGTTTTTTTTTAATCGGAAATACAATTTTTGAATCGAAATAGTTTTATGTTATTTTAGGAGTTAGGCCCACTTTTTTAAAGGATTAGAGAAAACCATTAAATGTAAGCGTAAGTTGAAACGTACATAAAGGTTCCAACTTGGCAGAATACAAAGGCGCAAAGTGGACTTAAAATGGATGACCAAAGAGGAATTGACAGCCAATCAAACTCTCTATTAAATTCATTGGACAAAGATAAAAAATGTAATAGCTTTCGTAATACTCGATCTTTTGAGTTTTGGGTTTGCCCTACAGCCCTAAATTGAAATATGTTGATGATAATATAAATATATAAATGATTTTAAATATTATATGATTTTACAAAGGCTGATTATGTTTAATTTAATGTCCCCCGCGAAGGAGGGAACTTCTTTGAGCTTCCCAACATCATTAATTCTAAACGTCTTTGAATTTAGAGTACTTTGCCCAATCTAGGAGGTGTTGCTTTGCCACATGTTTATGGTTTATCCATATTTTTTTATTATATAGTTTTTTACCATCTCCATTTTGCGAACCACGTTAAGTTACTTTTTAAGGAAATGTATTCTGATAATTGGGATCTCAAATTTATATACTAATAATATTATACTTACATTTAAGAATTCCATCTAATTGTCGCTGTCCTAACCCCTTGATGAGATAGAAAACTGAGTGACTTCATAGAGTAAATATTCCAGGGTAAACCTTTTACTACATTTTATTCCATGTTCTGTAGTAGTTTCGAAAATTAAGAAAGCGTGGGAATCTTGTACTCCAGTATAAAATCAACACTGCTCAAAACTCATAATAATATAATAAAAAATGTGCAAGCTGTTTGCGCCAGAGCACTTCACATTATTTGGCTCACTTATCGCATGGACAACCTGTTCACTGGAATTGAATCACTGCACATACTAATTTGTTCCCTTGTGAGACTGCTCCTAGAATATGCCAGTGTCTTGTGGCCTCCCGCCAACTCTACCTCAAGATCGAACTATAGAAAGTGCAACATCGATTTCACCCGCTCTTTTTGGAACACGCCTTGACCAAATACAGGGTGTAAAAAAGTCCGTCCCCACTTTAATTTTTTTATTTGTTGAGATAAACAAATATCGTTTGGGGGGTGATAGTAACTTAACACGAAATACAGGGTGTAAAAAAGTCCGTCCCCACTTTAATTTTTTTATTTGTTTAGATAAACAAATATCGTTTGGGGGGTGATAGTAACTTAACACGAACTATAACTATTCCTAGAACTAGAACTATTCCTTTTGACGTTATCAAACATTTTTAGTCTTGTCAGGGGGACGGCCCACCAGGAGTCAGAAGAAAATCTTAAATGTAAGCATAGGTTGATATGTACATCAAATTAAAGGTCTTACTTAGCAGAGTTCAATGCTGCAAACTAGACTTAAAATGGATGACTCGGACAGGAATGGTAGGTTTTTAAAGTTTCCATTTAAATCGTATGGGTAAAAATTAAAAATGCAATAACTTTCTTAATACTCAACCTTTTGACGTCAGGTTTGTGGCTAATTACTCCAAATTCACATTTAAAATTTAGGCCTATGATGTGTCAGACGCTAAGGAAGTTTCAAATTAAACATCCTCTATGAAACGTCCCCTAATGAAGTCTTACAGAAATATGCTTTGGCTTTTGTCACATCATACATCATTTTAAACGTCTTTGCATTTGGAGTAATTTTAGCCACAAACCGGACGTCAAAAGGTTGAGTATTAACAAAGTTATTGCATTTTAATTTTCACCCATAGGATTTCAAAGGAAACTTTGAACGAGTACCATTTCTGTCCGGGTCATCAATTTTTAAGTCTAGTTTGCAGCATTGTACTTAGCTAAGTGAGACCTTTAATTTGATGTACATATCAACCTATGCTTACATTAAGATTTTATTCTGACTCCTGGTGGGCCGTCCCCCTAACATGACTAAATTGTTTGATAACGTCAAAAGGTACTTCATGTTAAGTTACTATCACTCCTCAAACGATATTTGTTTATCTCAACAAATAAAAATTAAAGTGGGGGGGCGGACTTTTTTACACCCGGTATATCCAGAAGTAACCCTCATTGTTCCATCTCTTCTGGATACCATGTCCTTGTAATCTAGATGTTCCATGCAACACATTCTCTTCCTCCCTCGATTGTTCACATCTTATGTTGATGCCATGATCTACTTTTAAGATTAACTTTCTAATTTATACTGGGACATAGTCTAGGGATGTTTTACCAGAGTTAGTGCTGCTACCATCTATGCAAGAAACAACCCTGTCATCAGGATGCAGTATACAGCCAACTCAATATCATATGATCTTGATCTTTTACAATTTTCAATACAGAGCGTCTTCTTTCAAGAGGCACCTATTGAGAGTGTTGAGACAGAGAAGACACGGACTAGACAAGAATTAATTTACTAATTTATTTATTATAACTTATCGCAATTATATTTATAGAAAATTCACTTTAATGCAGGCAAATTTTTATTGGATTTGGCCGTTTATAAAGAATAAACGCTAGAACCGAAGACAATATTTTGTTCAGCCTATATCGTTGCATGTCGATAGAAGGATGCTATTGCATTAAAGAAGGCTCTTGCTTTATATTCATAAGGTTGCCAATATGAAGCAATGATTCATGCATCGTATGCGCGCCCGCTGCGATTCCTCCATTTGTAATAACCCCTTCTGATACAAATGTTACTGTTGTATTATAATATACTACATGTTTAGTTTTATTGTTTAGTTTAACTTCTGATTATTACAATCTCTAATATTTCTCCATACGGTAAATGAATTATTACCGTAAATTATATTTTACTACTGTTTTTAAAAGTTTATTGATATATTTATTTGCGACTTTAATAAATCTTTAATATCTGAAGGGTTGAGTTTAAGGTAACCAAAAACTAATATTTTTAAGTAGTTAGTAGAAAACCCAACAGATCAGTTTTAAATCTAACTATAGATTGTTTGCAAAACACGCGGAAAAGCTATGTAGTTTATTTTTATTTGCGAAATTGTAAAACGTCAGTTTTACGGCATTAATAAACAGAACTTTCTGTAAGGTTTCGTTAATATACCTTTATGAAGAAACTTGGTCTGTTCCTACCCTTTCACTATTGTCTTTATTGTTGATCAACAATTAAGTAATACTACCATACAATACTTTTTTATATAATATAATATCAAATTACAATTAAAATTCTCTGAGTATGCATGTCTGCTGTGATAAGGGTGTTTTGTAAATATGATTGGAAATATTGAATAGGGTGGGTTATAGTTATTTGAACTGATAATGCCAACTAACTTTAACCATTTCATAAAAAAATAAGCAGTGTCTTGCAAGAATAAAAAAATAACTAGAACCATCCGGTTCTGTTTAGAATTGACTTCTTTACGAAAAGGAGACTTTTACACAGGGAATCTTCAAAGAAAGCCTTTAAGAGACCTCCTTAGAAAGTTTGTTAAGATCCTCAAAGGAATCCATTTCCCACACTTAGCTCTTCCTTTGGCCTCAAAGGCTGCAATTTCAATTCTTAATTTGGGGATTGATTAAGCGTTTGACGTTTTAAAAGTTCATTAAAATTAAAGTCCAATTTTACATAATGTGAATAAAAGTGAATCTGATCGAGGGTAGGTTCCCATGTTAACCTTACAAACATTTTTGTAGCTTCTAAATTGAGCAAAAATTAGCTTATGGTCTTATATTTAAAACCTTATACATCTTTAACCTATGGTTCAACAAATGTATACCAAAGTGCAGCACCCTTTGGCCTGGCGAGTGAGAGAAGCGAACGAGCTCGTCTAAAAGGAAGAGGGTGAGTGAGCGGAGCAACCAGCTTTGCCTGAGAAAGGAAGTGACGCTCAATTAGGCCTGTGCCGATCTCGGTTCCACTGGAGTAGTGTGTTTTGGTTACTTCTGCGCCGGAAGTCGTGCCATCTGCCCGAGCAGCTGCTCGAGCAGATGGCGTCAGATGCTGGGGTGCAGATGGCGAGAGCATATGCCCTGAATTTGAAGTAGAATTGGGCATGAATTAAGAGTTAGTTCAAAATTGAAATTCAACAGTTATAACTGGAGCCTGGAAAGTATGTCAAGGTCATTCAGAGTAAGTTTTAAAAAAGCCTACCCAACTACTACCAGAAATAGTTCAAAGTTGAACTAGTTGGTGATAGTGGGATAGGCTGAAGTAAATTTTGAATTTTATTTGTGAACATATAATTAATGTGCAACAGCAGAGTTTAAACAAGTTGAACTTTTGTGATGAACTACAGAGTTGTAAATGCAAACACCAACGACGATGAGAAGGTAAACGCAGAGTCCCCAGATGATGTATTTGAAAAGCTTGAACAAACGTAACATTTCGAGTTGGTTTTCCCGTTCTATTTCCAATCGTTTAATTTCCAATTTCAATTTATCCTCTTCTATTCTAGTTTTGAAGGGAACTTCATCCATCATATCCATCATGATTTTGTAGTGTTTGAAATTTTAAAACAAGTGATGTTGATAGTTCAAAAGTTGAAGACGGAATGAGAAGTGAAAGCGAGAAATGTTAGTTAAATAAAGAAGTGGTGGGGGGAACGAAGAATTACAAAGAAGTGGTGGGGGAAATATTTTGCTGTTCATTATTACCATCAGTAGTGTCAGATGGTGCAGGAGTTAGATTTAGTAAACTGTCTTCGTCCGAACTTTCAATCTTATCACAAATAGGACAATCGTATGTTATTTCCAAATTCATTTTGATGGTTGTAAAATTATCTACAAGTTCTTGTAAAATATTAAAAATGTCTTGTAACTCTTCTTTAGAGTTTATTTCAAAACTAGAATTCATTCGGGCCAATGGAGAGTTGTTCATTATTGGAGAGTCGGTGATGGAATGAGGATCGGCGCATAGGGAGGGGGCTTATATAATGGTGACCTTGAGCAGGCGTCTAGGGAGGGGGGCTGTCTAGGGAGGGGGCTTTTATATAGGGAACCTTGAGCTTATGATTGAATAAAACGTTTAGTTCTTCTTCTCCATCTTTTAATTCAATTATTTGAACCGAAGTAGTTGTTTCATCTTCTTCACTTGATGAAGAAAACAATTCACCAGGATTTAAATATTGAACTACAATTCTGAACCATCTTATAGGATATTCGTCAATGACAGAAAGTAAGTTTTGAAACAATTCTTCCATCTCCTCCCTGTCAGTTATTATATGTTCAAATTTGATAAATTTGTTTTCCATGTTGTTAGTTAGAGTGTTGGAAGTGGAATGATTTAATATTATATAAAAATTAGAACTAGTGGTGGGGGAAATCTCAAGGTCATCCAAATGAAGTTTTAAAAAAGAGTGTAAAACTGAAATTACACATTTGATGGTTCTACAGGATCGGAATACCAATCTGACCTGTATTTACATCTTTTTATCATATGTGTACAAAAATCATCTTGATGAGAATTGGTGCGTTGACAATGAGCAAGATCGAGAGGGTGAAATTTGAAACATCTTTGAGGACAACATGTATGAAAATATCTTGATTTGTAAAGTTTCAAAGTTCGCAATTCTGGTGGCGGTAGTTGTTTTGTTTTGCATTTGCAGTAACAAGATCCGAAGAATTCGCATTTAGTACAAGCTAACCCATCCACCATCATTGGCCCTAAATCTGTACATTGTTGTTCACAACAGTAACGAGGTTTGTACTTGTATTTTTGCTCTTCCATGTTGATGCTGCGGAGTCCAGTGAAAGAATAAGAGTGTATAGTGTTAAATAGCGAGTTTTATGTACTGTGAAAAGTGGTGGGGGTAATTTCAAGGTCATCCAAATGGAGTTTTAAAAAATTATACCTTACAAGTGTAAGGATTATTAAAATTTAGGAAGTTTGTTTCTCTTTGTTTTCTTCAGACTTTTTATCTCTCTCAGCTTTAGCCATAGCAACTAGTTCTTCTATTGATAGTGGATGTACTTCAGGGAATTTTAAAATTAATTTAGCTTGGTATCCTTCTTTAGCTAATACATCTATATCTTTAGTCATTTGTTCAACAGTGTTGTAATCTTTTCCATAGATTTTTCCATCAAGTTGAATCATCATTCTGTACAACATTTTCTTAAATAGGTCTTGTCGTGGTGAGAGCTAAGAAGCGAATGATTATTTATACAAGTATCACATCCTTTTTATTAACTCACATTGATCACGTGATTCTTTAGTTGTAGTTTTGTCTGTCAAAAGTTATTCAACATTGGTAATACTTTTGGAACTTGATGTTATGTTGACCAGTTGGCGATGAAGAAGTTGTAGGTTGTGTAGAAATAAATATTTCATCATCGCAATATTTTGTTTTAGTGAACATTCTTGTATTAGTAGCACTAACATCAACAGTTAAGTGATAACCACCGGTAAGTAAAACTCGCATTTCGTTGGTTAAATCTTCGAGTTGTTCAAAAGTTGTTATGGTGTTAGTATCGTAAGATGCACACTTGACCTTTAGGGACATGTTGCAGTTTTATATTCAGGGATTAAGAGCGAGATGTGTACGGTATGAAAGGTAGCAGTAGACTGATGAATTTTGCAAGTACATTTCCCCTTTTATAATTATACAAAATTGGGTCAAGGTCATCCTGTGGAATTTTTAAAAAAAGCAACATATTGTAATGTACAAAGACATTACAATATGTTGCTTTTTTTTATTTTTATTTTTTTGTTTTATATCATATTTATTGAAAAAACAAATACAAAGAAATATTTACAATGTTATGTACAAATTAATCAGTAGTAGGTGTTACATGAATTGTAAGTTCAGTAGAGTTGTTTCCACTGGGTCCATGTGATACCAAATAGAGTGCGCCGGGTTGAATTATACGAAGATCTTCATTTTGAAGTAGTTGTACGAAGCGCTTTGGTAAGAAGATCTGAAATTTTGCTTCATCACCAATTGTATAAGGTGCCTCGCTCAAAGTGCAATTTATAGCATCACCTACTGAAGTTTCCATTTTCTTAATAGTATGAATGATGTAGTGTTTTTCTTCTTTTAGTTCAGAACATTTCTTTGTAGGTAGAATTGATGATTTAGAATGAGCGTTGAACTGATCAACTAAACTTTGAAGTAAGTTCTGTGATGCCATATTGATGTTGTTGTTAATCTTCTTGTTAATAAGAATGTCCGTCGGAGATGTTGTCTCTTCGGAGGTTTGAGTAATACTCATGCTATGTCATGGTAGCGCTCTCACTTTTATAATCGACACTACCCCCACCACTGACACTACCCCCACCAGTTTGTTGAAGGAAATTATTCAAGCGGTAGGCATTCTTTAAAGCGCACTGCGACCTTCGATGTTTAAAACTTTTTGATGAAATACAAAGTTCGTTGAAGTAGCATTGGAAATCTTTATCAATTATTGCATTAATCACTTCGTTGCTTGTAAATGATTGTATCCAATTTGCTTTTTCCAATCCCCTTGTGTAGATAATTTTAAACTCTTTGCAATAATGATTCATAATGTGCGGCATCATGTTATAATTAATGAAACCTTCATCCCATCTTAAGTTGTGAAAATGTTTGTTCAACCATTTGTTTGTAACTTTCGCTTTAGTTGTTAGTCTATTAAATGGTACTGGAGGTTTGAACAAATAATGATAAACTACTGATGTGTTCATGTCCAAGATTACTAATTCTTTAATAATAAAATTACCATCATTTCCTCGGAAAGCTTGAAATTCAATTATACCTCTTTTAACTTCCATTATATGTGGCGCATTAGAAAACGAAACCCGTTTATTCATGATGAAGTCTTACTAACAACTGACTTAAAAATTGAATGAGCCGATGTTTATAACAGACAGGATTGTTCTTCTTCTTTCACTTCTTGTGCCACTTCATCAATATTAAAATTGGTGTGATAGTTGTTTAATTGTCTCCACATTTCAACTTCTTGAGGTATTCTATTAAAGATTGAAGTATCCACGGGACCGTATAAAATTGGAACAAAAGGTTTTTTGTCCAATGTATCAATTAGATAGTCTTTAATTATTGCACTTGAAAATATTAGTTGTTTCAAATATCTGGTGACGGGACCGGTAGTACAACTTAAAGTGTAAAATTCTTCTTTAGTGAAATATAATTTAACATTATGTGTAGTTAAATCTCTGAAGCGAACAATTTGTCCTCCACGATGTTTTACTATATCAACTTCAATATTTGATTCCAATAAACTTAATCTTGTTCTTCTTCCAAATGTGTTGTTACTTAAATAGCACTCCAAAAGATGTAAATGTTTCATGAGAGATTCCCAAGTAGTTTCACTGAAAGTAACCATTTTGTTTCCATGATTTAAAATAACAATTGGTGAATAATCCATTGATTTTAAAATTCCAACTGATATACTTTTTGTCATGCATGAAGAAATTGGGTAGATAATCCGAAGAAATACTTCTGTTAAAATATTGGTTGTAATGTTAACTTCAACCTTCTTCCTTTTTACTTCTTTTTCAGCTTTTTCTTCTTCTCTCTTCTTATGTTTGTTGAATTTTAGGAACTCGTCCATTTCTCGTTCAACTTGTTTTTCTATATCTGAACTATTATCATCCATTAGAGGTGTATTTTCTTCTCCGTTAGTAGAATTCATCTTGCCAATGATGTTTCCCATACGAAGGTTGAAGATAGAATGAAGTTTCTACTAACTATTTTCTCGCTTTTATATTTTTCGTAAAATCCTTGAAATTTATACAATTACATAATTGTTTGTTTTCAACTTGTCTTTCACAAATGAAATTCTAACCTCAAAAATTAAAGCAGATAATTCTAACCTCAAAAATTTGCAGTTGTTGTACAATTCTTCTTAAAGTACATTCTTCACAATTCCGGTCAGCGGTGTGTAAGTAACTATTTTATCATGTAGAATTAGACAGTATGCCGAAGTTCCATCCGCTACTGGTTCTTCAAATTCCATTTCAATTTTTATATCCACACTTGATGATTTTACCGATTCATTTTGTTTTGAACAATCGATTACAATTATTGGAGCCTTGGAATAATACTGGTCAGGTGATAATAGTGGTGTATTAGTCTTTCCATAATATGATGATTGAAATCTTGCATACATATCGTATAAAATGGAAAAACGTTTTTTGCTGAACATGACATTCAAATTGTCATAGGGAAAGAATTGAGAGTTTAGGAAAACTTTACAATTCTTTATTTTACAGTGATCAAATTGACCAGCATTTGCAGTGATAACATCTTTTCGCTTAGTTTGAAAACCGAGTATTATGTACCTTGCTCGTTCCAAGTAAGTTGATGTCTTGACGGTCCATGTTTGTCGTTCTGTCTGAGGTAGTGTAGGGTATTCATGAAATTCCCAACTTTGGAATGGCATCACAATATCACGGTCAGATTTCAACTTTCTCAATAATAGGATTCTATGTTCATCAGCCAATCTTACATGAGGTACTCTCCAAACAACTTTATCCAACTGTAGTTGCCATTCCAGTTTATCTTCCGTAGTTGCAGGGTCTGCAAGTATCAAGTCCTTATTAGTTGAAGATCTGAGTAATACTAATTCTTGTTTGACATTTATTATTACCCGTTTGTAATCTTCAGCGAATCCCAAAAGCAATCGTAAAGGTACATGAAAATCAAAGTGACCGTTGGAAGCTGGTGTTATAGTGTCTTTATCGGGGGCAACCCATCCGGCAGTGACTATTGAATTCTTCTCATGCGGTGTTAATGATGTTAATCCTTTCAATGTAGTTGTTAAACCAACCTTTTTTGTTGAATCAACCGTCACCCCTGATATTTCATATCTTATTTCATCAAAAAGATATGCCATCGGGTTATTTATAAAAGGAACTGTTGAAGCAGTTTTTCCATCCAATTTTAATACCCGTCCTTCGATGTACAAGTAACTTTCACACGGTAAAGTGTAAATATCTTGTTGTTGAATGGGGATCCTTATTTCATCGTTATTGTTTAATTTTGATGAAGTGTAAGGGTTGTGCGTGTGATATTCCTTCTCCCATAGTGTTTCGTCGAACGTTGGTCCTTGAGATATATCCAGGATATCCATCGCTGTTAAGTTTCAATCCAATCTTCTGTAGAAAACGAATGTTTTCCGATGTTAACTCTTCCAATGTCGAGGAGCTACTGAGCTCCCGACTCTTCCATTGTGGTTTAAATGATAATCCCATGTTGACTTTTATGTTGCTGCTCTGATGTGTATCCGTATAGTAATTGTTTCTCCTCTAAAGTCAACACTATGACCGTCTTGATCCAATATGTTCAGTACGATGTCTGAAATGAAACTGGTGTTTAACGGTAGGTATATCAAGTTTTGTGGCTTCTCAACAATTTTAAAACCGGGAGCCACTGTTGGATAAAATGTATGTAAAATATGTTGATTAACTCCATCTCTATACGATCCTTGTATAATGTTGCACGTGACATCAATACTATTTACTTTCAATATTGTTACAGTTGAATCACCTGAATGAGTAGTTCCAGGAGTTAAGATTTTCTTTTTTGTATCTGTAAATCCAAGTAAACTGCCAATCGACTGTTCCAAGCTGACATCAATATAATATTTCGAAGTTATTTCTGCTTTTAAAGTATTATTGTTTCCTTTAACGGTGATATTGTCTTCTCCGAGTTGTTTCTGTAATAATTGGTTTATGTCATCAATTTCATATGCTCCAGTAGGAAATGTAATTATTTTCAATTCTGAGTATTTTCCTGCAGCATCCTTAGTTTCATAATAATGTAGTAAATTGTTTTTTCCTTCTGTAACATTAGGAATTGAATTGTAGGTAGTCAAATCAAGTAATGCCGCTTCCCATAATCTTTCCTTGGATAGACGCAATGCTGGGAACAGCGTACTTTTCAATGTGGATGAATTTCCACTCAGTGACACTGTATACGATGACATCTTAAAGCTGACTGACACTCTTCACTAGAAACTCCAAACATAAATGCCCACATATTTCAGTATTGTTAGGTTGTTCTCTTTTGTAATTGTAAAAAATGTTTTTGGAGTTTCGAAAATAATGTTGCAGTTCTTTTGGCGGTGGTAGATTGCCAAAACTGTCAAAGTAGTAAATGGTTTGTCCGAGTTTTTTATAGCATACCCAATGAGTGCCTGGACCATAGGTGGAATCCAAATTTACTATTCCAGTTTCATTTTTCCATATTTTAGTTGGTAATGCATCTTTCATAAAAACTCCTCGAAAGAATGGTATTTTCAAACATTTCACATAATCATTTAACTGATGATTTGTTAAGGCTTTATTTGGAATTATCAATTGACTCTTCTTATTTAGTACACACGGTATGGTCTTAGGTATAAACCTGCTCCGTTTTTTACCATTTGCCAAACAGAAGTCTTCTTTACATTTGCCTTATGAGTTCTACGACGTCCTTTTTTAATGTTTCCACCTCTTTTGGGAGCGCCTTTCTTTGCAGGTCTTCCTCTGCGACGTTTTCCACCACCTAACTTTGCTTTCGTCTTCATGGCTGTAGTTACTGCCCAAGCCGATGCTTTTTCTGCAATACTTGCGTCACTTGATTTTACTCTTTGCCAAGCTTTTTCCGCTAGAATTTTATCTGCTATTGATCTATTTGTTGAATCTTTATACTTTGAATATGCTATATCGTGTTCCTTGCAAGCTTGATCTAATTTATTAATTCCAGGATCTCCTCTTGCTAAACGCTTTGCCAACTTAGTTCCAGGTCCACAATATTGATAACCTCCGGGCAGATGTAATTCGTATGGTAAAGCGTCTATCGTTCGATTTACAACAGCACCAACTGGAATCCGTCTAAGCAGGGATAATGCAGCTGATGTTATACCACGTCCTCTCTTGCCGCTGTCTTGACGATGACTGAGCGATACGGTCTTCATTATGTTGTCTTATATAACTGGCGTGTTTACTCCACGAGATACTTTACACAAATGAATAACTTGTGCAAAATCTTTTATATTTAAAGACTTAGTTATTCAAATTAATTATATACTGATTTATAATTCTATTTTTAATCCAAGCTTCTCGTTCATCGGGTTGAATCATCACATGACTCGTTGTACTAGCTATATGATTGTGGGTATCAATAAGTAAATTACCCACTATTCTTATTAAACAATCTAAAGTTACAGCATCTTTCGGATGTTGAGGATCTTGTAACTGCATAATACGTTTATCATTACAAGTATATGCGGTTGAATCACTTTTTGATGTTGTTATGACTTGTCCAATAGTAGCAGCATCATTTGAATCTTCACCTGGTAAAATATTAATTATTTTCTTCATCTTTGCATCATATTTGGTCCCAAAGTGTTTATCCCAAGTTATTGTTTGTTTCAATGTAACACAATCATCTTCTTCATAACCAGGATAAATATTTTTTATTCTTCTATTACGACCATCGTATGTACCTAATCTACCACCACTTGCAATTAATGTTTGTACCATAAGAGGTACATCTGAATCTTTTATACCAAATCTTCCATTTGTTATTGTTTTATGTCCTGCATCCCATTCATCATTTTTTCCTTGCATTAAATCAAACTTTTTATTTCCATGTATAAATTTATCTCCCCGCTTTAACACGGCATCTTCATGTTTTACAAAATTTGATGTTTCCTTTTTTAATTCTTTAGATAATTGTTCCATAGTAACAGCATCTTTTGGTTGAGAACCAAACTTTACATTTGTCAATGTTTTACCATGACAATCAATTCCATTAACATCTTGTAAAATACAGTTGTCCTTGATGTATTTTAGGTTTACAGCATCACCGTCTTCCTTTGGGTATCCAATGTCATTTATAATAAATTTATAAAAAGAAAATCCATGTTCAGTTTTTTCCGGTATTATAGAATGTAAATATTCTTTATTAACTGAATCTTTATCATTTTTGGGATTTCCCACGTTGGTTATTCTATAATTTCCAGCATCATAAGTTTGTCCATCTTTTAAGTTATTACCCCATTGCAATTTTAAAGTATTTGAAAGTTCAGATGATAAGTACTCTTTAGTAATTGCATCAGAACCTTCAGTTGGTTTACCAACATTAATTATTCTATGTGATTTAACATCGTAAGTATTCTTATGTAATTTCAATGATGTTGAAGTAGCTTCTTTTACTGTCTTCAAATTTGCTCCATCAGTATCTTCTTCTGGATCTTTAACTAGTTTTAAACGTTTATTACTTATGCTATAGTCACCTTCAGGTGTTTGCGGTAATCCACTTCTTTTTCTGTCTTCTCCAACTTGCACTCCTAACGCGGAGTACCGTCCGAACTTGTCGACGCTCATGTTAGAACTGATACGTCTTACGCTTGCAGCTCTTTTATATCCGCGGACAATTATACAACTATACCACGATTCCTAAGTTCATCAACTAGAGCCACCCATTCATTATTCAAACCCGTATGACCGGCTTTCATGGCTTCATGCAATAGTCTCATTCGGTCAACCAATTTATTGATGTCGTTGTAGTAAATCACATTTGTATTGTATAGATTTTTCATCAATCCTTTACCAGAGGTTGAAGTATCTCCTTTACTCTTTTTACCATGTTGTTCAAGAAGTGATAAATCCATAAGTGATAAAGATTTTCTTTTCAGTGGTTGTCTCACCGCTGGTGCAGTACGTAATGTTGGCAATTTTCGTGGAGGAAACAACTTTTTTATAACGATGTTATATTTTGTTGCACGTGAACGATTAATCATTGCATCCTTTGAGTAGTTTCTTTTATGAGCGTTAGTATTTTGTAGAATCTCCTTAAAAACACTTAAATCTTTGGATGAATATCTTAGTGGTATGTTTTTAAAAATTAATTCATATAATCCTTTTGTTCCTTTATATCTATGCTCACCAATAATGATGTAATCGTCTTGTGTTATTTCAAGCTTTGAATCGCCGATCTTCAATTCATTCCCATCAATTCTTGCTCCGTATACATGTGATCTACTCAAATTTGGGTTTGATTTCATGTCATGTAGCATTTTCATTATATATTTTCTTCCAAGAGGTCCATGTTGTAATATATCGCTACTTAATTGAGTTAAATTTGGAATAGATTGTTCTGCTTCTGGTATTGGCTGTTCTTCTTCCTTTTCAACAATTGGTTCTTCTTCTTCTTTTGTTTCTTCTTGCTCACTAGCACTTGTATATGAATCATCATCTTCTTCTTTTTTTAATGCTTGTACTTCTTGTTTAGAAACTGGTAGTAAAACATCTCCTTCATAACGAGGTTTACCAATAGTTTCTGATATCTGTTTTAAAGGTTCCGTAATAGGTTTAAATGTAGTCTCTAGAAATTCTTCTCTTTCACTTAAACCCATCCTCAATGCACGATTCTTCATCCTAATAGAATCACTGAGTGATTTTATTTCTTTTAATAGTTTTTCTTGATTCACCATGTTTACACTGTGAAGTTCAACGTGTAACTAGATGTAGCATCGGTAGTTCAACGCATAAATACAAATTTATCCAACCCTATACGATATCTACCATTTTTAATATCTTCTTCCTTCATAATAACGAGAAAGCTATATTTCTCATTCCATGCTTTGCCACACATCTCTTTAAATTTTTCAAATGGCATATCCGCATTTACATGATCATTATATATATGCTTTAAATTTGTTTCATCTTGCTTGAAGATGATCAACATATTTGCATTGTCTCTTATAAGTTGTTTTGGAATTTTACTGTATGTTTGACCAATGTAAATGCTATCAATATTATGATGTCTTCCCATAGCAAAATAATTCCTTATTGTGTCATGATTTTCACAAGAAACATCGTCAAATATAAAAATAGAAAATGGTTTTGCTTCATTTGGTTGCATAATTGTTTCACTGGCATTAAACTTGTAAAAATTTACTTCAGGTACACTTGCAAGTACTTTATCCAATAATTGATATTTTGGTTGTTGCAATGATTTTGAAAAAATATATATATTGTTAAAACGCAATCCTTTAGGATTAGTTATAAGGTTAAAAACAACATTAGTTTTTCCACAATTTGAAGGACCAGTTATTAGACATCTTATCGTATTTGGTAGTAATTCACCATGTTTTCCATGATTTAACTTATCATTGTCAACTGTCAATTCATCAATGTTATTGATATTAAATCGATCTTTTTGTTGTACAATCTCCATCTTGTATAAAGATTAAACACACAATGAGCTATTAAACAACTATACTAAGTCTTTTGAAGGAATCCAAGAGTCTTCACTTTTATCAAACCCTAACCACCGGACTTTAACCATATCCTTTTTCCTTTGTAAAATCTTCTCGACAAGATATACATCACCGACTGTTGATTTCAACAATTCATGTCCGTAAAATCCACCTTGAAGTAATTCACCCTTGTTATCCTTTAATAAATAGGTTTCAGGTATAGTTGGTTGCACTTTATAAATTGTAAATACTTCATTAGTCCAATTTGGTAGATATCTTTTACTAAATACACCTTTGTATTTGCTTATACGAACTTTATCGTTGACCTTGAACTTCTTTGGTTGCAATTTTTCCAATTTTGGTGTTGTATTATTTTTAATGCGTTGTAATACAATTTTGGCATTAGCACTATTTACCTGGATAGGTTTCATTCCAATGGTACGATGATATTTGTTGTTATACTCTTTTATAAGTTGTGGTAATATGTCATACCACACGTATGATCCTCTTTTTGAAAATTGTTTATACATCGCACCTTTTAATGTTCTATTGAATCTTTCAATTATTGAAGCTTTAACTTCAGAATTTGTAGAATAATGATTTATTTGATGTTTCTTCATCAAAGCTGCAAAGTCTTTATTAAAATATTCTTTTCCATCATCGGTCTGTAGATGTTTAATTTTAAATTTATTTCTTTGTATGGTGGTTTCCATAGCTTTTGTAACACTTTTACCAGTCTTATCCTTCAATGGTAAAGCGTCAGCTATTTTAGTAAAACAGTCTATAATTATTAAAATATATTTAAATCCTTTATTTAATTTACTGTGCGGTATCATTTCAATGAGATCAGCTTGATAAAGATCATTCATTCCTTTAATGATTGTACTTCTTCTTGGAAATCTTCTTCTTGCTGGTTTATGTAGTTCATTTACAATCTTGTCCTTCACACTTTCCATCTTCAGATGTTGCTTGTACACCGCATGTAAAAATACTGATCCATAAAATAGTTTATTCTCATTTATATAGTTTGAATATAGGTCAAGGCCATTTCATATTAGTGTAAAAAAGAGGGAACATGGCATTGGGCTTGCCATGCCCCCTCTTCTTTACGGAAAGGGAAAAGGAAGAAGGTAGAGGACGAAGAATAGGTTTACTGGTCGATAGGGTTTAGAGAGTAGTGGCCGAATGGTAAAGTATTAATTTTATCTTCTAAAATATGGCGCTTGTCATCTTTGTAGCTTAATGCCCACTTTGTTTGTTTGACACTAAAAAGTTGATGATTATAACTTCTAATAGTGTTGAACGTTGCAGTTGTTTCAACATTTTCAAACAAACATCTTTTATAATGTTCAAACTGTACGTTCTTTTTCAGGAAAGAAGTTTTTATTCCTTTGGCCTTCTTCGTGACTTGATGTTCGTTCCTCTCGTTTATGTACAGTTGAAATGAATACAGTTTGGACATTAATGCTACAATTTCCATCATCGGCACACCATTTGTTTCATCTTTAAATTTTCCCAATACTTTCTTATTTCTGTCATAGTCGTAATTTGGATGATCCTTAGGATAATCGGAAAAGTCGAAATCATCTTTATATATAAAGGTGCGTAGATCTTCATACATGTCATTTGTTTTAATCCAGTAAATTAGTGCATCCGTGTCCATATATGCAATACCAATGTTCTCTCTTCCATAATAGTTAACCATCTTCTTATAATGAAACTCGTACATATGTGTTTTTGAAATATCCAAGATTGACATTCCAAGATACAAAGGACGATCCATTGTAACTGACTTCTTGTTCATGGAAATAACAACTAGATTTTCATTAATAATTATAGATGAACCAAAGTTTGGTTGTTGCACCAATTTCTGTAATTTTACTGGATCAGTTACCAATTTGATATCCTTATGTTTCCTTTTGTTTTCCAAAGTCTTGCCAAATATTGCGTTATTCATTAATTTGAAAAAATCTTTTTGAAAACTTGATGTAGCGGTGGCTCTTCTTCTTGTGTTGTTGTCGATGTAAGGTTTTAACCAACAAGATTGAGAAAATTGTAGTACTCGATTAATTTTTGTAATTCTCAATCCTAAGTCTAAAGCTTGTTGTATCATCCAGTAGTGTCCAACATATCGAGACTTGTCGGTTAAAGTCATCATTAATTTTGGCCATCTTCCAGTAGGGGAAATTTCAGTCTTCGGAAGAAGTGGTAAATCATAATGTTGATCATGAAGATGTTCAGGATATTCAAAATTAACATCAAAAATGTAACCAGTTTCACCATGCTTCGGTATATCCATTATGTTTCCAATCGATTCTGGATCTATCCATTTAAAATTATCATATGGAAGGGGATTCGACATTGCCCATCCGTATAAGTTATTTGCATCAAAATAACCCAGGAATGTTGTTGGTTTTGATACATCATAATCGGGCAGATACTTGTTGTTCGCCTTGAAATGTCGTGTAACGCTTTGCGTCAATCCCCCTCGAACTCCTGACTCTAACATCATAACCATATCTATATCAGTAAGAAGTTGTATTTTACAATTTGTTTCTTTCAACATAGCTTGCCATGCTAATCCAGGTGAAGTGTACGAATGAAGAGGGTCCAATCCATATGCCGCAAAACATGTATTTCTAAATTCTTCCATTATATCACATAGTAAAGTTACATCCAATTTAACATAAAAATCTGAATATTCTCCCAATGTTCTAAATCCTAAATCGTTCCATACTTTACATGCATGATCATAGTCCTCTTGAGATATGTCCATGTCATAAAGTTTACTTTTGAATTCTTCTTTAGCCGGAAGTGATGTTTCATTAAATCTTTCTAAACTGTCTATGTAATCATATGGAAACACACCTTTCCGAAGTACCAAATCCAGTTTGTCGTTATTTACAATCTTCTTTGTTTCGATGAAATCTTGTTTCCTTAAATTTTCTGAAAGTTTGGACAAACTCGACGGCATAAATCTGTAGGAGTCCAAGAATCTTAGTTTCATGTTTCCAACTTCTTTGGAAAAACTTATAAACTTCTCTGAAGTTTCAGCTAACACATCGATTTTACCGTCGTCTCTTCCTAGTTCAGGTATTATAAAATGAGCATCGTACCCACTGAGGTTATGCAGAACCACAGGAATAAATAGTGGTAAACGATAGCTCAAGTTGCATTTATTACAAGCAGCACCCCTGTAATAACCTGTGAGGTGATCGTGATCTTTAACTTTATAATTCTCAATAGTAAAATCATTTTTGCATAAGAAACATCGAGTTGCATTTTCATGTTGAATTTCTTCTTCTTCCTCCATCGGTTTCATTGGTACAATATTTGTATATAATCTTTGTGCATTTCCAGCTATTGAATATAAGTGATCAAGAAATATTTTTTCTACATTTTCACCACGATATACTAGAGGTTCTGAAGTTAATCCATATCTGTTTAAATGTTCTTCTGATAATGTTGATTTAACCATTAAACAAAAACTATTTGGTTTGTGCATTTGATATTTGACACTTTTTCTAGCTTCACAATTTTCATCTTCTATAGGAATTAGTGTTGATTCAAAGTCCGCATATACAACTATAGGGATACGGTATTGATGATGAACCTTTTCAAATTTAACGAATGCTCTGTTTTCCGCAGGTAAATTAATCTTTGCTTCATAATTATTGTTACATAGTCTTTTGTGCTCTTGTAACCATTCTCTTCCTTCTCTTCCTTCTCGTTGAAAATTAAAACATCTCTTGCAAATTATCTTTTTGTTTCTATTTTTTGAAAGTTGCTTGTTAACAAGACGATCAAATTGCTTTATGTACACATAGTGAGACACATCTCCTCGCGTTAGTAGTAGTAAATCCGTATGATCTGGTAGCTCTTCTTTTGCAATACGTAAAGGATACACTTTGTTTGAACTATCTAATGCAAAAACATTGATAGACGTACCGGGATTTTTCTTCTCAAATTTTGATATATCTTTCAGTGATACAGGATAAGTGATTCCTTGAAAATTGTATCTAAATCTTTGATTTTCATATTCTTGGTCAGGTCTATTCACATGATGTGGTACAAATTTAGTTGTCATTGCATAACGAAAACATTCATTGTCTTCATTTTTAACATTAATACAAGATTTTGTATCTTCAATTCTTTTTGGCAGAGGAATGTAACTTGATCCCATTAGTCCATATCCATGTTTGTGAACTCTTATATCTAATACTTCAATACTTGTAAGACTCCATCCGGATCCTCTTCCTTCGTGTTCCTGAATTTTTGTTAATATTTCTTCTATACAGTTCTCTACTATTGAATCAATGTTTGAACTTTCCATAATGGTTCGGTTTTTTGTTATGAATCCTCTTGGTGATAATTCTTCTTGTACATTTATAAACATAGCTTCTAGTAGTAAACCAAATTTAAGAAAGTTCAATCTTTTTAATTCTTCTTTTAAAGTTTTACTTACAATTGGTTTTGCTTCTCTAATAAATTCTTCTAGCTTCAAGTTTTCATTTTGAATCTTATGATGCATTACTACTTTACCAGGTAATGCAAATACTTGTAGATTTGGTAAAGTAGTTGAAGATGTTGCTGTTATTCCATATTGTTCTTCTTGTTCTTCTTGTTCTTCTTGTTCTTCTTGTTCTTCTTGTTCTTCTTGTTGTTCTTGTTGTTCTTGTTTTTCTTCTGGGTTGTTGTGAATTAGTTCTTTATGACAGTCTAATAGAATTTCATCGTGAAACGATTCCGAACATTTATCGCAACGATACATGTTGAGATGTTTACTCTTCGAAATTTCACCAAGAAATGAAGTGGGCTCTCACGTTCCTCCTATTATAATGGTTCCCCCACCACTATTTCATCCTTTTCACTATCCTAGGAAATCAAACATTTTCAACAAAATATTAACCTTCTACAAACTAATTGTTCATTCGTGTTCTTTATTCCCATTGGAGTTTTAGTATATACTTCTTTATATTCAAACTTTAACAAACTTTCTTTTAACATCTGTTAGGACAGATGTTATAGGACAGATCTTAAAAGAACAAATGTTGGAGTGGAAATGGCTAGAGCACAGGCACTTGGTTGAACTAAATTTGCGCATAAATTAACTAGAGTTGAACTGAAAATTCGCATAAATTAAAAGTTAGTTCAAAACTAAAATTCGACAGTGTTAAAAAACTCTAACAGTTGAATAAAAATAAACATTAGTTCAAAACTGAAATTCAACAGTGTTAACCAAATTCTAACAGTCAAACAAATAGGTCAAGGTAATCCAATTTAACGCGAGAACGAGGAATAGAGCACTAAGTGGCATGTTAGTCCATTACCACAAAGTGATCTATTCCTCGCTCTCTATTCTATATCTACTTTTTCAGTTTACTTATTTATATTAAAATGTTGAAATTTTACTATGTAGAATGTCCATTCTTTCTCTTCAACTTTTCGATTGTTTTTAGCAATTGTAACAAATATTCATTAGTTTTAACCAAAGTCTTTAGTTTGCTACATCCAATTTCAATGGAAGGTATTATAAGTTGTAATTTTATAAGTTCAATCTTTTCTTTCTTGCGAATTTCTTTCTTTATTATATTATTCCTTATTTTTGCTGAAGATTTAAACTCCATGTTGTTTCTGCTAAAGCCACAATAATAATAAAAGTCTCTTCAAACAACCTGCATTTATACACATTCCCCCACCACTTTATAATCCCCACTCCTTTCCCCCTCTTCTTTATATGTGGAAGGAAGTATTATAATTAGATTCCTAATATTTCTTTTCCTTTTTCACTACATGGGGGGAAGGGTAATTTGTTATTACACTAGTTGTGCAAGAAAATAGCCGCCAGTATCCACACCTTGTTCATAGCACTCCATCATAGATTGTGCCCACTGCAACATGCGGTCTCTGTCATTTGGTGTGACAAGGAAAGAATGACTATCACCATACAATATAAAAGAGTCAATTCGCACATAACATCCTAAATTTAACCATTTATTAGCTTCAACTATAAACTTTTCTATTGTATCAAATGGAAATTGTGGATCAATTGCTATAACCTTACGTTCTTCACTAAGTTCAACAGTATAATCATCATCATCCTCACTCTCACTATCATTATTTAAAATGTCTTCAGGTTGTAGAAAAACATCGGAAATTTTGGAAGAATTAATATGGTCATTCACATGAGGAGTCATTTTGAAGTAGGTAATATTGTAAACAGCAGAGACGAAACAACAAGAGCGGCGTGTAGAAGCAAAATGATGGAGTGACCAACACTCGCTCCGCTTTTATAACAGTATGCAAATGAGGGGTAAGAGCTGACCTTAACCGATCATCGACCCAAAGGAGAGGGGGAAGTACTTTTCTTACTACTCAAATGGAAGTAGGTTAGTAGGTCACGGGACTTAGAGTGTTAAAAAATAATGGGGGAGAAACACAACGCTATAACGCATTGTGTTTCTCCCCCATTATTTTTTTAGCAACAATTTGGAAAAAACTAAGTGAATTTACTGTTTACGCCCCCACCTTGTAATACGATCCTTTTTATCCCTGAGGAGAAAGTCTTGAGAATCTAAAGTGTTAAATCTCTTCTCTTTACACAAATTCTCACAAACTCTAATTTTATATTTTAAGCCGTTACATTTTGCCAAAATGTGTTGGTGGTCAACAACACTTAGAAAAAAATATTTCAAACCTTTCTTAAGCCTCTCTCCTCTGACGGATATTATTTTAGGATCGTCTTCAACGGTGGGGATTTCTGTCAGTTGTGGTTCAGAAATATGTTTCACGATATGTACACGGCAAAAACTTTCATTTTTAACACATTTCCTCCCACAAGCTGATCCTTTCTTAATTCCCCTAGTGAGCACTTCAGGGCAAGTAGTGGGACGGCTAAATGCCCTACGACGCTCTTCTTGTAATAATTGAAATTGCTCTGAAGGAGCAGGCTTAGGAGCAGGTTTGGGAGTAGGCTTAGTGGATTTAGTTTTATGATAGGTGTGGTCTTCAGGCATAGTAAGTGGTGGGGTAGGAGGCAATGGTGACAGTGGAATGATAGGTGTACTAAGACTATGAAGCAAAGTTTCAAATGAAGGGGTATTAAGACGGGGAGCTGGCTTCTGTGGAGGCGGCATGATGGTTGATGGCGGTGTGGAGTCGTTTGAAAGCGAAGTAGAAGGCGAAGGCGGTGAAAAAATGCTTCGAAGTTTAGAAGTCTTGATAGGCGGAAGAATAGTGCCAGAAGTTGAAGGTTGGGATCCAAGTTGCTTCTTGTACCAGTCAGGAGGATTTTTCAGACGAAGAGTTTTCTTTGGTGCAGTAACAGCCGTAGTAGAAGTTGAAGTAGAAGTTAAAGTAGAAGTTGTAGTTGGCACAGATGACATGGTTGTGGCTCCAAGTTCGCAGCGTAACGTCTGGAATCAGAATGAAATGTTAGCCGCAGTCGGTGCGTCTTTTATAACAATATGCAAATGAGAGGGGTAGCAGCTGGCCGAGACTGATTATTGACCTGGGAGGTGGGGGAAAAGGGAAAAGAGAAGGTATTTATTTAAAATAATTCGCATAACTTTTGACTAAAATAAGATAACCAAATTCTTCTTTTACCAAAATGTTTGTCTTACATAGACCTTTTCAATGATGTATCGCTTGTCCAAATCCGTCAATCCGTTATCAAGCTATAGCCATTTTAATTTTTCAGGTCATGACCGGTCGTTCACCCGGAGTAGTGGGGGAAGGAGTGGGGGTAGGGGGGGAGGGGGGGAGGGGGGGGAATCGACTCCATTTTTTCGGGGGGGGAGGGGGGGGGTCATTGACCCTTCCAAAAGTGGGTCAAGGTCATTCAAGATTTATAATGATCCAAGGTGATGGGAACAGTAATACTGTTCCCACCACCCTGTTTGCCTAACGGTTCCCACTCCCAACCCACTAGTTACGTTCTGCAAGGGACATCGACGCAATTTTGTTTGGACCGTCCGGGTCTACCGTAACGGTCCGGTCCGGGTCTACCGTAACCATGAATTCCAAGGGAAACTGGAACACCTAATGCAGAAACGCAACTCTAACCCCACCCAAACTAATCCCACCCATTATATTCCTAAACAAAAATGCAAAAACCTAGTCCGCATTTTGCGGATGTCCCACCCCTTCTAAGTGAAGTTCAACTGAACTTCTGAATTTACATTTAATCTACCCCCTAACATCTAGCTGTAAGGCAAAACAACATTAATTAGTATTACCAACACTTAAAACTAACAACACATCATTATTAAAAAACCAAATAATTCAACACAACCAAATACCATCATTATTCTTAAAATTAATACACCTTAATGCTAAATACCTCTTAAAATTAATACACCTTAATGCTAAACCCAACTTATAACTAACATCGCAATGCGCAAATTATTTCTTAAATTTAATACAACTTAAAACTAAACACACACACACACACATACTACATTGCATTAAAAAACGCAACGTAGTAGAAGAAGTTCAAATATATATAGGCCTACTATATATTTGAAACCTCTTGCTGAGTCGCCAACAACCTTTCGCTATGAAAGTTTGTTGACGACTGACGCTAAGATCAGGCTCGTATCGCTCCTCGGATTCTTGAGTAGTGGGGGAAGTTGTTTCACTACAGTACAGTGTTCAATCCAGTCCAATTCGCAGCAGTGTAAAAGAAAGGCAAAGGAGTGGGGAGCGGCGCATGCGCAACAACACAAAACCAAGGTTTGAGGTTAGAATTATCCATGTGCAGTAGCGCTAAAGTAAGTAATACAGGACTAGGCGCATGCGCATAGCATAGACTCATTCCGATCCAAGAACTTGTTGCATGCGCAGCAGGTTTGAGGTTAGAATTATCCATGGCAGCTGCCATATTTAGTCTGGTTTCACCACATAAAGTCAACAACCGGTGGTGACCGGCCATTGACCTGGAGGAGTGGGGGAAGGAGTGGGGGAAGGAGTGGGGGGGGCGGCTCCATTTTTTCGGGGGGGGGAGGGGGGGGGGAGGGGGGGGAGGGGGGGGGAGGTCATTGACCTTTCCGGTCGGTCATTGACCCCAAGGAGTAGGGATAGACACAGAACCCTACTTCTCTTACTACTCAGGTGAAAGTCGGTCAACCAGTCATTTGCTTGCCATCTGCCGCCATCTGGCTGGAGTTATTGCCTCTATAAAGGTGGGTAGTTTATCGCGCTACAAACATTCATTGCCTCGCATCCGCTCGGTCATCATCTCTCGTTAGTTTTATGTTATGACTACTTCACTTACTAGGTTTGAGGTTAGAATTATCCATGGAATAGCCTTTGTAAATTCTAACCTATAAAGTTACTACTCTGGCTTTCTGTTTCATTTTCTTTTACACTTCATTTTTTATATCAGTCTTCTTTTAACTTCTGAACTTAACACATCGGTTATGATGACTGCACAATGTTTAAAATTAAAGCTTTTGCGAACACAACACATATTACGAAGTACTTCTAAACCTTCAATTTCAAAGTGTAGAACTAATTTAAATAGAGTTAGGAAGAAGTACAGTTTTAACCCATTATACTCTTCAAAGACTTCGCAGGTTAATGTTGATGATAGTGTTATTTACAACATTTTGCATTCTATGTTACAATTCAACAACTTTGAACTTGTTACACCTATCGACTGTGTTCAACAAGTTTTTTTATTTTACCCCTACTATTCCTCATATAAGCACTGTCACCACAATTCCTACTTCATGCTCCTCTATTCTCTTCAGCTAAGCTAAGGTTTGAGGTTAGAATTATCCATGGCGGCCGCCATGTTTAATTCAGTTTCACCACATAGAGTCGGCAACCGGTTATTGGTCTAAAGGAGTAGGGGAAGTGGTGGTGGGGGAAGGTTGCCGTTTTATAAACCCTCTCCCTAGGCGGCGCTTCTCATTCAATCGCCAACTTTCAAACAATAAACACCTCTCCCATGGCACGAATGAATTATCCCACTATCACCAACTAGTTCAACTTTAAACTATTTCTGGTGGTAGTTGGGTAGGCTTTTTTAAAACTTACTCTGGATGACCTTGACATACTTTCCAGGCCCCCAGTTATAACTGTTGAATTTCAGTTTTCATCTTACTCTTAATTTTTGTTCAACTTTTAGAGTTTAGTTAACACAGTTGGATTTTAGTTTTCAACTAACTCTTAATTCATGCCCAATTCTACTTCAAATTCAGGGCATATGCTCTCGCCATCTGCACCCCAGCATCTGACGCCATCTGCTCGAGCAGCTGCTCGGGCAGATGGCACGACTTCCGGCGCAGAAGTAACCAAAACACACTACTCACTGGTACCTTATAAGTAAAAATGGAAAAAATGACTATGTATTTTCTTCACTACAGTGTCCATCTTATTATAAAAATCACGGATATCATAAAAAAATCATACCAGTTACATGCAAACATATTCTATTAAGGGGATCCGCTCTACGGCCCTTTTTTAACTTTTTTGATAATATTACAATGATATATTTTTTTACCTTTCTACACTATAAACTAGATAATTTTTAGAAAACTAAATTTTTAATTTTTTTTTGCCAAAAAAAGGCATTTTTTGTTTTTTTTCGCGTGATTTTCGCGATGTATTAGATTTTGAATAACTTTTTATTTTTCAACTAATACAAATATATTTTTGTTTTGTTTTATTCTGCATGAAATAAAGCAACTTTTGACGCATGAGTAGATATGAAACAGGCTTTCTGGGCCACCTCGTACTTCCGATTTCCGACCCTCCGAGAACTTCATTTTTGACTGGTTTTGGGCCAGTTTGTTATCTGATTGTAGGCTAATTACAACCATTTACAACATTTTACAACATTTTCTCAGGTTTTGCCAAGGGTGTTTTTAGGAAGTACGAGGGAAGTACGAGGGAAGTACGAGGAAGTACGAGGGAAGTACGAGGCGCCCTCTTAACCTACCCTTGTAAACCTCATATTTGACTGGTTCTGGGCCAGTTTGCATCTGATTTGGGGTTAATTTCAGCCATTTTTCAGGTTTTTCAAATGGTGTATTTAATCCAGAAAAAAATTAATCCAGAAATTTAATCCAAGGAAGTACGAGGCGTCCTCTTCACCAAACCCTCGTAAACCTCATATTTGACTGGTTCTGGGCCAGTTTGCATCTGATTTGGGGTTAATTTCAGCCATTTTTCAGGTTTTTCAAATGGTAAATTTAATCCAGAAAAAAAAATTAATCCATAAATTTAATCCAAGGAAGTACGAGGCGCTCTCTTAACCTATCCTTGTAAACCTCATTTTTGAATGGTTTTAGGCCAGTTTGCTGTCCCGGGGAGATGAACAAACGCTGATTCCTGTCCCGAGAGCAGGTGTTGTAGTAGATGACTTGGGGCTTTTGTAGATTATTGTAAGTTAGTTCTGCGTCATCTGAAGGAAAAGCGGTCTGATTGGTGGAAACGGGGCATGTGACAAGGAAGAGCGTTTTGATTGGTAGGAAGAGGTCATGTGACAAGGAAGAGCGCTCTGATTTGTCATTACCGTTACTTTAAGTCTGAGGATGAAAAAACAAAAATCTCGATACATTTTGATTTCCAACATCATTTTTTATAATTTTAATCAGTTTACACCGGTGCTTCCGAATCCGCCGTATTTCCGTTCAGTCTGTTCGACTTTGTCCAACCTGATACACGGCGGCTTTTTGTACATCTCGCAGATGATCTGCGCAATCCTATCTCCACGACGCACATGAAAATCGGTATCGGAATTATTTATCAACAGAATACAGACATTGCCGGTATAGTCTCTGTCCACCACACCAGCACCGACACTGATACAATGTTTTAGGGCTAGACCAGATCTCGGCGCGATCCTTCCATAACAGCCTTCGGGAAATTTAAACGTTATATCCGTTTTTACCAATTGTTGTCCCCGCTTTGGTACAACATAATCATATGCGCTTCTCAGATCAAGACCGGCTGCATCCGGTGACCCGTTGTACGGTTCAAATCCCTTTTCACTCAACAAATAATAACCGTAGCTTTCAGCCATTATTGATTCCTAATGTATGCATTATGGGTTTTCACAACAAATAAGTTAAATGGGGCATTTTCAAAAATGTATTTAAATTATGTTTTTAAAAACTATTTTTATTCGTCAACTTTAAACTCAATATTGTGTTTGAATTTATTATCTGAAAGTGTTATTTTACCGTTGTACAACACTTAGAGTTTCCCCTTAAAATTCAACAGTTTGATATAGTTATTCGTCAACCTGTCATTCCAGCTTTTCCTCAATGAGGACTATAATATTTAATATTTACAATAAGAATCGGATAAGGAGTCATCTTATTAAGGGAAGTACGAGAGAAGTACGAGGGAAGTACGAGGGAAGTACGACAGAAGTACGAGGGAAGTACGAGGGAAGTACGAGGGAAGTACGAGGGAAGTACGAGGGAAGTACGAGGGAAGTACGAGGGAAGTACGAGGGAAGTACGAGAGAAGTACGAGAGAAGTACGAGAGAAGTACGAGGGAAGTACGAGGCGCCCTCTTAACCGACCCTTGTAAACCTGATTTCAATTGTTACAATCAATTGCAAAAAATGTCGTGTTTATATGATAAAGTGTTGTAGGGCGACTTTTGGTTTATTTAAATTAAAATTGCTTTTCTTAACCAGCGAGCATGTTATTTGTTTGAAATTACCTTTGTTAAGCAAATTTGTTATTATGATAAAAATATTATCTTTTTAAATTTATTCTAATCTGCTTTATTATTTTCCTGTTATAGAGTGCAGCAGAAGATGGAAACAGTCAAAGTCAACTGTAAATTTTGTGCGAAGCTTATTGCGAAATCGAACATCTCCCATCATTTAAAGATATGTGCGAAAAATCCTAATAAAGACAATTCGCGCTATAAAAAAGTAACGTGTGAAAAATGTATGAAAACCATTTTAAACATCAATTTTAACAGACATAAAACGAAATGCAAGCAACCAACATCATCCGATTTCCGACCGGGACAAAATGACGGACAACCCGGTATGAGCAGTAAGCATAAACAACCAGTCTGCAAGCAACCAACCACATCCGATTCTCGTCCAACACAAAATGATGAACAACCTACTACGAGCGGCACACATAAACGACTAATCTGCAAGCAACCACCATCATCCGCTTCTCGTTCAGCACGAAATGATGAACAACCCAGTACGAGCGGTACACATAAACGACCATCACCGAACAAAGATGATTTCGATGAACAGCCTGAAATTAAAAAGCCACGGATTGAAAATGAAAATGTTTCTTCAATCATCCAGAAAGTGTGCAATAGTGTCAGCATGGTTTGTTCTTCTGCTCTGAATGCGATTAAAAATCTTTTTAAACCCCCCGTTGACCTTCCGCCCGTCAGTGAAGATGAACACTGTATAAAGGAAAAAGCTTTTAGTAATAGACTTTTAACATACCAATTTAAAAACTGCCGTGGTATAAAAAACCCAGAGATATTTTTAAATAGATATCGAGATTTGATTGTTGCTAAGATTGAAGAACATTTGGAACAGTACAATGTGAAAGTAAATTTTTCGTTTGCTGCCAACTACAGACGGAATGTTCCTGGTGTGGATAAGCAGCTGGAAATAGACACCATGTATTTCAAAACTGAGAATACAATCATATATAAGACGACCGACTTACGTCAAGTGTTTAAAGATGCGATAGCAAAGTTATTAACTCGAATGGAAGAGTTCGAGGCACGGGGGTCAGGTTGGACGTTACACGAAGTCTTGTTTTTAGAACTGGCAATAAACAAATATGTACCATTCAGAGGGTCAAGTTATATTAAACTGCCAGACGTCATTAAAAATAAAAAAGCTGTCATAAATGTTAAAAACAATGACCAGAAATGTTTTCTATGGTCTGTACTGGCAGCTTTGCATCCTGTTGTTAATCATTCTTACAGAGTCAGCAAATACCTTGAATACGAACACGACTTTGACAAAGCGTTGAAAGACATTAAATTTCCTGTGAGTTTGGATGATGTGAAAAAATTCGAAAGACGCAGTGGGATATCCATCAATGTTTATGGTTATACTTGTGCAGGAGAAAATAAACTCAACGTATATCCTTTGATTGTGACTGATGATGAAAAAGATCAACACGTTGACCTCTTGTATATGAAAACGGCAAATAAATCTCACTATTGTTATATAAAAAACTTGAGTAGGTTGGTGGGAAATCAAATCAGTAGGTATCATTGTGAGGCACATATATGCAGGCGTTGTTTACAACATTTCGGAAGAAAAGATCTGCTTCAAAGTCACAAAGAACTCTGTAAGGAACACGAAGCGGTGAAAATCAGAATGCCAAAAAAAGGTGATGTCGTCAAGTTTACCCATCATAGATGTCAGATGAAGATTCCGTTCGTCATGTATGCAGATTTCGAGTGCATACTGGAACCGATCGACACTTGTCAACCACCGGAAAACGGCACATCGTACACCAATAAATATCAACACCACGCGGCTAGAAGCTTCGTATTATACACGGTGTATACTAATGGTGATTATAAAGAACCGATAACATATTTCGGTGTGGATGCTGCTCAACAATTTGCAAAAGTGTTGAAATCTGAATTGGAAGCTATTGAAGAATTTTGTCTTGCAAACAAAAAACCCATGAACCCGCTGACTGACGAACAGAGAGAGCACTCAGAAAAAACAAAGATATGTCATATATGCGGTAAAGATTTGGTAACTGATTTTGTCTTCGATCACGATCATTTGACGGGTGAATTTCGTGGATTAGCACACAACTCATGTAACTTGAACTATCAGATTCCGAAATTCGTCCCCATATTCATACACAACCTGACCGGATACGACACTCATCTGTTTGTAAAAATGCTGCGTTTAGATGATAAAACCAAGATAGATGTCATCCCGAATAACGAGGAAAGATATCCTACACAGTTGATTTCAATATCAATATAAAAGCAAGATTCGTAGATTCATTCAAATTTACCATTGACTCACTCGATACGCTGGTAAAAAACTTGGACCGATTTGTACACACAAGTAAATATGGGGGTTGGGGTACACAGGCGCTTATGCTTAGGCAAAAAGGTGTTTATCCATACGATTATATGGACAGCGATGATAAATATTTGGAAACCAGTTTACCAAGCCAAGAAAAATTTTACAATAAATTGAACAAATGCGGGATCAGCGATTCGGACTATTCACGTGCAAAACAGGTTTGGGAGGGATTCGAGATAAAGAATATGAAAGAGTACACCTTACTTTATAATAAAGCTGACGTGTTATTGTTAGCCGATGTTATGGAAAGTTTCAGGAACATTTGCATAGAAACTTACTCACTCGACCCCGCATGGTATTTCACAACCCCGGGGCTTTCATGGAGTGCCATGTTGAAGCAGACGGGAATAGAACTTCAGCTGTTGACCGATTATGAAATGATTTTGATGATCACCAAAGGCATCCGTGGGGGCATATCACAATGCAGCAATCGCTATGCGAAGGCGAACAACCCGTACATGCCTCTTTATAACAAAGACGAACCGACTACATATCTGATGTATTTAGATGCCGTGAACCTATACGGATGGGCGATGTCTCAACCAATGCCGTATGGTGATTTCGAATGGGTTGATACGGATATAGATGTTATGAAGATCGACGATGACTCTGACAAAGGATATATTCTGGAAGTCGACTTGGAGTATCCCCAAGAACTGCACGATTTGCATTCCGAGTTTCCTCTCGCTCCGGAAAAACGTTGCCCACCCGGTTCCAAGGAGGTTAAACTCCTTACCACTCTGTATGACAAAGAGAAATATGTTATTCACTATCGAAATTTGAAAATGTATTTAACACTTGGAATGAAACTTACCAAGATACACAGAGTGTTGCGCTTCAGTCAGAGTAAATGGTTGGAACCCTACATTGAGAAGAACATGGGCATGTGGATGGAGCAAACGAATAAATCGGCTAAACAGTTTTTCAAACTGATGAACAACTCGATTTATGGGAAAACCGTTGAGAACATCAGGAATAGAGTGGATATACGTCTGGCGACTCAGGACAAGCAGATCGACAAATGGATCGCGAAGCCGCAGTTCAAACACAGAACGATATTTTCAGAAAACCTTTCAGCGGTGCTCATGAGGAAAATGAGTTTACTATTCAACAAGGCGATTTACATTGGGATGAGCATATTGGACATATCCAAGACACTCGTATACGATTTCCATTACAATTTTATAAAGGCTAAATACGGTGATAAAGCTAAATTGCAGTACACAGATACCGACAGTCTGGAGTATCTGATAGAGACACCGAATTTTTATGAAGATATGAAACTGACACTCGACAGGTACGACACCTCCAACTACAAGAAGTATAACCAATTCAATATGCCACGGGTGAACAAGAAAACATTGGGAACGATGAAAGACGAATTCGGTGGTGTAATCGGTAAGGAATTCGTAGGACTGCGATCCAAGATGTATGCCAACTATACTTTGGAGGGTGACGAGCTAAAAAAATCTAAAGGAGTGAAAAAATCTGTTGTAAAAAATGAAGTCACCTTCGAGGATTACAAGAAATGTTTGTTCGAGCAGAAAGAACTATACAAATCGATGAACATCATAAGAAGTCACGGGCATGAGTTGTACAGCGTTGAAATGTATAAAAAAGTACTATCTACGACTAATGACAAGCGATACATCTTGGAAGACGGAATCACCAGTCTGCCGTGGGGACACTACAAGATACCCAAGGATGTCGAAGCCGAATTGCTTTTGAACAGCAACATTTCACTGGAATAGAGAGCAAGTTGTTTTTATTTGTGAATAACCTTAGACCAAAAGATCTAATTCCTTGGAAACTATTCCTTAGACTTAGGCACTAAAACCTAGTAGCTAGGCTTTGACCTGTGAATAGGAAATATTACCCATTAACTTAGACCTTATGTGTTGGACCTAAGATATAAGCCTCGGCCTTACACCTGGTTCCTAAGACTAAAACCTTAGACTACACCGATTCCTAGACCTATGCTCTAATTCCTTAGACACGAGGCCTTATACTTAAGACCTAAGACCTAGCAGCTGAAGTAACCTATGAGCCATTAGTCAAGAACTAATGAATTAGACCAAAGATCTAAACCTAAGGCCTTACACTGATTCCAAACACCTTATACTAGAATAATTCCTTAAACCTAAGATCTAATTCCTAAGAACCAAGGCCTTAGACTTAAGACCTAAAAATCTAAAGGGGCCGCGATTCACAGCCCCCCATGAATTGAGCAAATATTAGGCAACGGGGTCTTTTTTCTTTGAATATGAAATCATGATCAGAAATGGTTATCAGATTCAGATTGGAGTATTTGAAGACCAACCTCCATCCATCTTACCCAAGACCTAAGGCCCTACCGCATGGAGTTGACCCAAGACCTAAGGCTATACACCGTGGTCTAGGCTTTAAAGTTCTTAAAAAGACCGAAGCCATAGAGTTAAGATCTGAACACTTACAAGGGGGGTCGCGATTCACGACTCCCCGCTGAACAGACACCGTGGTCTAGACCCAATACCTAAGGCCCTACACCATTGTCTAGACCCAAGATCTAAGGTTCTTCACCATGATCTAGACCCTAAGACCAAAGACCTTATACCATGGTCTAGTACTCGGCATAAACCGTTTGCAGTTGTTGTTTCATCTATAGCTAGAGGTAAGCCGGCCTCTAAGTTCTTAGACCCTAAGACCAAAGACCTTATACCATGGTCTAGTACTCGTCATAAACCGTTTGCAGTTGTGGTTGTTTCATCTATAGCTAGAGGTAAGCCGGCCTCTAAGTTCTTAGACCCTAAGACCAAAGACCTTATACCATGGTCTAGTACTCGTCATAAACCGTTTGCAGTGTTTGTTTTGTCTATACCTAGAAGAAAGTCGGCCTTTAAGTTCTTAAACCCAAGACCTAAGGGCCCACACCACGGTCTGGACTCTAGACCTAAGGCAATATCCCGAGGTCTAGTACTCGTTTAAAACCGTGTGCAATTGTAGTTGTTTCGTATATTTTTAGAGGAAACTTGGACTTTTATGTTCTTAGACCTGAGACCTAAGCTTTTACACCGTGGTCTAGTACTTGTCTTGAACCGTATGCAGTTGTGAGTGTTTCATCTATAGCTGGGCGAAGATTGGCCTTTTACGTTCCTAGACCCAAAGCTTAACACCCTACACCATGGTCTGGTACTCGTCTTAAACTGTGTGCAGCTATTACTGTCTCGTCTCGAAAAAGAGAGCTTTTACACCATAACTTAGAACGAAAACCCGTGGTCTTATTCCTAAAACCTAGGACCTTAGACCGATACCCTAGGACTTAAGGGCTTAGACTTATTGCTTTTGATCTAGGGCAAAAGGAATTTAAATTAGTACCTAAGGCCTCATAATTTAGACCAACCCCAATCCCAAGCATTTAAGGCATTAGTCCATGGACCTTTATTTATATGACCTTAAACATTTGACCTAAGATCTAAGACTTTAACATAAGACTTAAGCCCTAAGACCCATGGGCTAGTACTCCTCCTACACCGCGTGGGACCGTGTAAAATGGCGTGCATAAAGCCAATCATATATATTATTTGAAAGCACAGCGCACGTGAACGCCTGTGTTTGCTGTTGGGCGTTTTAATGATTTGCGCTTTCGGGCGTTTTGCAAACTCGACGCGGAAATTACGATCGCAGACGTAAATTATTAAAAAAACATCGTCTATACATCGATTTGGAAAAACGATCGTAGACGTCGATTATTTTAAACAGCGTCTGGGCATCGATTTTGAAAAACGTTCGCAAACGTTAAATATTAAAGTGCATCGTCTACACATCGATTTTGAAAAACGTTCGCAGACGTTAAATATTAAAGGGCATCGTCTACACATCGATTTTGAAAAACGTCCGCAGACGTTAATTATTAAAGGGCATCGTCTACACATCGATTTGCAATATGCAGGTCGAGTTTGCAAAACGCCCGAAAGCGCAAATCATTAAAACGCCCAACAGCAAACACAGGCGTTCACGTGCGCTGTGCTTTCAAATAATATATATGATTGGCTTTATGCACGCCATTTTACACGGTCCCACGCGGTGTAGGAGGAGTACTAGCCCATGGGTCTTAGGGCTTAAGTCTTATGTTGAAGTCTTAGATCTTAGGTCAAATGTTTAAGGTCATATAAATAAAGGTCCATGGACTAATGCCTTAAATGCTTGGGATTGGGGTTGGTCTAAATTATGAGGCCTTAGGTACTAATTTAAATTCCTTTTGCCCTAGATCAAAAGCAATAAGTCTAAGCCCTTATGTCCTAGGGTATCGGTCTAAGGTCCTAGGTTTTAGGAATAAGACCACGGGTTTTCGTTCTAAGTTATGGTGTAAAAGCTCTCTTTTTCGAGACGAGACAGTAATAGCTGCACACAGTTTAAGACGAGTACCAGACCATGGTGTAGGGTGTTAAGCTTTGGGTCTAGGAACGTAAAAGGCCAATCTTCGCCCAGCTATAGATGAAACACTCACAACTGCATACGGTTCAAGACAAGTACTAGACCACGGTGTAAAAGCTTAGGTCTCAGGTCTAAGAACATAAAAGTCCAAGTTTCCTCTAAAAATATACGAAACAACTACAATTGCACACGGTTTTAAACGAGTACTAGACCTCGGGATATTGCCTTAGGTCTAGAGTCCAGACCGTGGTGTGGGCCCTTAGGTCTTGGGTTTAAGAACTTAAAGGCCGACTTTCTTCTAGGTATAGACAAAACAAACACTGCAAACGGTTTATGACGAGTACTAGACCATGGTATAAGGTCTTTGGTCTTAGGGTCTAAGAACTTAGAGGCCGGCTTACCTCTAGCTATAGATGAAACAACCACAACTGCAAACGGTTTATGCCGAGTACTAGGCCATGGTATAAGGCTTTTGGTCTTAGGGTCTAAGAACTTAGAGGCCGACTTTCCTCTAGCTTTAGATGAAACAACCACAACTGCAAACGGTTTATGCCGAGTACTAGACCATGGTATAAGGTCTTTGGTCTTAGGGTCTAGATCATGGTGAAGAACCTTAGATCTTGGGTCTAGACAATGGTGTAGGGCCTTAGGTATTGGGTCTAGACCACGGTGTCTGTTCAGCGGGGAGTCGTGAATCGCGACCCCCCTTGTAAGTGTTCAGATCTTAACTCTATGGCTTCGGTCTTTTTAAGAACCTTAAAGCCTAGACCACGGTGTATAGCCTTAGGTCTTGGGTCAACTCCATGCGGTAGGGCCTTAGGTCTTGGGTAAGATGGATGGAGGTTGGTCTTCAAATACTCCAATCTGAATCTGATAACCATTTCTGATCATGATTTCATATTCAAAGAAAAAAGACCCCGTTGCCTAATATTTGCTCAATTCATGGGGGGCTGTGAATCGCGGCCCCTTTAGATTTTTAGGTCTTAAGTCTAAGGCCTTGGTTCTTAGGAATTAGATCTTAGGTTTAAGGAATTATTCTAGTATAAGGTGTTTGGAATCAGTGTAAGGCCTTAGGTTTAGATCTTTGGTCTAATTCATTAGTTCTTGACTAATGGCTCATAGGTCACTTCAGCTGCTAGGTCTTAGGTCTTAAGTATAAGGCCTCGTGTCTAAGGAATTAGAGCATAGGTCTAGGAATCGGTGTAGTCTAAGGTTTTAGTCTTAGGAACCAGGTGTAAGGCCGAGGCTTATATCTTAGGTCCAACACATAAGGTCTAAGTTAATGGGTAATATTTCCTATTCACAGGTCAAAGCCTAGCTACTAGGTTTTAGTGCCTAAGTCTAAGGAATAGTTTCCAAGGAATTAGATCTTTTGGTCTAAGGTTATTCACAAATAAAAACAACTTGCTCTCTATTCCAGTGAAATGTTGCTGTTCAAAAGCAATTCGGCTTCGACATCCTTGGGTATCTTGTAGTGTCCCCACGGCAGACTGGTGATTCCGTCTTCCAAGATGTATCGCTTGTCATCAGTCGTGGATAGTACTTTTTTATACATTTCAACGCTGTACAACTCATGCCCGTGACTTCTTATGATGTTCATCGATTTGTATAGTTCTTTCTGCTCGAACAAACATTTCTTGTAATCCTCGAAGGTGACTTCATTTTTTACAACAGATTTTTTCACTCCTTTAGATTTTTTTAGCTCGTCACCCTCCAAAGTATAGTTGGCATACATCTTGGATCGCAGTCCTACGAATTCCTTACCGATTACACCACCGAATTCGTCTTTCATCGTTCCCAATTTTTTCTTGTTCACCCGTGGCATATTGAATTGGTTATACTTCTTGTAGTTGGAGGTGTCGTACCTGTCGAGTGTCAGTTTCATATCTTCATAAAAATTCGGTGTCTCTATCAGATACTCCAGACTTTCGGTATCTGTGTACTGCAATTTAGCTTTATCACCGTATTTAGCCTTTATAAAATTGTAATGGAAATCGTATACGAGTGTCTTGGATATGTCCAATATGCTCATCCCAATGTAAATCGCCTTGTTGAATAGTAAACTCATTTTCCTCATGTGCACCGCTGAAAGGTTTTCTGGAAATATCGTTCTGTGTTTGAACTGCGGCTTCACGATCCATTTGTCGATCTGCTTGTCCTGAGTCGCCAGACGTATATCCACTCTATTCCTGATGTTCTCAACGGTTTTCCCATAAATCGAGTTGTTCATCAGTTTGAAAAACTGTTTAGCCGATTTATTCGTTTGCTCCATCCACATGCCCATGTTCTTCTCAATGTAGGGTTCCAACCATTTACTCTGACTGAAGCGCAACACTCTGTGTATCTTGGTAAGTTTCATTCCAAGTGTTAAATACATTTTCAAATTTCGATAGTGAATAACATATTTCTCTTTGTCATACAGAGTGGTAAGGAGTTTAACCTCCTTGGAACCGGGTGGGCAACGTTTTTCCGGAGCGAGAGGAAACTCGGAATGCAAATCGTGCAGTTCTTGGGGATACTCCAAGTCGACTTCCAGAATATATCCTTTGTCAGAGTCATCGTCGATCTTCATAACATCTATATCCGTATCAACCCATTCGAAATCACCATACGGCATTGGTTGAGACATCGCCCATCCGTATAGGTTCACGGCATCTAAATACATCAGATATGTAGTCGGTTCGTCTTTGTTATAAAGAGGCATGTACGGGTTGTTCGCCTTCGCATAGCGATTGCTGCATTGTGATATGCCCCCACGGATGCCTTTGGTGATCATCAAAATCATTTCATAATCGGTCAACAGCTGAAGTTCTATTCCCGTCTGCTTCAACATGGCACTCCATGAAAGCCCCGGGGTTGTGAAATACCATGCGGGGTCGAGTGAGTAAGTTTCTATGCAAATGTTCCTGAAACTTTCCATAACATCGGCTAACAATAACACGTCAGCTTTATTATAAAGTAAGGTGTACTCTTTCATATTCTTTATCTCGAATCCCTCCCAAACCTGTTTTGCACGTGAATAGTCCGAATCGCTGATCCCGCATTTGTTCAATTTATTGTAAAATTTTTCTTGGCTTGGTAAACTGGTTTCCAAATATTTATCATCGCTGTCCATATAATCGTATGGATAAACACCTTTTTGCCTAAGCATAAGCGCCTGTGTACCCCAACCCCCATATTTACTTGTGTGTACAAATCGGTCCAAGTTTTTTACCAGCGTATCGAGTGAGTCAATGGTAAATTTGAATGAATCTACGAATCTTGCTTTTATATTGATATTGAAATCAACTGTGTAGGATATCTTTCCTCGTTATTCGGGATGACATCTATCTTGGTTTTATCATCTAAACGCAGCATTTTTACAAACAGATGAGTGTCGTATCCGGTCAGGTTGTGTATGAATATGGGGACGAATTTCGGAATCTGATAGTTCAAGTTACATGAGTTGTGTGCTAATCCACGAAATTCACCCGTCAAATGATCGTGATCGAAGACAAAATCAGTTACCAAATCTTTACCGCATATATGACATATCTTTGTTTTTTCTGAGTGCTCTCTCTGTTCGTCAGTCAGCGGGTTCATGGGTTTTTTGTTTGCAAGACAAAATTCTTCAATAGCTTCCAATTCAGATTTCAACACTTTTGCAAATTGTTGAGCAGCATCCACACCGAAATATGTTATCGGTTCTTTATAATCACCATTAGTATACACCGTGTATAATACGAAGCTTCTAGCCGCGTGGTGTTGATATTTATTGGTGTACGATGTGCCGTTTTCCGGTGGTTGACAAGTGTCGATCGGTTCCAGTATGCACTCGAAATCTGCATACATGACGAACGGAATCTTCATCTGACATCTATGATGGGTAAACTTGACGACATCACCTTTTTTTGGCATTCTGATTTTCACCGCTTCGTGTTCCTTACAGAGTTCTTTGTGACTTTGAAGCAGATCTTTTCTTCCGAAATGTTGTAAACAACGCCTGCATATATGTGCCTCACAATGATACCTACTGATTTGATTTCCCACCAACCTACTCAAGTTTTTTATATAACAATAGTGAGATTTATTTGCCGTTTTCATATACAAGAGGTCAACGTGTTGATCTTTTTCATCATCAGTCACAATCAAAGGATATACGTTGAGTTTATTTTCTCCTGCACAAGTATAACCATAAACATTGATGGATATCCCACTGCGTCTTTCGAATTTTTTCACATCATCCAAACTCACAGGAAATTTAATGTCTTTCAACGCTTTGTCAAAGTCGTGTTCGTATTCAAGGTATTTGCTGACTCTGTAAGAATGATTAACAACAGGATGCAAAGCTGCCAGTACAGACCATAGAAAACATTTCTGGTCATTGTTTTTAACATTTATGACAGCTTTTTTATTTTTAATGACGTCTGGCAGTTTAATATAACTTGACCCTCTGAATGGTACATATTTGTTTATTGCCAGTTCTAAAAACAAGACTTCGTGTAACGTCCAACCTGACCCCCGTGCCTCGAACTCTTCCATTCGAGTTAATAACTTTGCTATCGCATCTTTAAACACTTGACGTAAGTCGGTCGTCTTATATACGATTGTATTCTCAGTTTTGAAATACATGGTGTCTATTTCCAGCTGCTTATCCACACCAGGAACATTCCGTCTGTAGTTGGCAGCAAACGAAAAATTTACTTTCACATTGTACTGTTCCAAATGTTCTTCAATCTTAGCAACAATCAAATCTCGATATCTATTTAAAAATATCTCTGGGTTTTTTATACCACGGCAGTTTTTAAATTGGTATGTTAAAAGTCTATTACTAAAAGCTTTTTCCTTTATACAGTGTTCATCTTCACTGACGGGCGGAAGGTCAACGGGGGGTTTAAAAAGATTTTTAATCGCATTCAGAGCAGAAGAACAAACCATGCTGACACTATTGCACACTTTCTGGATGATTGAAGAAACATTTTCATTTTCAATCCGTGGCTTTTTAATTTCAGGCTGTTCATCGAAATCATGCTTGCAGATTAGTCGTTTATGTGTGCCGCTCGTAGTAGGTTGTTCATCATTTTGTGTTGGACGAGAATCGGATGTGGTTGGTTGCTTGCAGACTGGTTGTTTATGCTTACTGCTCATACCGGGTTGTCCGTCATTTTGTCCCGGTCGGAAATCGGATGATGTTGGTTGCTTGCATTTCGTTTTATGTCTGTTAAAATTGATGTTTAAAATGGTTTTCATACATTTTTCACACGTTACTTTTTTATAGCGCGAATTGTCTTTATTAGGATTTTTCGCACATATCTTTAAATGATGGGAGATGTTCGATTTCGCAATAAGCTTCGCACAAAATTTACAGTTGACTTTGACTGTTTCCATCTTCTGCTGCACTCTATAACAGGAAAATAATAAAGCAGATTAGAATAAATTTAAAAAGATAATATTTTTATCATAATAACAAATTTGCTTAGCAAAGGTAATTTCAAACAAATAACATGCTCGCTGGTTAAGAAAAGCAATTTTAATTTAAATAAACCAAAAGTCGCCCTACAACACTTTATCATATAAACACGACATTTTTTGCAATTGATTGTAACAATTGAAATCAGGTTTACAAGGGTCGGTTAAGAGGGCGCCTCGTACTTCCCTCGTACTTCTCTCGTACTTCTCTCGTACTTCTCTCGTACTTTCCTCGTACTTCCCTCGTACTTCCCTCGTACTTCCCTCGTACTTCCCTCGTACTTCCCTCGTACTTCCCTCGTACTTCTGTCGTACTTCCCTCGTACTTCCCTCGTACTTCTCTCGTACTTCCCTTAATAAGATGACTCCTTATCCGATTCTTATTGTAAATATTAAATATTATAGTCCTCATTGAGGAAAAGCTGGAATGACAGGTTGACGAATAACTATATCAAACTGTTGAATTTTAAGGGGAAACTCTAAGTGTTGTACAACGGTAAAATAACACTTTCAGATAATAAATTCAAACACAATATTGAGTTTAAAGTTGACAAATAAAAATAGTTTTTAAAAACATAATTTAAATACATTTTTGAAAATGCCCCATTTAACTTATTTGTTGTGAAAACCCATAATGCATGCATTAGGAATCAATAATGGCTGAAAGCTACGGTTATTATTTGTTGAGTGAAAAGGGATTTGAACCGTACAACGGGTCACCGGATGCAGCCGGTCTTGATCTGAGAAGCGCATATGATTATGTTGTACCAAAGCGGGGACAACAATTGGTAAAAACGGATATAACGTTTAAATTTCCCGAAGGCTGTTATGGAAGGATCGCGCCGAGATCTGGTCTAGCCCTAAAACATTGTATCAGTGTCGGTGCTGGTGTGGTGGACAGAGACTATACCGGCAATGTCTGTATTCTGTTGATAAATAATTCCGATACCGATTTTCATGTGCGTCGTGGAGATAGGATTGCGCAGATCATCTGCGAGATGTACAAAAAGCCGCCGTGTATCAGGTTAGACAAAGTCGAACAGACTGAACGGAAAGACGGCGGATTCGGAAGCACCGGTGTAAACTGATTAAAATTATAAAAAATGATGTTGGAAATCAAAATGTATCGAGATTTTTGTTTTTTCATCCTCAGACTTAAAGTAACGGTAATGACAAATCAGAGCGCTCTTCCTTGTCACATGACCTCTTCCTACCAATCAAAACGCTCTTCCTTGTCACATGCCCCGTTTCCACCAATCAGACCGCTTTTCCTTCAGATGACGCAGAACTAACTTACAATAATCTACAAAAGCCCCAAGTCATCTACTACAACACCTGCTCTCGGGACAGGAATCAGCGTTTGTTCATCTCCCCGGGACAGCAAACTGGCCTAAAACCATTCAAAAATGAGGTTTACAAGGATAGGTTAAGAGAGCGCCTCGTACTTCCTTGGATTAAATTTATGGATTAATTTTTTTTCTGGATTAAATTTACCATTTGAAAAACCTGAAAAATGGCTGAAATTAACCCCAAATCAGATGCAAACTGGCCCAGAACCAGTCAAATATGAGGTTTACAAGGGTAGGTTAAGAGGGCGCCTCGTACTTCCCTCGTACTTCCTCGTACTTCCCTCGTACTTCCCTCGTACTTCCCTCGTACTTCCTAAAAACACCCTTGGCAAAACCTGAGAAAATGTTGTAAAATGTTGTAAATGGTTGTAATTAGCCTACAATCAGATAACAAACTGGCCCAAAACCAGTCAAAAATGAAGTTCTCGGAGGGTCGGAAATCGGAAGTACGAGGTGGCCCAGAAAGCCTGTTTCATATCTACTCGCATGGAAGCTATTCTAGCTCATATACAAAATTACCCAACCGTTAGAAAAAAAAATCTTTTTTAAAAATTAAAAAAAATTCTAAAATTAATAAAAAAATATTTTTTCTTGTAGGGGGGGGGGGGTTTCCATGCGTGAAAAGCTTATAAATATTATCAAGATGAAGTGGTAAAAATTTCAAGACTCTATCTACACCTTTTCCACTTTTATTTCAGAATTTGTAAAATTTATTTCAGTTTAGTAACTTTAATTTCAGAAATGGTTATTTGTATTTCAGTTTTAATAATTTTAATTCAGAGTGTACCATTTGAATTTGAGAATAGTCACTTTCATTTCAGAACACATTACTTTTATTACGGAATAGATCAAATGTATTTCAGTTTTAATAATTTTAATTCAGAGTGTATCATTTGAATTTCCGAATAGTCAATTTAATTTCAGAACATATTATTTTTATTTCGGAAAATATTAATTGTATTTCAGAAGGAGTTATTTAAATTTAAGTAGCTATCGTATGTACTTCAGCAACATGTAATTTGAAAATATTTTCATCGTCGACTTTTTTGTGTCAAATGAAAACGGTTCTTTTTTAAATCAAAGACATAGGCCTAATCAATTTATCTGGTGGTCGTTTTCTTTACTGTATTTGTTGTTTCTGAAATAAATTTTCCTATTTCTGGAATTCAATTTACTATTTCTCAAATTAAATTTATTAAGATGAAATTCAATTGACCTTAACTTAAATAAAAATTACTAGTCTGAATTTAATAATTTGCTTTCTGAAATAAAATTTACTATTTCTCAAATTTAATTTATTAATATTAAATTCAATTGACGATGTCTGAAATGAAAATCACTAATCTGAATTTAATAATTTGTTTTCTGAAATACATATAGCAATTCTAAAATACAAATGATGTTCTCTGAAATCAACATGATTGTTTCTGAAATAAAAGTGGAAAAGGTGTAGTCTGGTTCAAAAGTTATTCAAACTTGTATGTAGTAAAACATGGAAAAATTAGTTTGCGGGAATTTGCGTTTAAAGTTTTTATTTACAAAATACACTTATTTTACCTGTTTATACACTTTTAATAAAATACACTATTACTTTTTTATAAAATATACTTTTATAAAATAAAATATTATTTTATTAAATATTTTTTAAATATATTAAAAATTTATATATATTATTATATATATATTCGCGAAGTGCGCGGTTCTATAAAAACATCAAAAAATGTTAGAAATAATAGTCGGAATGGCTTGATATTTTGCAGACACACTACTGAGAATATGTACAATTTATTGGAACCAAAAACAAAAAATCACCAAAAATTCACAAAATTGATTATTAATTTTGTTGGAGGCGGATCCCCTTAATGAAGGAAATACAAAAGAAAACCTATTTAAAATAGTACATTTGTAATATGAACTTTAATTTTACTCGATATTACCTGCAGTTTATATAATTTCTTTTTTATTTCTAATGGTTAACACCATCGTGCATGCCAAGCCCTCGCCTCAAAGTGCGGAATTGTTCTATAATTGAATAACTTCCCCACTGTTTGTCCCTGACAGCCAATTTATTTACTTCTTCCTCAGTCTTTCTTTAGTCTCACCTCACTAACATGTTTCAATATATTTCCCAGCGAAATAAGTTGTTGCTAAAATAAGTATTTAAGTACCAGGTTAACCGAACCTTGCTCGTTGGTTTTAATTCACTTTTGTTATTAGCCCAGTCAAAATAGGTTCGTGTCGGAAGTAATTCCGGAGGAGCTGAATTTTTCACAGTTGATAGACTATGATAAGGTGTGCATTTTCGCAAAAGTCCCGAAAAATCCCCCTTGAGCTTTCCGCCCTACGCCCCCTTAAAGTTAAAGCTGCAATATGTTAGAAAATCAACTATAGTTTCGTAAGGAAAAAAGCAATCGAGGTGGGGTTGCTTTTATTTTGTTTCTAATAAAATTTTCTACAAAAAATGTAATTACCACTTATTACAAAAACCTTAAGGTTTTGCGGCAAAATTGGTACAAAAGTAAAAAATTGATTTTTTTCTTTTCATCAGTTAAAAACTTTCCCTTACAGCTCCTTTGTTTGAAGTTTATATGTAAAACCGTAAATGTACAGTTTGTAGAGAATGTTTTTAGGTTTACAACGATATATAATATCACCGTGTTCGGTTTGAGGATAATGAGCAATATTGTATTTTATTTTATGGTGACATTGAAAAAAGGCTCTGATCATGGGCCATTTCAGTACAGAAATTATTGAATTTTAATGACTTCTCCTCTTATTTTTTCTAAAAGGAATGACTTAGAGGAATGGAACTTCATACACCCATATTTGGCTATTAGTACTTCATTTTGTGATACAAGGTGATTTTTTAGCCCCGATGGGGGACGGCCCACTAGGAGTCACAAGAAAATCTTAAATCTGCAAACTGGCCCAGAACCAGTCAAATATGAGGTTTACAAGGGTAGGTTAAGAGGGCGCCTCGTACTTCCCTCGTACTTCCTCGTACTTCTCTCGTACTTCCCTCGTACTTCCCTCGTACTTCCTAAAAACACCTCACTACTTCCTATTTTATATGTACCTCATTTTAAAGGTCTTAATTAACAAAACACAATGCCGCAAACCCGACCTCAATCGGACAACCGAGCCGGAAATCCCAGGCGTTTGAACTTTTCATTAAAATCTTTTATAACAACTTCTAAATTCAAAAAACTTCCATTGCCTGCTACTTCTGGCTCGGTTGTCCGATTGACGTCGGGTTTGCGGCATTGTGTTCTGTTAAGTGAGACCTTTAATATGAGGTACATATTACCCTATGCTTACATTTAAGATTTTCTTTCGACTCCTAGTGGGCCGTCCCCCATTGGGGCTAAAAAATCACATTGTTACTCAAAATGAAGTACTAATGGCCAAATATGGATGTATGAAGTTCCATTCTTCTAAGTCATTCCTTTTAGAAAAAATAAGAGGGGAATGTATTAAAATTCAATAATGTCTGTACTGAAATGGTTCAAAATCAGAGCCTTTTTTTCACTGTCACCATAAAATAAAATACAATATTTATCGTTATCCTCAAAACGAACACAGTGATATTATATATCATTGTAAAGCTAAAATTATTCTCTACAAACTTTAGATTTACGGTTTTACATATAAACTTCAAACAAAGGAGCTGTAAGGGAAGTTTTTTAACTGATGAAAAGAAAAAAATCAATTTTTTACGTTTGTATCAATTTTGCCGCAAAACCTTAAGGATTTTGTAATAAGTGGTAATGACATTTTCTGTAGCAAATTTTTTTGGGAACAAAATAAAAGCAACCCCACCTCGATTGCTTTTTTCCTTACGAAACTGTAGTTGGTTTTCTAACATATTGCAGCTTTAACTTTAAGGGGGCGTAAAGCGGAAAGCTCAAGGGGGATTTTTCGGGACTTTTGGGAAAATGCACACCTTATCATAGTCTATCAACTGTGAAAAATTCAGCTCCTCCGGAATTACTTCCGACACGAACCTATTTTGACTGGGCTATATAGTGTCATGGTAATCAAGTTATTAAATCTACACTAGGCTCTTCACAGATAACAGCTGTTAAAAGAACTGCTTAAAATTAAGGTTCCTTTATTTTTGTTTACTTTTAGTTGTTATTTAGTTACCGAAATTCAAGCAACCCATAAGACCAATGTTAAAAATTACAACTTTTAAACTTAAATTTAGACCAAATTCGATTTTTTCTGGGATTGAGGCTGTTCCTAAACTTATTTTGGGGCCAAAACACTCTGAAATGCAAAGTTTAAGCAAAATGTAGAGGGAGTGGTGCAAATGTGGAAACAATGTTTTATTTTTTATCGTATCTATTTTATCTACCATTGCAATTCCTCCAAATCCTGGAAAACAATTTCACAGATATGTTAGCAACAATATAGTATATTTCGTCACAAGGGCCGAAAGTGGCGTTTTGCCGGCCCCGAGATCGGTTTCAAGTTCGAGACGAAGTCGAGAACTTGAAACGATCGAGGGTTGGCAAAACGCTTTCGGCCCGAGTTATGAACGATATTTTTCATCACACTACACAATTCAGTAAATCCTAAACAAGCGAAAAATTACTTTTTCGTTCATAACAAACAAAACATAACTTCTACTTCAACTAACCTATAGCGAGATGTACTGCTTGAGTTTCTGGTTGCTAGGCAACCACTTCACATCAGGTAAGGCCACCAAAACTAATATTGTAACGGTAAGTGACTACAGCTGATTCCAAGGGAAAAGCACTATTTTCCATCTACGTCATACATATTTGCAGTTGCTATCAGCTGAACTACTAACTACGTCACTGATTTGTTATTTGTTGTTGTTGTTAATAAATACCTACTAATATTCTAGATTTCTCTGCTACCGTTTCCATTACCGCCCTAGGCCGGAAAATTTTGCCGGCCTAGGCCGGCAAAACAGGTGTTTCGTTGGTAGAAGTGAGGGTCGAAAACAGGTGATATCGATGTAGTGTGATGAAAATACCTTTTAGTTTTTGAAAAAAAGTTACGTTTATATATTAATAAAAATTGTATAGTAAAAGTTTGCATTTTGGACCGATTTACAAAAAGTGCTGGTAATGTGGAAACATGGGTTTTCTGGTTCATAACGGTACAAAAAACAAATATGAAATCATTTTTAATAAACATTGTAAAAATTAAGAAAGACACTTGACAATGACACATAATCCCATCTTCTTAAGATGACATCCACTTAAGAATGACACATAGTCGCATCTTCTTTTCTCGAACAGCAACAATAGCTTGTATCATGGATTATCATCCAAATTTTTCAATTTGCCCTTGGGCTTTAGACCAATTGTCTTCCTCGGCATCTGAAACACAAGCAATGGAAATGTAGTACACACAACAAAAGGTGAGAGTAATGTGCAAATGTTTCCACATTGCCACCAATGTTGTGTTTCCACATTACCAGCATCGCCATATTGGACTACAAAGTTGAATGAACGCTACATTTTCAAACTAAGAATTGCCTTAATTGCACAGTATTGTAGCTTATTTATTGCTTAACGGTAACTGAATAAGTACTAAGAGATAACAGGATAGACTACACGATAAAAGAGATTTTAAAACTTAAGACCTTAAAACTTTTGATAAACTGGAAAATCTATTAACAACTTGTTCACTGACTAACAACCACTCAATGACTTCCAGCGCTCCTACAGACGTTTCAATTAATTAGAAAAAGAAGTTTATGCGGTTTCCTGCTATGCTGCAGGACCTCTCAAGCCGTACAATACATGTTTCCACATTACCAACACGCTTCCACATTTGCACCACTTCCTCTATCCACTAGATTTCGAGATCGTGGAACACACATCCCTTCAGACTTTGCTCGTATTATAGTATAGGATTAATGTGGGCCTACAGGTACAGATGTTTACCTATTTAATTGTTTTTGAAGTTATTTTCATGAAAAAGTTGTATAGTTCAAATGTGCTCAAAGGTAAATCTAACCTCACAGGATTTCGGATTACTAATTGATTAAGAGTCAGTTTTGTTTTCTTGTTTACAATAAGAACCTTAAAACAATCGTGTTTTCATTTAAACCTTTACTCACAACTTTTCTGAATGTATTGTAATCGCAATTTTACTTACGTAGCTTACAAAGTATTTGTAGAAAAAAGATGTATTTATTCAGAAAATAATTTTATTTTAAGCTCTAAAGGTAAATTACCTGTTAAATTATTTTAAATCTTAGAAATTTTCGTCGAAGCTTTAGTTGTATAATTGGTATAAGACGTAGGCCTACTTAAAAATGCCTTCTATAATGCGGTATAATTTTTATCAATCATCTTCCACTTTTATTGACGTTAACGTATTATATATATTTTTTTCTTTTAAAGATTTGATACGGTACTCAATATCATGGATATTTTGTTGCTATTTCTTTCAATACAGTAATTGTTATTACTTAAATGAATAGTGTCTTTAGCGATGTATATTAATTGTATCTTAACATCTAGAGGGTATATTGTGTTAAATATTTCTATTTAACAATATTTTGGTTTGAAAATAAGCTTAGAAACATCCTCAATATCAGAATTTTTAGTCTAAAAAAAGGAAAAGGTTACAATTTTTAACATTGGTCTAATGGGTTGCTATTTTTTTACGAAATAATCACGACAAGTAAACAAAAGTAAATAACACTACCTTTAAGCATTGATTTTTAAAGACCTGTTAACTGTGAAAATATATAGTTTTAAGTTGTTGGAGTAAGCTTAATAGTCAGTTTACAGTGAAAATTTAATCTTTGTCGTTTGAATAAATTAAACAAGACGTTTTCTATGCCTATTTCTGTTCAATAAAAGACTTCTGCGTGTTACGTTTAGTATTTATCAACAATCGTTTCTTTGAAGTTAAAATTAAAGTGTAATAACGCCCTTTCCTACCACAGTAAAATAAAAACTTGGACCGATCAAAAATAGAAATCTAAAAATATGAAGTATCTGATAATTTACTCATTGCCATCCAGGCCAGTGTATAGTTACTCCTTTGTAACTCTGGACGTTCGGTAATTAGCTTTCAAAGATAACAATCGCTTATCATGTAACAAAGCAAGTTAATCCACAACTAACTGCCCCAACTCGCGGCAAACTTGGTAATTGTCTGCCTACCACCTTCAAATTTCCGGTCGTTGATAACAACACAAAAGGTAAAGTGACACAAAAATACAACTTGTTACAATCCATTTGATAAATAAAATGTTGATAATTTGCGTATGAAAAGGTGTACAACATTTACCAGGTATACATTAAAATATAACATTTTAAGTTCAATTTCATTGACTTTTATTGGTGGGGGGAGGGGGGAGGCGTGGGGCGTAGGGGGAATAGTGTAGGTCGATTTGGAAATTGCCATAGTTAGAGCTTACAATCTCATAAAAAATATTTCGACTTCTCATTGGTTAAGAGTTAAAATGCAGCTCAAAATGTATCCGTTCTCCTTATGGAGATTATAGGCCTAACCCTAAAAGTTAATAATTGTAAATATTTTGTTTAAGTTAAAATTGAAACCTCTTAGCAACATTAAAACTGAATTAAGTATAATTAATTATTAGAAGCAATATGTTTTATTTTCTATAGAAAGGATTGAAAATTGTAGGGATATAAAAAAATAATTTTAAAAATTACACACTTTTTTACTTTTTTAGTTTAAGTCGATTCCAATTAGACTTTTTTAAGTTGACCATATCAATGTCATATTATTTATAATGTTGAACAAAAACACAATAACTCATGAGAAGTTATTATATTTAACTAATTTATAAAAAATACAATTAAATATAAAAATTTCAATCTCATTAATATAAAAAAACAAGAGGAAATGAGGTATTTTTCGTTGGGAAGAATAATCTTTTTTATAACTATGGCTAACGGTAAGATTAGGTCTACTGTGGACCTCTTAAATGTTTTATCATACTTTGGCTCCAATGACCAAAACTGACTGATTATTGGACAAAACGGAATTAAAATAATTATTTTAAATTTCGCATAAAGTTACCGAAACTTCCACGACCACTGAATTCTTTATGTTTTCTTAATTTATTACGAAAATGTAACACGCCAAAGACAGAGAAGAATCCATTTAGCAGCGTGGAGCACAACGCAAAAATTTCTTATTGTGCTATAAATTCCTTTTATAGACGCCCTTTATTCATGAGTTTTACTACGAACAAGTTATACAGGGTGTAAAAAAAGTCTGTCCCCCCCCCTTTAATTTTTTTATTTGTTGAGATAAACAAATATCGTTTGGGGGGTGATAGTAACTTAACACAAAGTACCTTTTGACGTTATCAATAATTTTTAGTCTTGCCAGGGGGACGGCCCACCAGGAGTCAGAAGAAAATCTTAAATGTAAGCATAGGTTGATATGTACATCAAATTAAAGGTCTCACTTAGCAGAGTACAATGCCGCAAACTAGACTTAAAAAGGATGACCCGGACAGAAATGGTAGGCGTTCAAAGTTTCCATTAAAATCATATGGGTAAAAATTAAAAATGCAATAACTTTCTTAATACTCAACCTTTTGACGTCTGGTTTGCGGCTAATAACTCCTAATGCAAAGACGTTTAAAATGATGTATGATGTGACAGAGGCTAAGGAATTTTTAATGTAAACATCCTCTATGGGACGTCCCCCAATGAAGTCTTACAGAGATATGCTTCGGCTTTTGTCACAACATACATAATTTTAAACGTCTATGCATTAGGAGTTATTAGCCGCAAACCAGACGTCAAAAGGTTGAGTATTAAGAAAGTTATTGCATTTTTAATTTTTACCCATATGATTTTAATGGAAACTTTGAACGCCTACCATTTATGTCCGGGTCATCCTTTTTAAGTCTAGTTTGCGGCATTGTACTCTGCTAAGTGAGACCTTTAGTTTGATGTACATATCAACCTATGCTTACATTTAAGATTTTCTTCTGACTCCTGGTGGGCCGTCCCCCTGGCAAGACTAAAAATTATTGATAACGTCAAAAGGTACTTTGTGTTAAGTTACTGTCACCCCCCAAACGATATTTGTTTATCTCAACAAATAAAAAAATTAAAGGGGGGGGGGGACAGACTTTTTTTACACCCTGTACATGGCCTATTTGTATGTTTCAGCACATCTATGAAATTTTCTCATTGAATTTTCACAAATGGATAAAAAAATAAATACATACTGTATTTAGCTATAAATAAAAATCGTTGATGGGTTTAGAAGTTATATTTTACTGTTCAAGCGAAACTTTAAAAGAGTGCAGTGTCCACATTTGAAATAGAAATTAGCTTTGGGGCTAAACCAATGCTAAGTAAGAGGTAAAATTTCAGTCGCACTGAATTTAATTTCTACGACGGGGATGACAACACTGATTTGCCCACTTTAAGATGTTATTTTTTATTTTATTTATTTATTTAATTTTTTGTGTATCTACGCCAGGGGCATTTTTTAACGCTTGGATGGGGAACGGGTCAAACCCCAGTATATAGTTACTATCTAACATCGACCATTTGTTAGAAAGCATAATTATTTAATAACCCAATGACAAATGGCAACTGGGTCCGGAATCGAACTTTCAAAAAGCTACTTTTTTCTCAGGATCTAACCGGCAACCTTTGGACTCAAAGGCGAGCACTATAACCACTCAGCTACCCAGCCAGTCATTATTGATAGTTTTGAAGCATAAGAGTATTTTTTAGTGTGACAGAAGTTATCATCTGATTGCTGTAAGACGTTTTAAGAAATTTCTAACAATAATTAACTGTCAACTTTAAAATAAATGTAAATATTTTTAGTATAATAGGATCATGTTGTACAATCTGATTTTACTTGCGATGCACGGTATCAACGGAATCAACAATAAGATACCCTGAGAAGCATAAACCCGATCACACACAAAACCCATCTTCTGTAACAACTACCTAGACCTAGACAATGGGGCTGCTGTTAATTTTAAAAGTACAATTTTTGGTTGTCGAATGTTGAATCGACAAATGGAATATCCAAACTCAACCCCGCCTCTCTGAGTTCATGCACTCTGTGTAACAGAACAGACTACGCAATTGTTGGTTATATCTGATTGTGGTTATCTACAACTCCGGAACTTCACTGGCTAATTTCCACTCGGGCCATATTGTATGAACGTGGACCTATCTACAAAGTTAACTTACATTACAAATAGTGACTCCGAATTAATTTACCTAGTTACTTTTTTTCAAATTAGTGTTTACACTTTACTATTATAGGCCCTAGTTAGTTTTTACTTTATTTTTTGCTAAAAGTGCATTTGTATATATGTATATTTATATATACTAAAAAATTAATAAGATAGAAAAATGAATGAATGAGAAAGTTTTTGCTAATTTTCGTTTTAATACAAACGTTTTCAAGCGCAGAAGGTAGATAGAACCTACCTTCTATGTGTTTTATATATATAACACACTTCTCTTTAATGTATGTGAGTTCACAGTAATATGAAACTAGTCCTCAAAATTCAAACATTTATGAACGTATAACATTTTTAAATCCATAAATATAATTTTAATGCAAAATTTGATCGCTTCTTTCAATAATTTGTCTCGATTTTATTTTTGAAGTTGGTTTTGTGGTAATGTAAACTAATAAGTAATTAAATTCATTAATTTGCTTTTTTCCTTGATAAATACAAATTTTATGATAGGAGATATCTTTTGAGTAAAAAAGATTAAAGTAGCCATATGGCTTTATGTTATCTATATTAATAAAATTAGAGTTTTGTCTGTACGTTGCTTAGAATTTTGAAATTTTTGGTTATTTTTACTTTTTATGCATCGCAGAATCCAAAATCGGTGTCATCAAAATTTCTTTCCCTCTGTCTGTCTGTCTCTCTCTCTGTCATTCTGTCTGTAACGCTCATGGGTCCTATTTTGTCCTCTTTTCACGGGATAACGACTTTACCTAAGGGTCTAAATTTTTTTCATGTCATAGACTAGAGTGGTGTGAAGGTTCATTACAACTTTAATTGACTTAGCGACCTTGGGGCTTTGCCCCATAGTATGTCAAAGTAGCCAAGTTGTGCTAAAATACCAATCTTTAATCTCTTTTCACACGACAAGGGCTTTAGTAAATGATATGAAAATTTTTATTATTGTTAAATGTTGCAATTAGAACGGTTTTAGCTGCTCTAAAGCATTGTTCGTCAAAAAGGCTCTGCCTTATAGTAAAATAAATATTCAATGTTAATTTTATGGGAATATTTAATACCTTTTTATCTATGCTCTTTAATCAGCTGGATTAGACAGTTTGTCATTTTCACCACAGATGGCAACACTTAAAATTTTAAATACAGACTCTTTCATATCTAACTCTTTAACTTTTCACTGGCCTAAATACAGTGAATAAAGTCAACTAATTCTTGGTTCTAAATATGAATATTAAAATACTTAATAGAAATTATTACAAAACCAGTTTTGACCCTTAAATCTTAAAATGTTTCTTATTGTCATTACAAACTAATTTTAGTTCCCAATTTAGCTTTCATTGCACGTTCTGACAAAAAGAGGTGTATTTCATCAAACACAATATGTAGTTAAAACCAATAGATAAAAACCAATGAGGTTTACAAATTACTCAATCTTTCAAGTAGTTTGGGTATAGACGGGGCAATATTAATGTGTAAGAACTTAAAGAGTAGGGTTCTTATGAAGAAGTAACGCTCCTTTCACACATCACGTTTTTAGCCGTGCGGGAAAAAACCGCACAATTTAAAAACTGTCCAAAACACAGTACAAGTAATTGTCAGCTGGTTAAAAACCATAAATGTGCCTGTGTGAAAGGTCTCATAAGATTCTATTGGAATGTACGCCGTACGATTTTTAATCGTACGGGCAAAACCGTGATGTTTGAAAGGAGTGTAAGTCGCTCAAAAACACTCATAGTACCACTGTAATTTTCATTCAAGGATTACGCTGATTGGTTGAATGGAATCAGATGGTTTAAGAACATATTTGCAGAAGTTTTTTATTGTTTTTTTTATTTTGTGTAAACAAACAAATATACTTATTTTGACATTCAGAAGGTAAAAAGAGCGCTTCCCGTGGCAATAAGGAAAAGTAATCCCACCATCAATGTTTAATTTTTCTCTGTTTTTCGACATAACTTTTTAACATGGGATATCACTATTTATTCGGTTTTGTATACATTGACTGACAGCACATGAGGTTTTAGGTAAAAAGGTAAAGTCTAAAGACAAAAAAATTGAATTAAGTAAACCTAATATCTACACTGGGGTGCGGTGCCTATACGTTACTGACAGATGTTGTGTTGTTTTACTTGGTTTGGGAATTAAAATTTTAACTAATTTTGAATTTAGATTTAATATTGTACATGTCTAATGTAATATGTACATATCTTTCATGGGTAAAACAAGATGCAGGGGTAGAATACATTGGATTTGGCATATAGCTATCGTCACACCCAATCAAGGATTCAATATTAGATTTCATAAGAATCTATAATATTTTTTACAAGTCTGAGTTTTCTTAAATCGTCTATGAGTTTATACTCATAGAACTATAAAGTAAATCACCATACGAATATAAATGTTTAATCAAACTGCAACAAAATCATTAATAGAAATAACTTCTAGACTAAATGAGAAATGGATTTAACAAGATTTTGACAAATGTACCTGGTAGCAATTAAGCATAAAACTTGATATCTAGATACGTTAGAATGAACCAGATGAAGGTTGTATGTTGAATTTGTGAAATCACTAATATCATTCGTTTAATAAACTGTACACACACCCCGTGCGAAGAACGGGTACACAGCTAGTCCATTATAAAAATGGATGTTTGGTTTTGAATGTAGGAAGTAACACAAGTTGTTTAATCATTCCCATAGGTGCCGTAAAACCCACAATCATATACTTCATTAAAAACTCTTGCCATTAAATCTCAAGAAACATTCTCTATTCTCCCGACCAACACCTCTTGAAAGTCGCCATGTTATTCTTACGGAAGCAACACTTCAATGATTAATACATTATTACATTTAGGAATATTAATTTTTAAACAGTTGTTCTCATTTAAAGAATTGAGGGACGATTGATAGTAAAAAAATTTATAGAAATGAGGTGAGTGAGCGAAGCAAACGAGCTTATCGAGGATACATAAAAAATTCCTTACGTTGGCATTGCAATTTGCATACCGTTGCAAAGCACGAGTAATTCAGCCAGTAAACTATGATATGAGAATAAAAAAGAATATTTGGTACCATCAGGTTTTATTCTTTATACATTAAATTTAATATCTTATTTTCATACAAAATCTGGATGGTAACTTCTGCTTTATTTTTTGCTCATTAGACGGTCGTTTGCTGTAGCGTGCTGAAACAGGAAAAGAGCAGTTTAAATACACTTGCAAACAATGTATTTTAATGAAACTAAGAAAAACTAAGCATAACCGGCCAAGCGACGTTGTCAGATCGGCAACGTCGCTTGGCCGGTTTTGCTCGCAGCGCCTCCTATGATCTGGCCGGCTCAGGCTCAACTACAGAATTTCGCGTAACAGAAATTAGCATTGCGTGAGACTTCTGTACCTGGTTAGTTTTCTATGGTTTCATTTAGTTTACAAAGTTGAGACCAGGGGTTCTTTAACATGGTTAAATAGCATATAAAGGTGTAGGATAGCGTTCTTCAGATTAAGTTCGAAAACCACATTGATCAAAGAATGGAAACGGGGTTTTATGGGGTTCAAAAGTGTCAAATTTGTGTTTTTGGCGTTTCCCCTTGATTTTTAAAACTCAACAAATTTAATAAAAGTAAAACCAATCATTATTTTGAATTATTAGCTTAGCTTTTTAATGGTTACGGATAGTACAAAAAGCGCTTCCCTTGTTCTTCTGTTGATAGGTGTAGCTTTGTTACTGACAAATAGCAGCTGTTTCATTTGTCAAGATCATTAGTTAATAGCCCGATGACCGAAGGCACCCAAAAATGACAGGGTGTTTAGGATTTATTTTATTTTTTTCCCAACTTGTCTAATTCAAAAAGTTTTAGATTATCATTTTACAAGATTACAAGAGACTTAGACTAAAATCTTCTGAAATTAAGATGTTTTAATAGTTTACATAACAATGTTGAGCCAATTTCAAATCGTGTGGAGCAGGTCATGCTATAAACTTCTAAGGCTTCCCGAACCTCACTATTGGTTCGTTCTAATCACTCATCTTTTTAGTTAAGTCTAGGTGAGTCTGTGGTTAGCACAACGAAACTGGCAACAATGTCGCAGGTTCGAATCCGCTTTCTACTCGGTAAATTTTAAGTACTTTGTCTTCTACACACAAAAATGTAATCTGTGTGGCCATGGCAAACCAACGTAAAAATGCTACCAACACACAAAAAATCTACTCTAATTCACCGGTGTTGATGTTATACTCACAGCGACGAGGCTCAAGATAGCGGCCGTGGCGCGCAGGTTGAAATTTTCATAGGCCTAACCATTAATTCAACCAGTATGATTTTTGAGGTTAATAAAACTTTTTGTACTGGTGCCTGACATTTCATGTAATCAATCGCAGTATTCCTGAATCATGTTTTGATCGCTTGAGTTGTTTTCCCGTTTTTAAAGTTTAGCTTATGCATTTCAAAACTTTGTTACCCTATTTTAGAAATATTTTCTACCTAAGTGCAGTTTCTTTTAAATCCAAATTCCATACTAAACAGTAAAAATATTCAGTTAAAATATTGCAATGCATTTATTTCTTATAATAATATCTCCCGTGCTGTTTCTGACAGTTAGATTAAGGAGTTGCGATTAACCTTAATAAATGCAGCTGTTGCCAGCTGATTCTCGAAGTTGGCTCCAAATATTTCATTTCTGGAGGGAATCCAGAGGGCTTGGCGGAAAGACAACATTCGCTAGTGAAAAACTGCTGCTTCAATATTGCTCTCAATTGGAAATTCAATAAATCGGTCAAACTGCTTACACTAAACTTTAAAAATGGAGAACAGAAAATTAAGTTTTTTGTTCCTCTATCAGCATGATATTTCGCAAAGAAAGCCTTCAATGTTGAGGATTCAAAAAGTAGAAAGCTATGAAAGCAATCTCATTTTACACTCATTTTACAAATAAAGTCATAAAAAAATTCATCACAAATCTAGCAACACTTTTTTGTGAGTCCTATAACTAAACATATTTTAACCAATTTTTTAGATTTTTTCTTTGTCTCAACTTATGAGATATTGCAATTCTAAATTCCAATGTCTTGAAAAATATTTTAAAGGTTTCTTTTTTATATAATTACGTTAATATCTACCCGATATTAGACTGAAGTTTCTTGGCTAATAATCATTTAGTGAAATCACCGGTTGAATTTGATTTTGTCTAAATCTAAGCAATCAACTGCTGTAATATGTATATGATTTTTACAGGTTACAAATTAAAAATAATATAACATAATTCGTAAATTTCCCGTCGACAATTGAAAAAATTTAAGTTTATCATTAATATTCTTTGACTAAACTTATAAAATAAACCTAGTTTCAAGTAATCACAAAATTAAAAGACGTTAGATGTCATCTTGACTTTAGAATAATATATAAATGAATATTGTTTCATTGTTATTCGAGAGCCAAGGAAGAGAAAAATCCAAATTAAATAGGAAAACATGTATAATAGAATCACGGATAACAAAAAATACAGTATTCATGAAGGTAACACATACAGTACTCATAAAAACTGAGCATCATTATTTTGACACTTTATTATCAATTTAAGCAGAATTTATAATGCAAGATCAGAGGTTTCAAGTAACTTATGCGGCACAGAGACGGTGGTCTTGCAACTACAATACAGCAGCTATAGTAATGAATAAATGGCATCGCAGCAGCCGAGCGCCATATGCGGCTTCAATGTAAATTTCAGATTCTGAAAATGTGTCGGGATTACTTTAATATGTAAGCCCAGAACAGGTTTATGGCCCTAAGCTTAAACACTTTAGAATTCATATAAGTATGTGGATAGCAAAACAATGTAATTTTACATCCATTTAATTTATGAACTACTAGATGTGTACCCGTCCTTCGCACGGGATGTGTATATTATGTGCAGTTTATTAAACGACTTATATAAATCCTTTCCCAAATTCACTATGTCAGCTTCATTTGGTTTATTCCAACGTATCTAGATATCAAGTTTTATGCTCGATAGCTCCCAGGTACATTTGTCAAAATCTTGTTATATCCATATCCCATTTAGGTCACACGTTATTTCTATTGTGTTTAATGTTTTTGTTGCAGTTTGGTTAAACATTTATATTCGTGTAATGATTAACTTTATGGTTCTGTAAGTATACCGTACCTTTATTCATAGACGATTAAAGAAAACACATCGACTTGCTATGAACATAGACTTGCTATGAACCTTCACACCACTCCAGTCTATGACCGGAAAAAATTAGAATATCAGGTTAAGTCGTTGTCCCGTGAAAAGAGGACAAAAGTAGGGCACATGAGCGTTACAGACACAGTGAAAGACAGAGATAGAGAGAGGGAAAGAAATTTAGATGACACCGATTTTGGATTCTCTGATACATAAAAAGGAAAAATAACAAAAAATGTCAAGATTCTATGGAATGCACAGACAAAACTCTAATTTTTAAAATATAGATTGTTTCCCAATTTAAGTGGATTTCCACGATGAAAAATCATTTTTAAACTCAAAACATTGAATTTAGTTCATAAATGAGAAGAGACAATGATTCGAATTCAACTTCTAAATTTATTTATTTTATTATTAAGTCTGTTATATTATTTTAAATAATGGAAACTAGCAGTGAATTTAAAATTATGTAATATTTAAGTCTCATAGGACTTCAAAATTACTCTAGATCCTATACAGGCTTCAAATTTAATGGGCACGTTCCTCTTTGCTAATAGGTGTTCACTTAGAAAAGGTTTTTACAAATATAGTTTTTGAAGTTCTATAGGGCTCTGTCCCACATTACTTCAATGTACTTTAGGGCCTACGGTGTTGAAAATTTACGTGGTCTTTCCTCTTTGCTCATAGAATGGATACTCACTGAGAAACGGTTTTCAATATGGATTTTTAAATCCTTTAGGGCTCTATCCCACATCTAGGGCTTCACTATGAAAATTTTATCTATCTAGTAAATTCAGCCACGGGCAAAGCCGTGACTGGCAACAGCTAGTGCATTAATATATTAAGTATTGAATGTGGTTTAAAGCAAATTCAAGTATTGACAGCGCAATGTAGACTATAATGACAATAGCACCTCAGCAGCATAAACTTAAACTGAACCGAGAAACTTTACTCATTAATGCTGTTCAAACTACAAGCAGATTAAAATACATCTAGTCATTGAAGACTCACTCAATAAGTTTATCTGTAATGAGGAAATTTACTAAATACATTGTAATGTCACTAAGTGACGTATTACGAAAACTATAACCTACACTACAACTAATTACAAATACCAACAACCTATGCATAATTTTAAGATGAGTTTTATTAATTCTAATGCTTGAGCTGAAAATATTATAATACTGTATGTAAAATTACAACTAAAAAATTATAAATTAAACCAATTTTAATAAAAAAAAAATGGTAAAGTATATCTTTTGTGTTCGATGTTATCATAAGTCATTTGTGGTAATTTTTTGCCACTCCAGTTTTGAAACTAACAAAAATGAAAAATGTTTCTAGATTCCCACTTACATGTTAAAAGGCTTCAGCAAAATGAACTCACATGAACAAGTCATACAAAATTCAATAAATTCAAAGAAAGTTATAAATGTTTTTGGAAAATACTCTCTCACATGTAACTTTTACAGAAATAAATAGGTAACTTATTTAATACGATAAGGAGTTTTTTTGTGTTGAGAACTCCTCCTACAATTTTCAAAATATATACAAGTTTTTAATGTCGTTGAATAGGGCTTGGTCTGTAGTTGTTTCCGCCAAAAAATTATGAAAATCGGACATAAAATAAGGACGCTTTACACAAATTAAATTTTAAATTTTCCCATTAGAATAACATTGGGTGTGTGTTGAACATTTAAAAAATCTGCTAATGTACAGCTGTAAATACGTGTAGTTTTTTTGCGATTACTGATATTCACAATATTGGATTGGTCGGATGTCTTTGATTCAAACTAAATGTTACTTTTGTATTGTATCAAAATAAATTGCTCGATTTTGAGCAAAAAATATATTAGTAAATAATTAAATAAGAAACAATATATTAAAAAGACACAGGAATAGTTTAAAACCATAATTCGAGTCATTCCATCTCATGAAATTAGGAAAAATGTAGAATATCATAAAAATTAAGTGGTGATTACATTGTGTTTTATGAGTGAAAATAGCTAAATGTCGTTTTAAAACGTAATGAAACAATTATTCTTCTTATTTTCACCTCGAAACTGAACATGTTTTAAAAATTAGTGCCCAGCCACCTCAGTTACACAGCATGTTTAATGTAGTGACTAGCAAATTTACCAGCGCGGTAACGCCTGGGCCCGGGGTTGAACTCTTTGTTCCGTTCCCTGAGGGCTGGCGACGATCCAAGGCGATTTCTGACTCGCAATGTTGGCACAACTGCTTCCGTCCATATAATGTGAATGGCTGCTTTTAACAATGGGCCGCCACACCGTCAGTCGACAGTTACTTGTTTCACGGGCATACAAAATTACTAAGTTGATAGGCCTATTGTAATTTGTACTTGATAAAGTTGTAATCACATAAAAATAACTGGAAAATGTTGTATTTTTTCATTAGCTTACAAATAGTTATGAATAAAATTTGAAAACGTATTTTCCATGTTAAATAATGCCATCTTGGAGATTTGACGTTTAATTCTGTTATGTAATAAGAATAAAAAATACCCCCGTCGCAGCAGACCTGAGTACTTAGCGAATTTGCAATAGCTGTTATTATATAATCAATAAAATATTTGGTTTTATAAGTCAGTAATGTATTAAAGTTAAGTAAAAATACTTAAATTATTATACTTAAATCGTTAATCTGTACAAGAAAATATAGTATTTCATTATATAATACATGTATTCACGTTAATTATTAACATTGATTACATATAATCACATAATTACTGATTTAATTAGTTTTGAGAACAGTAAAAAAATATGTGCATAGCAAGAATTACTATCCATAAAGAATGATCTGTTTATAAAACCCAAAATGTAAAAATTAAAATGACAAATGCCGTCTGATTAGAAGACGAAAGTCTTCTAATCAGCTGATTATGTTCAGACACCTCTTTCTATTCCTTCTCCCATTAGTTATTTTCAATTATTGAAATGCCATGCAATTTAATATACAGGTTTGCTGCCATTGGTTTATGACCAAGTTATAGTAAGATGCACGAATTACATGAAATGCTCGAATAGTCCGATGGAAATTTTAACAGCCCCCTCACCCCCTCAAACCCCACTCAAACCCTGCAATGATGTCTTTTTTTGTTATGTTTACCATGTGTAATTCAGTATAAACATGTGTTTTAGAATAAATCTGGCAACAATGCATCGACTCTCATCGGACTATTTTCGTGAATCCTACTATAGTTATTCATCACCTAATGAAGGTGCATACCAAATTTTACTGACAATTTTTCAAAAATAAGCAATGTAATATTTTTATAATTTCCCATAAGAATAACATGCAAATCCTTTGTGATATTTTCTCTGTAACCATTGAAGCGAAGTGAATGATTCAACACACTAAACTGTTTATTTTGTAATGCTCTTATAAATGTTCTCTTTAAAAATTGGTAAAATTTAAAAATTAAAGGCAAAAAAGATAAAACCCCAATTTTTGCCCTTTTGAAACCCATAAAACCCCGTTCCCATAGTCCAATCATCTTGGTATTCAAACTTAACCTGAAGAACGCTACCCTACGCCTTCATGCCATCCAAATTTCATCGAAATTGAGGGTTTATTTCAAAAGTTATCGGGTTAACTCATATACGTATATATGAGTTTGAACTAAAGGTGTTTTTGGCTTCTAGTGACCCCAAAACGAAAAAGTAACATGGTTCCGGGCTTAAGTTTTACCATGAGTACTACTAATGTAATAGCGTGTTCCCTACAGGGAAATTCGCTAAAAAGGAGAAACTGTATTTATTATTTTTTATCAAAGGGTTCATACAAACATAGCCACGAGGTGAAACATTAATGACTACGGCTGAAAAGTTGTCGCCACTCAAACTAGCCCTGACTGGGAGAAGTTTGGAGCCAACACGAGCAAAAACTCAAATTAAGATCAAATTCACGGCGGAAACGTCGAAAGTAAGGGAAATTTGAGACGCCTAAACAACTTGATCTGAGCAAAACTTAAATAGGAGAGTTGCGAAGTGAATGTCAACTTGAAACAGAGATAATACCTGCCGAGTAAGGATATCAAATATCATTTTAAACTGTTGTGATCCTATATATTTTTAATATTTTATTAACTATAATCAATTATAATTAAATTGTATTCTTCCAATCATGAACTGTTATGTAATTTAGAATTAAGTGTACAGGAGGTCATGTGAGCTGAGTCCAAAGGCTATCACCACCGCCGCCGACAGTCGCCACGGCACGTATCTTTGTTGACAGAACAGGAGGGCAGCCAGATACCGGAGACATTGATATACCCCCCAGCGGAGCGGCCTCGGCATCAGTCTCAGAAGACTGCTAAGGAGGAAGATTTCAGTCATTTATGTTGTAGATTTTTCTGTTTGTTAAAGTTCAATTTTTAAATGTGATCATTAAATAAGTGCTACTTTTTACTCGGACTTGTGTTTTACGCTTAACGTCCCGACCCCACGACCAACACCGCTCCCAACCACTCGCCACTCCTGCGGTACTCCTTAGGGGTACTACAAAACTTCGTTTTTAAAAAGACATAAAAATCGTACTCTTGTAAGGAAAGAGTTCATTTTCATGCATTTCTAATTTACAAACTACTGAAATCATTTTCATAAATATTGTATATAATTATATTGAGATCGAGGTGAAACATATACCAGTTCATTAAGTTTGTTACATAATTTCGGAAATCCCTTTAGTTTGACATTTTTTACAGAAAAACTGATAAGTAAGTCCTGGCAAAGGAAGGGCATCTTTATTCCAACAGATGACCTGCATAGTGCATGCCCAGAGTGAGATATAATACAATCACTAAGAGTAAGTGTTAAAAAAGTTTTATAAACGAGGGCAGGCCGAACAATTCTTAACGTTTCTGAAAATCCATATCTCCGACCATATGCAATAGCCTATTAATTTGTAATTCATTTACTAGTATACAATTTTATTTTTTAATATCATATCATCTTATTTACCAGTCAAGTAAACAAAAACACCTATATCTCTTTCTCTTTTAGTGTTTACTTAGTAGAATGATAGTTGATAAGTAAATAAATTTTACTTAATTTAAACCACCATAGTTTAAAAAATCTTTCAATTATTTGGCCACCGAACTGAAAACACTCTTTTATCCCAACCAGACCAATAATATGTCACTATTCTTAATTTTACAAATGCAAAAATATTGGAAAACCCATCCTGACAAATGGGATAATATTGCCAAATACCAGTATAAAACATTCTTCACTTATGCTGAGAAATCCTTTGCATACTCCCTTACGTGCTTTCAATATAACTAAAAAACTGTTTAGCTCAAAATATTTTCATCATCCTAAATTAGAAAATAAAGCTTTCCATTCATCTCTACAGTACTAGGAGGGAGTGTGAAGGTTAACCATAAATATTGAGAAAGTTTGTTTTGTGCAATAAACTCTTAATCTCTAAATCATGTTACTTGAATTCAGAAAACCTATAAACTCTTTAAAGTTTCAATCCAAAAACAATTGAGACAGCATAAAAATAATTTAAAGATGAAAAATAAAAAATGTAAATCATTTGAATGGCTAATGAGGCAGAACGCAAAAATTTAATAAAAAAAATTAGATAAAACGAAATAAAAATTCAAAACATTATTAATGCTATTATAAAAAATATCTATGTTTTTAGAGTATTAATAAAAATTTAGAAAAAATATTATTAACATCTATAACCACCCTTAAAGTATTGTTACATTTTACATTTTCATTTCATGTATGAAACATTCCGCACAACTTGTCATGTTTGCAAGCTGCTGTAGTACACTACATCACCAGTCCAGTCGCAAGGGAGTTTGTTGTACTCGCTGAAATATATTGTATATTTCACGTTTACCACCGACGAGAAAATATTGAGAACAGCGAGCAAAATCCAGCCTACAAACCTAAATGTATGTTCGCAAACTGTTCTTTGTAACATTTTAGGAAAGAATACAAACATAATTATTGTTTTTATTTATAATTATGTATTTTCTACCACATAATTATTGTTATTTATGTTTGTGAGTATATATAAAACACAAAAACTGTTTTAATTGGGATATTATTTTTTAATTTTCTACCACTTGATTATAATAGTATCTCACGGAATATAGCTTATTTAACATTGCCTAATCCTACCAGAAACATTTTTGTACATTTGAGAAAAGGGAAGAAAGTAAGAACTATTTAAACCATAAAAAAAAAACAATTCAAACTATTTTATGGCAAATTTAGATATTTCGTTTTTAATGTATTCATACCAAATTTTTAATATTTTGTATCATAGCTACATGGTTTTTGTGAATCGTCTTTCATCCTATTACAGCAGTTCAATCTTGTAAACTAACAAGCCTGGTTTTCTAACACCAATTCTTCAATCCTTGGTTCTTCAGCAGCATCGCTTCTTGTCAGTCATATTTTAACCAAAGTTTTACTCATAATTAATATCATAAGTTTTAAAACCTTATTGCCTCTTTTCTATAACAAAACCTTTGGTAAGAGAGTGTTATTGTTATATGAACAGATACATTTAATTGACTCTTAAAGAGAATTTTTTTACTGAGTAGACTAAAATATTTAGAAAGGCTTTGCATTAAATGCTTCAGTTATTAAATTAGTCTTTTTAAATTTTCTTGAAAGTTAAACGTATGTCATTGATGCTAAATGGAGTTCTACAATATGACAGTTTTAATTTGTGTTCATTCAAAAAATCCACCCTTGGTTGCCATATCTGGAGACCTGTACCTACCCCTCTCCAAACCCTAGAATAAATTAGTAACGTTATTAAATAATATTTGCGTCATACTGAAAATTAAAATGCATCTTTATGCAGTAAATCTTCTTTATATTGTTTAACAACAAAAATTAAATAAATAAATTAAAAAATGATATTTTTATGCGCCCATTGAAGTGTTTAAAGTAGTCCATTTTCGCTCCAAAGAAAAAATCAGTTGGGATTTAAATCATCAGCTGTTCGTATTAACAATAATAGAACCAGACAATCAGCTTAATAGAAAAGCTGATTATCCAAGAATTTTAACTGAATAGTAGTGCAAATTCATTCGTCAAGTTACGTGGCGAGGGTTGTAGCAAGTGTTAGCAAACAAATTATGTATTTTCTTTGTTAGGAATTGCAAGTATAAAACTTCCCATGATATAAATCTTTATTTCTTCATCCAATATCAGTTCTTTTGCCATCAAATATTTGATGACTCAATGCGCTGACCCAGATCTTATCATTGTCGCTTTATGATGGACTCCACGCTTTTATCTATTAAAGGCCCAATAAAAACTGCACTGAATCTCATTTAAACATTTTTACAGAGTGAATCTTCCTTGCTGAAAAGACTCATTTTATGTGCTGCAAAGGTTTTTTATCAATATTTTTAAGTCAAAAAATAAACATGGTTTAAATGCATTGTCAAGCCTTTGGAAATGTTGCAAACATTTTAAATAGGCCCTAAAGCAATAAAAAATTGCATGTTCTTGCAATTAACTCAAAAAACATCAATTTTAAAATTGCTAATGATAATGTTCTTGAATTTATATTTGGTTTAGTTTTTATCTTAAAATATATTCAATTTCAAAATTAAACAATTAATTTTTAAAATACCTGTTTGAGATTGTACTCTGATTAGGCCCTATATCATTACTAAATGAAATAGACGTAGACAAATTCCAAATGCAGCCAATTTCAAAATTAAACTACACTGTAAATATTTCTATTGGTGTCAAACTAAAGGGAATATCTATTTTGCTGACCAGAAGAAATCTTGACTGACTGGGTACTTTCGGTTGGCCAATTCGCTTCAAATTTGGTAGATGAGTACTACCAACTATCCTAAACAATAAAAAAAACATAACCAACCCCTATTTTTTACTCTAAGGGGTACTTTACTTAAAATCAACCTTGCAACCCTGCTGACTGGGGATAAAACTTGACTGATATTGGATACTTCCGGTTAACCGATTCACTTAAAATTTGGTACTTGAGTAGATTGTGTCCTATTTGCGGACAGTCCAGATTACGGACAAGGGCAAAACTTTCCAGATTGCGGACAACCTAAAAATGTAGTGGAATGCACTAATTAGATTTGTCCAGTTTGCGGACACATATTTTAATCCTGTCATAAAAACCATTTACCCAAGAAAGCAGGTAGTAAACCCACGCTGTAGGTGTTTGTGTTATTATAATTTTTATTTCATGTTGTTTACATGACGTATATTGAAAAAATTAACAAAATGAAATTTCAAAATTTTATATTAAGTTTCATTACTTCATCTATAATAGTAAAAAATATATTTCACCGTTCCGGGACTTTTCAATCACACTGTATGTCATCGTATAAAAAATACACGTCATGTCACAGTATAAATAAGGAAATAAAACTGAAATAGGTCGAGTGTTTATACAAAAAGCAAACATACGGCGGTCTAAAATTGAAAATTAAATTACAAAAAATTACAAAATATATATATTTAGTGTACTTAAATTTTGCCAGTTCAAATTAAATGTTGGGAAAACAATACATTTGACTCAAATATACAAATAAAATGGCACAAATCTACAAATATATAAATATAATAGCCAACCACACTGATACAACATTTAATAAAAAAAAATACACACATTTACACACAAAATTGGCCATTAATAAAAACAGAATACGGACAAACTTAGTTGGTTACATCTCAAAGCGATGGGCCATGAACTCCTCGACAGACTAAAATGCCAATGACGTCAGTACTGCTTTAAGTCGGGATTTAAAAATTTTAACGCTTTTAAATTATCTGGAAGTTTGTTTAAAAACTTAACACCCATCGGTGAAGGGAGGTGCTCAAAAGCTGTTGTTCTATGCCTTTTTACGCGAAAATCTAGTCTAGCTCGAGTAGAATGTCTTGTCCTTGAGTAAGTTGGCCTTTGAATTTGCAATAAAGGGTAGTTTCTAAAATGTAGAGACTTGGCAAAGTTAGAAAACCCAGATCTTTGAATGAAGATAACATGAAAAATAACATGGTAACTTTGAAGACGTGTTGGATGGAGCCCTGAAGGAATTTTGTAAAATCGTTTCTTAGTGAGCATCTAAGAGGCAAGAAGGATCAACGTTCAAAGTTTAAAGTAAATCCAATTTGTAGTTCCTGAGATTTCGTGATGAGTCCGTCAGTGAGTGTGATTTCACTTATATAGTCTATATATATATATATATATATATATATATATATATATATATATATATATATATATATATGTTTTTTTTTCAAAAATTGCATTATAGAAGTATGTAGGAAATTTCATTAAATAAATCAATAAGGAAATTAATCTTTATTTGTCATTTTTTGACAATTTTACATGTATCGGCAATGTTATTTTTACAGCAATAGCCACAGTGGGAACTTAATCCTATATAGGCCTACCATAAGTGTAGGCTATAAAATAGACTAATAAACAGTACAACACAAATGCAATATAGGACTAATACAGAATGAATATAATATAAATACACATACAGAATAGGTCAGTTATTAAAAGTCAACATCGATTCTAAAAAAATATATGTTATAAAAAGGATTTTGAAAGAGCCAGACATAGAACTTATTTTAAAAAAAATCTCAAAATTATACCTACTGATGTAATTGATTAATTTGTTGTAAAAACTATGGGACATATTACAGTATGACTGTTTTGCGATCTACTAAACCTGCAATAATCTATTAAAACATTGTCTGTTTCTAGTATTGTAAAAATGTTTAGGAAGTTGTCACTATCCACTTTGTTCCATTTCCTCACAATTATAGTTATTTGCAAAAAAACCTTTGCAACCTCCGAATTTATAGTGGTTGGAAAAAAATAAGATTAGACACATTTTTGTTAAACTTTGGTTTTTGGTAAACAACTAAATCTACAGTTCTACCGGACATTATTAATTATTTTATTAATTAATGGGTCACTGGAAAGCTTTATTTGTGTAAATATTCAAAAAATTAGGAAGGTTTGAATTTTTGAACAATTTATGGTGCAAGAGTAAAAACGCGTCTTCTGTAAAAATACATTAAAGACGAATTTTTAATAATTTATTGCTGGCAAGTTTTAGCTGCCTGTTATTAGTATTTTATAGACACTTGTTATAACAATCAGTAGCAAATTTTATTCTCTTTCAGAATATAGCCATCCACTTTAGTCGATTTCCTCACCATTAAAAAGTTATTTACATAAAATCTAAGCAATGTCTAACTTTTTAACTGAGAGGAATTACTGCCCAAGAAATTATTTAGGCCTACACTACTTTGTACAGCTGAATCCACAGTTCTACCATACAGATTTAATAATTAATGGGTTGTTGGAATGTTTTGTCCCAGAAGGCCTACATTTACAAATTATCATAAAAACTTTATTTTTCAAGATTTATTTGATAAAAAAATGTTTTAATAAGAAATACACTACAATCGGTTATATCATAGTTTTATTTTATAGCCAAGTCTAAACAACTATGGTAGACAATTTCAAGCTCTTTCAAAATATTACCATCCACTTTGGTCAATATATCCTCACAATTTTTAAGTTATTTACAAAAAAGCTAAGCAACCTCGAAATTTATAGTGGTGAGACAATAGTGAATTAGAGCTATTTTTATTAAACTTTTTACAAATAAATCTACAGTTTTACTGCACTGATTTTATGAATTAATGGGTGGTTAGAAAGCTTTATCTATGTTGATTGTGCAAATAACTGTGAAAGTTTGATTTTTTATAAAGATTTATGGTAATAAAGTAAATACTTAATAACAAACACAATAAAACAGACTTTGGTTAGAAGTTTATTTTGTTGCCAGGTTTTGGCTGCTTTTTGCCAGTATTTTATATAAATTTTATTTAAAACGCATCGTAGTTTGTGCAAAATGAGTATATACAATTTACTTACTTGAAACATACATAAAAATTATCACAAGATTCCCAATCAATGTTTATGGGAGATTGTGGAAAAAAAACTGAGATGAAGTATTTACAAATAATGTTGTTTAAAAAATTACTTTCGTCGCAGCAGACCTGCGTACTCAGGGAATTTCCAATGGAATTTAGGTATATTTTCTATTTCCCCATAAAATCCATGAATATGAGAGTATGAAGGGTTGCCGCCATATGGGTTTCGTTGGTAAATATAAATTAAACCCTACCTGATTGTACATACGAAATTTTATAAGGTTATGATGTTTTTTTTATTTTCCCCATGAGCCCCATATGGGTGAGTGAGTATGTAGGTTTGCCGCCATATGGGTTTTCTAAGCAAATATAAGTTAAACGCTTCCTAATGAATGTAAACATACATACCAAATTTTATCAAGAGATGTCAAGCAAGATAGAAAGTTTTGTTGATTTCCCTTAGGAATAACATGGAAAACATTGTTTTTGGATTTTCTATATAACCATTTAACCTAGGTAAAAAATTCAAAATACTACATTGTTTGGTTTTTAAGCTCTTTTAAATGGTTTAAGTTAAAATTGTTGAGTTTTATAAATAAAGATAAAATACCCCCATCGCAGCAGACCTGCATACTAAGCGAATTTCCAATGGCAATCTTTACATAAGTGTTTCTGATGATCAGACAATTTTTTCCCTACCCATCTTTTGTTGGAAATGTGTTTCCGACAAATAATCACTACGTATCCAGAAAGTACACATAAAAAGCTACGATGTCATATATAAAATTATGTAATCGCAGAGGTGTCCCTAAACTGTATAAAAGGCAGCTCCCATGAAAACGACGGTAATAGCTTATTTCCAAAGGAAATTCGCTAAAAAGCCAAAAACCCATTTTTAACCCTTTTGAAACCCCATAAAACCACGTTCCCATGGTCTGATCATTCTGGTTTGCAAACTCAACCCAGTAGATGCTGGCTTACACACCTGTACCAAATGTCATCTAAATCAGAGGTTCCGTTCGAAAGTTATCGTGTTCACGGACACACACACATATACAGGGTGTACGGAAAAAACGTTTCAGGAATTGCGAAGTTTATTGCCCACATCAAATTGAGCAAGAAAGATCCGCAAACATATGGCCTAAAATGCTTCGTTAACCCGCTAGCCGCCATTTTGTTTTTTACACCAAATAATTTTTATTTCCTTAATGAATTATCGTAGTACATTCATATTTGGCATGGTCGTTTATCACACCAAGTTCCATTTTAAGGAAAAAATTATTTTTTTCTGATATGTATTTTCAAAATGGCGGCCATTTTAAAATTTCAAACTCAAATAACTCAAAACCTGTAAATTTTATCAAACTTTTACAAGGCACAAAAAAGTTAAACAATTAATTTATCTAACCAATAATACCAGGTTTGTAAGGATTTAAAAACAAATAATGGAATTTGATAAAATTTTTCTACTAAAATAACCTTAATTCCCATGAGTTCTGATAAAAAAATCAATGTTTTTCAACATAAAAATCGCAACAACTCCATTATTTTTGTTGTAAGATCCTTACAAACTAGGGACCATTGGTTAGATAATTTAATTTTTCTACTTTTTTGTGTTTTGTAAAGTTTTGATAAAATTTACAGGTTTTGAATTATTTGAGTTTGAAATTATAAAATGGCTGCCGTTTTGAAAATACCATCGGTAAAAATTAATTTTTTTCCCTGAAAATGAAACTTGGTGCGACAAAGGTCCATGACAAATATAATCTTACTACAATTATTCGTTAAGTAAATAAAAATTATTTGGTGTAAAAAACAAAATAACTGCTAGCGGATTAACGAAGCATTTTACGACATATGTTTGTAGGAGCTTTCTTAATCATTTTGATGCGGGCAATGACCACCTGAATTCCTGAAACATTTTTTTTCTGAACACCCTAAATATCAATTTGAACGAACGGTGTTTTTGGCTTCTAGGGACCTCAAAACGAAAAAGTATCATGGTCCCGGGATTAGGTCTTACCATGACTACCACAGTAATAGCATATACCCTATAGGAAAATTCGCTAAAAACAAGTTAAATTTGATTCTAAGCCGTATTAGATCTTGCCGTATTAGAAAATTTGTATTTTTTACAATTTCTTGAAAATAAATCAAATTAACATTAAGGTATTTCACAAAAAATAATACATGTAGGATGTACTAAATTGTTCTAAAAACCGTTGTATTAACACAACCGGTTCTGTTCCTAATTATTAAATAATTTATTTTTAATACTTTAATTACTAAACCCGTAACACTAGAAAAAGACTCAAGTTGGCTTTGTTTGAAAATTTTATTTGCCAATACAGAAAAGGTACTACAGTACCCTAGTTGGGAGGGCAGTTAAAAAAAATACTCTTTATAAGTGGAAATTTACATATTTCGGCCTAACTCCTCTAGAATGCAATAGAATGCCGTTTAATAGCTTATTTTGTGGTATTTGGAAAAGTGATCCAAACTTGCTCCAGTGCTATATCGAGATAAAGGCTTTAGGTACTTTTTCAATAAACTGACATACACTCAATTCTCTGAAGTCTTTGTCAAAATTAGGACACTGATAAGGTTTCTCACCAGTATGGGTCAACATACTGACCCATACTTTAGTGTTGAATATTGTCTGAAGTTTTTCTTACAGTATGTACACTGACAAAACTGTTTTTTAGTGTGGGTCAAAAAATGTTTCTGTAGATATGAAGAAGTACTGAACGCTTTCTCACAATTGCGACACTAATAAGGTCGCTCACCAGTATGGGTCAACATAATTTTTTCAGATCTGAGGATTTTCTGAAAGCTTTCTCGCAATTTGAACATTAATAAGGCTGCTCACCAGTATGGGTCATTATATGTGTGATGAATAAGCGAATGCTCTCACAATTTTGACACTGATAAGGGCGTTGACCTGTAAAGGTTAATATATGTTTCTTTAGAAACGATGGATGATCAAATCCTTTCTCACAATTGGGACACTGATAGGGTCGCTTCATTAGTATGGGACAACATATGTTTCTTTAGAGAAAATGAACGATTGAAGGCTTCCTTACTATTGGGACACCTTTAAGGTCGCTCACCAGTATGGGTTAACATATGTGTCTTTAGAGATGATGGAAGATGAAAAACTTTCTCACAATTGGGACACTGATAAGGTTGCTCACCAGTATGGATCAACATATGTACTTTTAGATGTGAAGACTGAGTGTATGCTCTCACACAATTGGGACACTGATGTGGTCGCTCACCAGTATGGGTCAAAACATGACTCTTTAGAGATGACGAATGAAAAAAGGCTTTCTCACAGTTTGGGCATTTAAAAGGTCGCTCACCTGTATGTGTTAAAATATGTTGCTTTAGATTTGAAGAATTAATGAAGGCTTTCTCACAGTTTGGACACTGATATGGTCGCTCACCAGTATGAGTCAACAAATGTATCTTTAGAGCTGAAGATTGTCTAAAGGTCTTCTCACAACTTGAACATTGATAAGGACGCTTACCAGTATGGGTCAACATATGTTTCTTTAGATCTGAGGGCTCTCTGAAGGCTTTCTCACAATTTGAACATTGATAAGGTTGGTCACCAGTATGGGTCAACATATGTGTCTTAAGATGTGATGAATTAGCGAATGCTCTCTCACAATTTGGACACTGATAAGGGCGCTCACCAGTATGGGTTAACATATGTCTCTTTAAAGATGATGGACGATCAAATCCTTTCTCACAATTGGGACACTGATAAGGTCCCTTATTAGTATGAGATAACATATGTCTCTTTAGAGATGATGGACGATTGAACGCTTTCTTACAATTGGGACACTGATATGGTCGCTCACCAGTATGGGTCAACATATGTATCTTTAGAGCTGAAGATTGTCTAAAGGTCTTCTCACAATTTGAACATTGATAAGGACGCTCACCAGTATGGGTCAACATATGTTTCTTTAGATTCGAGGGATTTCTGAAGGCTTTCTCACAATTTGAACATTGATAACGTTGGTCACCAGTATGGGTCAACATGTGTGTCTTAAGATGTGATGAATAAGCGTATGCTCTCTCACAATTTGGACACTGATAAGGTCGCTCACCAGTATGGGTCAACATATGTTTCTTAAGATGTGATGAATAAGCGTATGCTGTCTCACAATTTGGACACTGATAAGGTCCCTTACCAGTATGGGTAAACATATGTACCTTAAGATCTGATGAGTAAGAATATGCTCTCTCACAATTTGGACACTGATAAGGTCGCTTACCAGTATGGGTAAACATATGTGCCTTAAGTTGTGATGAATAAGCATATGCTCTCTCACAATTTGGACACTGATAAGGTCGTTCACCAGTATGGGTCAAAACATGACTCTTTAGAGCTGATGAATTAATAAAGGTTTTCTCACAGTTTGGACATTTAAAAGGTCGCTCACCTGTATGTGTAAAAATATGTGTCTTTAGATTTGAAGAATTAATGAAGGCTTTCTCACAGTTTGGACACTGAAAAGGTCGCTCACCAGTATGAGTCAACATATGTATCTTTAGAACTGAAGATTGTCTAAAGGCTTTGTCACAATTTGAACATTGATAAGGTCGCTCACCAGTATGGGTTAACATATGTTTCTTTAGAACTGTAGAATATCTGAAGGCTTTCTCACAATTTGGACATTGATAAGGTCGCTCGTTCATATGGGTCAAAATATGATTCTTTAGAGTTGATGATCCTCTGAAGTCTTTGTCACAATTAGGGCACTTATATGGTTTCTCACCCGTATGGGTCAACATATGTGTCTTAAGTCTTGAATATAGTCTGAAGGCTTTCTCACAGCATGAACACTGATAAGGTCGTTCATTAGTATGGGTCATAATATGTATCTTTAGACATGATGAAGTACTGAATGTTTTTTCACAATTTTGACACTGATACGGTCGCTCACCAGTATGGGTGAACATATGTATCTTTAGATGTGATGACATATTGAAGGCTATCTCAAGTTAGGACATTGATAGGGTCGCCCACCACTATGCGTCAAAATATGATTCTGTAGAAATGATGAATGATGGAACGCTTTGTCACAATTTGGACACTGATAAGGACGCTAATCAGTATGGATCAACAGGTTTCTTTAGAGAACTTGCCTTTTTGATGGTTTTCTCACAATTTGGCCATTGAAGAGGTTGCGCATTAGTATGAGTAAACATATGCATCTTTAGAGATGAAGATTGTGTGAGTGCTTTCTCACAGTTTGAAGACTAGAAAGGTCGCTCACCACTATGATACTCAAAATGTGATACTTAAAGATGATGATTGACGGATCGCTTTCTCACAATTTGGACAGTGAGGAGGACGCTCATCAGTATGGGTTAACATATGAGTCTTTAGAGTTAATGATTGACTGAAGGCTTTCTCACAATTTGGACGCGGATAATGACACTTTGAACTTGGTCTTTCTAGCTCCCTGACATGATAAGAGAATGTGATAAGACGCGCCTGGTCTATTAAACACCCGAGTTATCGGATGTTGTAGGTGTCTTGGAGGAAGTTTCTAAGTATGTAAGACCAAATCACGAAGATACAACTCCGTTTAGATGGATCAGCTATTTCTTCTCAATTTACGTTCATCCCAAATCTTCCCTTTGGTCACACTTTAAACCTTTTATGTTCAGCTTTTTCTTTATGTTCCAGTACTTGACAGAGGTTATCCAGAACTTCGCAGAGATTCCCGAGGGATAAAATCTGAAAATAAAACATTGTTACTAATTCTTTGTTGAAATTTGAACATTACGTACAGCCTACAGGAGACTACCTAACACATTTATGTGACACTTTTTTATACAAGAAATCAAATCAAATTAAAAAAATCCTTTATTGCCAACTTGAACAAACAAGCAGTGGATGTGTCATACATGGCAATTGGTTTAGCATAATACAGTGCAATAGTTTATTTATGATAAATTAAAAATGAAATAAAATTACATAGATTATTTTTTTTAGTATCCGCAAATAAATTGAAAACCTAACAGACGGACACCTGGAGAACTTGTCTAAGATGGTAAATGTGTAAATTGATCACAAAACTCCTGTAAAGAGTATAAAAGCATTTGTTGTGAGGTTGTGATTTTTCCTTTAAAATGTTTGAATTAATTTATCTCTTTGATTTCATTTGACAAAAACTTGAATAAGTGACTTCCTGCTGGAAGAGGTAATTTTCAATACATTTCTAATCTATGGAAGTCTATTGTTTGTAATAGGGGCCTAGTGGTATATATAAGAATGTTGGGGTGTTTGGAGTAAGGATAATTTTTTTTAATACTCAAGCGTTAGATGAATTTAAATACATGGGATGTTAAAATTTTATGTTTTTGGGATGCCGATTTACATGAATTCTTTTAATTTTGAAGATTCTTTGTCAGCTTTTTTAAAGATGAGTTTTTTCATGGCTGAACACTGTATGTCATATAACTATAACAAAACGCAAAATATACAGACAGAAGTACGTTTTGGTTACACATCTGTGACAGTCTTCATAAAAGAAATTCTAAACCAATTTAATTTTGAAATTACAAATTCAGTATGTGTTGTCCATCTTAAGGCGAAGTCTATGTCAAGGCCTAAAAATACATTTTCTAACAATATCCTATGGCAGTAAACCTACATTCTCATTCCTATGGTGTTTATGGGGAAAATACAAAATTTCAAATTCCTATGGAAATTTGCTGAGGTCTGCTGCGGGGGTATTAAATGGTGGCAGTCTTAAAACTAAAATTCACGTTGAGAAACTAACAAAATGCAGTAAATGCACTACAGCAGTTGTCACCCTGCCCATGTAAAGAGTCTTATCCCTAAAAGTTCAGCAATTATGGCTAAATCTTTATGAACCGACTCAAAGGACTTCAATTCTTACCAATGTAAATTGAACAATGCTTTATTAACCCTTCCTACTCTCATTTTCTCTTCTCGACGCTTATGCCTATCCACTTGTATCCATCGTATTTCCCTGGTCTTCACAAAATAAACAGTGTCATGAAAACAGAAACAAAAGCTGTTTACTTATTAATTTATTTGGTGTACTGTATTTTAATGTTGGGAATCTTATTTCTGTGTTTTTATTTCATATAAGTTGACAAGGTATGAAAATACCCCCCGTCGCAGCAGACCTGCGTACTCAGCGAATTTCCAAATTAGTAATATTAATTTTGACCAGATAAAAATTTAAACCAAAACATCATCACATGGTCATAAACAGGAAAACAAATGTCTATTCTCCTTATGATAAGTATAGGGAAAGAGTATGCAGGTATGCTGCCATGGAGAACACTAAAAATAGGTTTTTAGCATACAAAATTTTTATTTCGACCATATACCAAGTTTGATCAATATCCATCAATTTTTTTTACTATTTAAAAAGAGGTTGGCGGATCTCTTTTTTGCCTTACTTTGCCCCGTCCACATAGACTATTGATCTGTGCGTGGAAAGTATTAGACAAAGTAAGGGAAAGAGCAAATACTTAAGGTCAAAACCTTTCAATTTAAACCAAGCAATGTGTGGATTAAATATTTAAATCCTTTTGTTAGCAATTGGTTCGAGTACAATTGCTAAACGAGTTTGCCTATTCTCCATTTGATTAACATGTGAAAAGAGTATGCAGGTTTGCTGCCATGATAAAAACAAAAACCAGGATGTTTTACCATAAATGGATGAATCTCAACCAAATGACGCTGAATACCAAATTTCATCCAAAAATGTTGGTTAATAAGTGAAATATTAACACATCCTTATTCTCCATAAGATTAACATTGGAGCCCCAAAATACAATGTACTGTCTTTAGACTTTTTAATATCTCAGTAACCAATGGAGATAGAGCAAAGCTTCGACATACTAAATTGTGTGTTTTATTGAGCTAAATCCAATGGTCTAAATAAAAATTTTAAATTTTTCAAAATTACATATGAAAAATTCAAAAACCCATTTTTGGGGTACAAAACCCCCCAAAACTACCCCTTTTGGTAGGTCAATATGTCTGGTTTACGAACTCATCCAAATAAACGTAAGGTTAGACATCTCTACCATATTTGGTGTCGATCGGACCGTTTTAGCGAATTTCCCTATAGGGAATACGCTATTACGGTAGTAGCCATGGTAAGACCTAAGCCCGGGACCACTTTACTTTTTCATTTTGAGGTCCCCAGAAGCCAAAAACACCATTCGTTCATTTTCATATATATGTATATATATATCTATATATCTATATATCTACATATCTATATATCTATATATCTATGTGTCCGTGGTACTGATAACTTTTGAAGGAGACCTCCGATTTTGATGAAATTTGGTATGGAGGTGAAAGACCAGGTCTATTTTCATGAGTTCGCGAACCAGCATTGTCGGGTTATGGGAACAGGGTTTTATGGGGTTTCAAAGGGGTCAAAAATGGGTTTTTGGCATTTTTGGACCTAAATTTTAAAAATTCATCAATTTTAACTAAAACCATTTAAAAGAGCTTAAAAAAACAAACAATTTGGTATTTTGAATTTTTATCATAGCATAACTGGTTACGGGGCAAATCCAAAAATGTGTTTTCCATGTTATTCTTATGGTAAATCAAGAAAACCCTATATCTTGCTTATTTATTGACATAACTTAATAAAATTTGGTATGTACATTATCTATATGAGGTTTAACTTATACTTGCTTACAAAACCCATATGGCGGCAAACCTACATACTCATCCCCATGGGGTTTATGGGGAAAATAAAAAATTGCCAGAGTTTGATACAATTTTGTGTTTACATTCAACAACTTAGATTTTCTAACAACACCCAATGGCAGAAAACCTACATACTCGATCCAATGGTGTTTTTATGGGGAAAGTAAATAATCTGAAATTCCATTGGAAATTCGCTGAGTACGCAGGTCTGCTGCGACGGGGGTATTTACGAGTTATTGTGTCTAGGGACACATATATACATATATATATATATATATATATATATATATATATATATATATATACCGGGTGTCCCACGAAGAGGTTTAAACGTTTGATTTTATATTACGTGCCCATTCTTGCACCGAACTTTTTTAAACTTTACACAGTTTGCAAAGTAGGTTCTAAAAATATTCTGGAAAAATTTCAACTCCCTAACCTTAGTAGAAACAAAATGGCGGCATATTGAAAACGATACATTAAAAAAGGTGTTTTTGATTTTAAAATATTTTTATTGTTACATTCTAGGGCTATATGACTTTTAAATAATAAAAAACTAGAACATAGCCTAATGGAAAACCTTAATGTCCAAAATTATTCAAACTGTAAATCATCCACAGCAACACACTGATAACAGCGCGTAACAAATGATTCGTAAGCTCTTACAAAGAAACTCCGCGGTATCCGGAGAAATTCCTCTTTGGTAAAATTTTCAATTTTCTATTAAGGTTAGGGAGTTGAAATTTTTCCAGAATATTTTTAGAACCTACTTTGTAAACTGTGTAAAGTTTAAAAAAGTTCGGTGCATGAATGGGCACGTAATATAAAATCAAACGTTTAAACCTCTTCGTGGGACACCCGGTATATATATATATATATATATATATATATATATATTATGTAGAAACGTTCACATGAAAGGGCTACTTTAGTGTATAATATAATTATAAATAATAACCATGAGTACCCTGAATGTAACATTTTTAATTTACACTGACATAGTATATTACATATATATATAGTATATACATATATATATATATATAGTATAGTAAATGACATAGTATATATACATGACTTGAATAGTACGAAACATGTCAGTGTAAATTAAAAATGTTACATTCAGGGTACTCATGGTTATTATTTATAATTATATTATATATATATATATATATATATATATATATATATATATATATATATATATTAATGACTATTATTTTTGGTCTCTAGGCACCTAAAAACAAAAAAGTAACATGGTCCCGTGCTTAGGTCTTACCATGAGACCTACGGTAATAGCTTATTCCCAATGGGAAATTTGCTAAAAACAATTTTGAGAAAAAAATTTCTATTTATTTTAATTATATATGTGATTATAATTAATACTTTATATTCTAATCCTAAAATTCTAGATGTTAACTACTATGTGTCGGCTATTATTAAAAACTAGAGATCGCCCACTGGTCGAAATTCGACCAAAAATTCAGTTGATCTTGAGGGCAATAATTTTAAAATGTTTTATAAATGAAACATCTGTTCTTCCTCATTTGCTAGCATTTGTTATTACAACAGCTGTCTTGTGATTCAATCAATCATCCTTCTCCCATAAGATTAACATTGAAACTTTGAAAGCTTGTAGGGCGTAGCCAACACCTGCTACTAAGACAAAGCCGGAGTGCTCTGACGTCAAATGCCTTGTGACGTCACCTAAAAGGCAATGTCAAAACAATAATTGGTTTTTGTTTACATGGGCTGTTTTTCGTAAACTTCAATAAAATTTTCTCGTGTTTTGTTTATTAAATTTATAATGTATGGTGTATGGTGTTTTAAAACTGACTAGGGATCGCCTGCTGATCGAAATTCGATCAAAATTCCAGTTGATCTCAACCCAATAAGTTTAAAAACATTTTATAACTGAAACATGTTCTCACTGTTTTTCTAGCAGTTAGTTGTTTTTACAACAGCTGTCTATCAGTCAATCAATTATCCATCCTCCATAAGATTAACATTGGAACTTTGAAAGCCTGTGGGGCGTAGCCCTGGAGTCCGATGAGAATTAGAATGGGATTCTGTCGATTCTGTTCATCTACAGGACTATACCTTTCTAACGGTATGCACGGATTTCTCCTACGATGCACACAAGCTGAGAAAAAAGGAGGAAATGAAACATGCTTGCGTATTAATATATAGATTTTTCATTCAATAACAATTTTGTTCATAAATGTGGTTATTTCATATTGACTCGAAGTTCAATTTAAATATCGAGTGTTTTGAATAGTTTTGTGTGTTGTATTACGACCAAGCTAAATAGTTTTTACTTTGGAAGATTAGAAAGATTGTACTGACAACAATAAGGAAGAAAGAGGCGTATTTAATTTACCTAATAATCAGAAACTTTCTTCTAGATGGTTGGGCTAAACGTTATTCTTAAAATGAATTATATCAACGAAGCCATGGTTGCCTGCTAGCAACCTTTCTTTGAAAAATTCATGAAACTATCATGGGTACCGAGATTGAGCGTGTGAAGATTCATTTACAGTCTACTCATGAAAATTAATTGAAAGCATCAGGCGCTGATTTATAAATTTTATTGCAGAAACTACAATCAATGATGTTGCTGTGAAGAATTAAGATGATACGTCAATAACCTAACTCAGAAGTGACGAAAGTAGTATGGCAAAAACAGACATTTTTCAATCTACGCAGCACAAGTTTTAATTGCATTACTATATTTCATTGATTATAACGAATATCCTACCAGTTAATATGTTATTTTCAAATAAAATGTTTGAATCGTTGTGGTTAAATATTTGTACACATTTCATACTCATAGTTTAGGAAAGTACCTTGTGTAGGCTAAATAAATGGTATTGCCAACAATTTCATTAGAGGCCAAATAATAGTTAGGCCTACCGATAGTGTACTATTCTAATTTTTTAATTCCTGTAAAAATTAGTATCACTTTGTGTCCAAAAACATTATTTTAAGATATAAAATTATTGGAGTTAGACAATTGTTTAAACTTTTTCATGAAGTGAAAGCAAATAATTCATTTTATTTAGGACGATAGGTACCGTTTTAAAAATCAAATATTGGAAATGAATACATTCCATTGTGGTACATCTCTAGGTTAGTTGTTAGGGTTAGGGTCAAGGAGGTTATATTTTAATACTGGAGGTAACACTGATAGGTTAATTTTGGCGAAAAAGCGCGCCGTCGATTTCGTTTGGTTGGCAATCCTGAAGTACCGTTTTGTCGTTCTTTGAACGGTAGCTAAAAGATATTCGAATCAACGAAATGGTTCGAATCTTCTGGGAACGATGAACGATGAATTGGTACGGTACGGCTAACCAATAATTAGGAATCTAGACTCTGGAATAATAATAACGTGTGTCTTTAATTCTAACTTACATGAATTTAAACAATTTTATTCGTTAGGTATTTTACAGAATAAGAGATATTGATTTAATTTGTAGATGTGAATATTTGTTTTTTTATAAATAGTTCAAGAAATATAATTAGAACTCATATCTTATACCTTATCTTATACATTAACTTGTAAAATTCCGTACTATTTCAGTACTCACAAAGGTATACCACGAAAAAAATTTATTCTCTTGTCTAGCATATTATACAAATTTTAATACGGTACAAAATCATCAAGTAAATTAACTAATTAAAAAAAATAAAAATAAACATGTTTCCATAACTTGAAACTGATTACCAAATTTCCAAAATAAATTTTTATATATATAATTTATTTAATGTTTTTGTTTGTTTTCCCCTTTTAATGCATATTTGCTTACCAATAATTGCCCATTAAAACCGATTCACCAGGCAATTGATTCACAATTCATTTGACTCCCTTAGCTGACTCGTTCATTTCGGGAAACAGTTCAAATTGGTACTTCAGGATTGCCAACCAAACAAAATCAGCGGCTCGCTTTTTTAGCATTGTGTGTTACCTCCAGTATTAGAATATAACCTCCTTGGTTAGGGTTGAGCGGAAAATGTTTTTGTTTTCGCTATCAGCTGATGCTAAAAGGCAAACAAAAATGGCAGCACTCCGGCTTTGTGTTCTAGGTGGTGTTGGCGTAGCCCCATGGGCCGATGTGAATTAAAGCGTGATTCTGCTCATCTACAGCACAATACCTTTCTAACGGTATGCGCGGATTTCTCCTACGATGCACACAAGGTGAGAAAAAAGGAGGAAATGAAACATGCTTGCCTATTAATATATAGATAAACATTTAACCTCTGTACATATTTTAAAAGATCATCTAATAAGGAAAAGAAATCAGTATATATTACTTATTATATTTACATCATATATTTATATATATGTCTACACAACACTTATAAAAAAATCACTACATTGCCTAAAGTTGACATTTTTATTGCATTTGTTGAATAGCAACAAATAAATAAATAAAAAATATAATATACATATTATGTAACATACATATGCATGCATGTACATATTTTATGTACATGTACATATCCATAGAGACCTACATAAACATATACATGGATATAATGTGTATAATCATGTACAAATAGATTTACATGAACATGTACATGCTCATAATGTACATATTCATATAAAAGTAAATTACATAAATGTATAAGTATGTACACGCACATATTATTATGTGTATTTGTATATGTAAATACACATATATATACAAACATATATTTATGCATAGTAACATACTAATATATGTAGTAACATATAAAATATATACAATTATACGTATAATATTTATATATAATACACAAGTATTGTCGGGTCAGACCCGACATGCGAGCGGAAAGGTTTGAAAGAAATTACCCTGAGAAAATGGTCAAAAAACAATTTGACTTGCCAAAATATAGACCTATTAGTAAGCCAACTTGTTTTGAAGAGGACCCCAACTTTTTAACATCGTATTTCCCTGGTCTTCACAAAATAAACAGTGTCATGAAAACAGTCTGTGAATTTTTGAAAAACTCCTCCTTGACAGAAAATATATTTTCTAGACCATCTAGGATGGTTTTCAAAAAACTGCCAAATTTAATGATCATGCTTGCAAGGCCCAAGCTGAAAAGAAAAGATGTTACCAGTCATGAGTTGGCCCACGGATGTGAACTGTGCAAAAAACCGCATTGTGGGATATGCAAAATTATGTGCACGACTAACCAATTCAAAAGTACTGTGATGGACAAGGTTTACCCAATAGTTGGACACATGGATTGTTCACCGCCAACTGACGTGTAAACATTGCCAAAATAGTATATTTCGTCACTAGTCCGGAAAGTGATCGTTATCGGTGCAAGATCGAGTTTCAAGTACGAGGGGAAGCCGAGTACTTGAATTCGATCGAGCACCAATATACCACTTTCGGACGAGTTACGAACAGTACTTTTCATCATACCACATTTAATAAATTTACAGTTTGAATAAAAACTAATAAATCTAATAAACTATAAAGCCCTATGTGTAACTGACTGACTGACTGACTTATATGGGATACGAATTCCTGACGTAACTATTTAAGCTAGAGACTTGAGATTTTGCATACGTCTAGCTTGAACGGTCAATGCTAAGTGTAAAATCTTAAACTTGCAAATTTTTAGTTTTAACCTACGAAAAAATTCAAAATGGCGGATTTTCAAAATTGTAATTTTACTTTTTTGGCTCTAGCGGCCAAACGCTTTGTCCTATCTAAAATCTGAGAACAATACTACGATAGGGAATTTAATTTTCTACAATTTCGATCCTGTGACTTTTTATCGTATCTCGCACCGTTAAGCCTCCAGAGCGTTTTTAATGAAATGCCGTTTTCGTTTTTCCGGCTCTAGTGCCTAAACCGATTGTTGTAAAAATTTTTTTAAGGTTCATTTCGATAGATCTTTATAATATCTACAATTTCTTTTCCTGTATATTTTGCCGTATCTCTACTCGTTTACTCACAAAATTCATTTTTCACTTTTTCCGGATTTTGTGAACGTAAGTAGTGGGAAAACACCGGTTCTGGTCCACTAGATAAATCGTAATTTTAGTATTTCAGCTCTAGTGACCTAACGGTTAGTCTTATCTGAAATATGAGAGCATATTACGATAGGAAATTGGATGATCTACAATTTTGGTCCTTTTACTTTTTGTCGTACATCGCACCGTTAACCCTCCAAACTGATTTTTGTGAAATTTATATTTAGATTTAGGGCCCTAGCGACTAAATGGTTTGTCCTACGAAAATGTTTAAATGACAACTTTTATAGGTCTTTTTAATATCTACAATTTTGATTCTAACATACTTTGCCGTAGCCTATCTCTTTCCGTTCACTCTCAAAAAACATTTTTCACTTTTTCCCAGTTTTGTGATAAATAAGTAGTGGCTTTTGGACAACTATAAAGAAATCATAATTTTAGTATATTTTAGCTCTAGAGGCTAAATGGTTAGGCCTTTCATAGATTTGAGACTACCACGGTACTGAATTGGATGAACTACGATTTTTTTCCTGTGACTTTTTGTCGTACATCGCACCAATTGCGTATATATCCAGTCTAATTTTTTGCAATCGCGTTTTCAGTTTTTCCACTCTACTGACAAAACGATTGGTCCTATCGAAAAATGTTGCTGAATATGACTGGCTTACAGTTTTCAGAACATTTTGCCGTATCTCTACACATTGGCTCTCAAAACAGATTTATTACAGGACCAGAATAGTTACCGAAAACTTGAAATTGGGGACCTTACCTTCTTTTAAGAGACAATTAAAAATATGAATTCAGCTATTGTCGGGGCTGGTGTTACTAATTTACATACTTTTAGTAAGTTCCTCCTCGGAATTTAGGGAATCATTTTAAAACTTTCTAGTCTTTTGTGATTTCTATCTCGTTTATCAGATTTTATATTATTTCATTTTAATGTTATGTTATTGTTTTCACTGATTTATTGCAACAATTTTTGATGAATTTAAAAGCTTTAATTATTATTGATTGTGAGAAGTGTGCATTAGCCTTTTGTTACTGTTTTGGTTGTGCACTTCATTGGTAAAGCTAACCTGTTTAACACTCGACTTTTTTATTTACAAACTAATTCAGCGAACACATTGGAGTTAAAAACCCTCAACAAGCCCGTTCACTGCATCAAGTTTTTTCAGAAATTACGGAATTGGGGCAACAAATTAGGGAGTGGACCCTCCATTCAGCATAAGACAAAGAATAAATAATTATTGTATCACACTCGAAATATTTTAACAAATTTTAACTACGAAGAGTTATTAAAACCGATTCATAGGAGATTTTAAAAGCTTTTCTAGCTATCGATTGTGAATTGTGTGTATTAAACGGTTTTGTTACTGTCTTGGCTGTTCAGTTCTTCCGCAAAACTAACCAATTTCATACTTGACATTTTTTATTAATTTACGAATTTAGGGATACCCCTAAGGGGGCATGGGGGCGGAGCCCCCATCGAGCCGTAGGCGAGTTTTAACCTATATACCCCCTCTTACGTTGTTATGTGTTTATCTTGTATTTGAACTATTTACAACTAAACAATCAGCTGTTTGACATTTATATATTGGAGTCAACGAGGTTTAAGTTACTGTAAGCAGAATAGCAGCGCTAGTGGTGTCAAACATTGGAAGTTTTTTTCTGGCCTAGTCCTGAAAACCATTGTTTCGAGGTCTAGTCCCGAAAACTTTGTTTACCAACACGTTTATCCAACCCACCGGAAATCAACTAGTTTCGATCACAGCTGACAGTTCCGAAAACAACGTTTATCGCAATGGTATGATGAAAAGAATATATTGGTCAAACATCAAACTCCCTGAGGGTCAGAATGACTGGGCTTGCTTTTCAGTCAAACACAAAGGCAACATAAAGCCGGTTGCCAGCACATAATGTTGTTCAGCCACATAATTTTGAGTGAGGATTGAGGATTTTTTTTTATCATAAGGCAATCCACAAAATCAAAAGAGTCGACCACAAAGGTGTTAATGAAATTAACTTAAGAACATAAGAATTAGCATATCAGTTTGTCTTAAGAACAAAACAACCACACGGACTGAACATTTGTTGATCAGTTAAACATTCCTGGCTTATAATTTTCCAAAATAATTCCATAGTTTTATTTCATGTGAAATCTGTCCCAGAACTAAATTGTCATTGTATCTTACAACTGATATATTGTTTTGTTTATGTTTCAATCCAAAAAACCTCAACTTTGTACCAGAAAGAGTAGAAAATCCAAATTTTGACTAAAATAGGATGTAATTCTTTCAGAATATAAATAAATAAATAAATAAATATAGTTTGTATTTTTTTTTTTTGCCTCTGAAGACCTCAAAACGAAAAAGTAACATGATCCCAGGCTTAGGTCTTAAAGTATGACTACTACCATTATAGCATATTCCCTATAGAGAAATTCCCTAAAAAACCTTCTAATCAGGCTACATGCAAAAAAGAATCTTGCCTTTCACTTAAGATGTAGAAACTAATGGATGCTCATTTTGCAGGCTTCGCAGACACAAATAAAACGTCAATCTGGAATGTCAAAAAATGTTTAAACTCAATAAAGTTTTATGACGTGCAGAGTTAACTGTTTAGATCTTGAAATATACAAACACGGTCTAAATACTCCCTTGATTTAAGGCGTACAGAGAAGTAGAAATGTGTGGATTAATTTTTCCAAACACTTAAAATGCCATTCTTGATTTACAAACTGTCTGTTAATTTGACAAAAGTTTTGGGAAAAACCGCAATTTATTACAAAAATAACAGCCAGTGCACCAAACAAAAAGTCCCTTCATATGCTACCAAACATGAAAAGAAGTACCACGTTGTCGTAAAATACAATAGGACAGAAATTATCTTAAACAGTCTAAGAACTAGTTAGAAGGCTCACTTTTATGCAATTGTCTTGAACTAGAACAGGTAGTTCAGCAGGATCACAATGATTATAGTAGGATTCACGAAAATAGTCCGATGAGAGTCGATGCATTGTTGCCAGATTTATTCTAAAACACATTTTTACACTGTATTACACATGGTAAACATAACAAAAAATGACAACATTGTAGGGCAAGAGGGGGTGAGGGGGGACACAGCTGTTAAAATTTCCATCGGACTATTTTCGTGCATCTTACTATAGTTCCAGTTACAGTTTCACCATCAGTTATAGTATCCAGTTATAGTTTCACTGGTTAGTGTCAATAAAAGTGCATTGTGTTTTCTTGTTTGAATAAACGATTATTCAAATCTTCAATCGAACAATTTATTAACATTATGTCTTCCGGAAAAGATTTGTTGTACATTTTAGTTCTTTCATTAATACGGGTCCAAACATGAGTCTTTCGAGTTATACCTAGGGATTAAAGAAGGCTTTCTCATACTTTAGACACTTCACCAGTATGGGTCGCTAGATTTGATGACTCAATGATGCCTTTCTCACAGATTAAATTCCGAGTAGGTTGCTCACCAGTGTGGTTAAACAAATGTCTCTTTAGACTTGAAGAATAAATGAAGGCTTTCTTACAGTATCAACACTGATAAGGTCGCTCACCAGTATGGGTCAAAATATGACTCTTTAGAGATGACGAATAAAAAAAGGCTTTCTCACAGTTTGGGCATTTAAAAGGTCGCTCACCTGTATGTGTTACAATATGTTGCTTTAGATTTGAATAATTAATGAAGACTTTCTCACAGTTTGGACACTGATATGGTCGCTCACCAGTATGGGTCAACAAATGTATCTTTAGACCTGAATATTGTCTGAAGGCCTTCTCACAATTTGGACATTGATAAGGTCGCTCACCAGTATGGGTCAACATATGTGTCTTTAGGGTTGATAAGTCTCTGAAGTCTTTGTCACAATTAGGACACTGATAAGGTTTCTCACCAGTATGGGACAACATATGTTTCTTTAGATGTGAATATTGTCTGAAGTTTTTCTCACAGTATGTACACTGACAAGGCCATTCATCAGTGTGGGTCAAAATATGTGTCTTTAGATATGATGAAGTCCTGAACGCTTTCTCACAATTTGGACACTGATAAGGTCGCTCACCAGTATGAGTCAACATATGTATCCTTACATATGATGAAGTATTGAACGCTTTCTCACAATTTGGACACTGATAAGGTCGCTCACCAGTATGAGTCAACATATGTATCTTTAGAGATGATGAAATACTGAACGCTTTCTCACAATTTGGACACTGATAAGGGCGCTCACCAGTATGGGTTAACATATGTCTCTTTAGAGATGATGAAATACTGAACGCTTTCTCACAATTTGGACACTGATAAGGGCGCTCACCAGTATGGGTTAACATATGTCTATTTAGAGATGATGGACGATCAAATCCTTTCTCACAATTGGGACACTGATAAGGTCCCTTATTAGTATGAGATAACGTATGTCTTTTTAGAGATGATGGACGATTGAACGCTTTCTCACAATTTGGACACTGATAAGGTCGCTCACCAGTATGGATCAACATATGTTTCTTTAGAGATGTTGTCTTTTTGAAGGTTTTCACACAACTTGGACATTGGAAAGGTTGCTCATCAGTATGGGTCAACAAATGCATCTTTAGAGATGACGAATGTGTGAAGGCTTTCTCACAGTTTGAACACTGATATTTACACATTGATCTTGATCTTCTCAAAGTCCCTGATATGACAAGGGAATGTTTCTTAGGTAAGGAAAAACTGGTCTGTCAAACACATAAGAGTGAATTATCGGTGTCCTAGATGAGGTATCAAAGTATGTGAGATAAACCACGAAGATACAACTCTGTTTGAGATGGATCAGCTATTTCTTCTCAAGATACGTTCACCTCAAGCAATCTTCACTTTGGTCGCACTTTCAACCTTTGATGTTCGGCTTTTTCTTTGTGTTTTAGTACTTGACAGAGGTTCTACAGTTCTTCACAGAGATTCATGAGAGATCAAATCTGAAAATAAAACATTGTTACTATTTCATTATTAAAACTTTAGGATTACGTACAGCCTACAGGAGACAACCTAACACATTAATGTGACACTTTTTGATACAAGAAATCAAATAAAAAATTTCTTTATTGTCATGAACTTGTACAAACAAGCATTGGATGTGTCATACAATAAAATTAGCTTAGCATAATTACAATGAATTAATTTATTAAATTAGGATGAACTAAAAATAAAATAAATTACAACGGTTATCTTACTTAGTTACCATAAATAGAGAACCTTAACAGACAGACAGCTTGAGAACTTATTTAAGATGGTAACGTGTAAATTGATAACAAAACTCCTGCAAAGAGTAAAAACATTCGTAGTACGGTTGTGATTTTTCCTTTAAAATGTTTGAATTAATTTATTTTTTTTTATTTCATTTACCAAAAACTTGAATAAGTGACTCCCTGCTGGAAGAAGCAATTTTCCATACATTTCTAATCTATGGAAGTCCATTGTTTGTACCTAGTCAGTGCCGAATGTTACAAGATTTTTTTGATGTTTGGAGTAAGGACAAATTATTTTTTTAATATTCAATCGTTAGATGAATGTAACTACATGTAATGTTAAAATTTTAAGTCGTTAGAATGCCGATTTACATGTAGTAGAATCATTTTAGTTGAACCCCAAAAAAATTGCAACACAAGCGATTTTTTTTTCAAATGATAGCTAAGAGTGCCCTTATTAACCACTCAAAAATCGCCATTAATCTCACCTTGGGAACATGCCCAAAAATTCAAAATGGCAGGCAAGATTACTGCCAAAATATACATTTTGGCATATATCTCGAGAAAGGTTAGTTTTATCAAAATTCTTTATTTTAGCAAAAATGTTGCTCTTTTAATGCCAATCAGTTTTCATATTTACATATGTGTGTGTGTGTGTGTGTGTGTGTGTGTGTGTGTGTGTGTGTGTGTGTGTGTGTGTGTGTGTGTGTGTGTGTGTGTGTGTGTGGTGTGTGTGTGTGTGTACGTGCGTGCGTGCGTGCGTGCGTGCGTGCGTGCGTGCGTGCGTGCGTGCGTGCGTGCGTGCGTGCGTGCGTGCGTGCGTGCGTGCGTGCGTGCGTGCGTGCGTGCGTGCGTGCGTGCGTGCGTGCGTGCGTGCGTGCGTGCGTGCGTGCGTGCGTGCGTGCGTGCGTGCGTGCGTGCGTGCGTGCGTGCGTGCGTGCGTGTGTGTGTGTGTGTGTGTGTGTGTGTGTGTGTGTGTGTGTGTGTGTGTGTGTGTGTGTGTGTGTGTGTGTGTGGCTAAAGCCATATAAACTTTACAACTTAACCATATTTACACAATTAATACAAATTATTTTAAACATATGATTGTTATTACAGATGTATAAATAATTATAACCACAGAGAAGTAATATTAAATAAGAAGTAATATTAGTAATATAAGAAAAATGGATTTATGTTGTTGTAAGAATAAAACTGAACTTGAATTTGATTTATTTGAACTGAACTGTCCTAAACTATTATATATCCAAACCCAAACTATTGTACATGGTAGCAGAGCAATACCAAGAATTGTGATCTACGCTTGAAACTACAGTTGCACATTGAAAATGACCTCGCGATGGGAATTGCACTTTAAATCTTCCCTGACTCGCTTGAAAGAGTACGTTGCTGACACTACGGCACTCCTGGAAGGTGACGACATCCCGGAACAACAGCTCCAAACCAGGACTAGGACTTTGACTTAATTTCTCAATCGGGTGGAAGACATTTACGGGCGCCTCGACCAACAGCTTCCGACTGAAGAAGGACAATCCGATGAAACCTCAACAGACAACTATACCACGGCGATAATGAAATACGAGGAGGTCTTGGCTCGGCTGGAGGTGAGACAGGGTATGAGTAGTCCTCGAGTTTTGGCCACCCGAGAAAATGTCACTGTGGCAGGACCGCCACAATTAGAAACAGTTCCTGCTCAGTATGTGAAACTTCCTAAGTTAACCTTACCCACATTTCAGGGAGATATGCTGCAATGGCAAGAGTTTTGGGACTCCTTTGAGTCGGCCATCCATTGCCACCCGTATCTTAGTAACGTTGATAAATTCAACTATTTAGTAGCTCAACTGAGAAGTGATGCAAAGCACTGCATTGCAGGTCTCCCTATGACTGATCTCAACTACGACATTGCTGTCAATTTACTAAAAGAACGCTTTGCCAACAATCATTTAATAGTCAATTCACACTATAACGCTTTAATGGACATGGCACCTACTAAATCTAGTAACACTACAACTCTTAGACGGGGTTTTGACACTATGGAGAAGCATCTTCGTTGTCTTCAGGCTTTGGGGGAAGATGTCTCGTCAAACTATTTTGTTTCATTAATTCTCAGTAAGTTACCTTACGATATAGTTTTAAAAATTGAAGAGATGAACCCATTGGAGAAAACAGACGTCAAAACTTTATGTAAATGTTTGAATGATATCATTTCAGTCAGGGAAAGATCAGAACAACTTACACAATTAAATACTATTAATAGATCTTACTCTAATAATAATGCGTTAAACTCTAATGTGTCTTCTCAGGAAAACAATGAAAGGTTACCAACCACTCATTCCCTTGTGGGAAATGATACTTTGACCTGTGTCTTCTGCAATGGTAAGCACTGGAATGATCAGTGTACAAAATATGAAACAGCCGAAGATCGTAAGAACGCAATACGAGGTAGGTGTTTTGTTTATCTAAGTAAGGGGCATACAGTAAAACAATGTAAAGTAGAGAAAAAGTGTGTTTATTGTAAACAAAAGGGCAATCATCATAGAAGCTTATGTACAAAGCAGATTCCTTCAGGCCAACTATCTAAGGGTAGGGAAACACAATCAACCAATCTAGTTCAAAATTGTCCTGTACCAAACATTAACTCTAATGTGCCTGAAAGGAGCAAGAAAGAAATCTCTGCTTTTTCAAGTGAAGAGTCTGCTTTGGTTTTTGTATCTGAGCATGTCATTCTTCAAACTGCAACACTTACTTTACGAAGTACTGACTCTGACCTAGAAACACGATGTGGTGTGCTTTTTGATAGTGGCAGTCAGAGGTCTTATGTATCCCAAGGTATGGCTTCTAAATTGGGTTTAAAAAGCAAAGGTTGTCAAATATTGTCTCTATTTACATTTGGTAATCGTGAATCTAAAACTATTGAAACTCAAGTAGCAGATGTTAAATTGCAGCTGAACGATGGCAACGACTTTGTAATTAGAACAAATATTGTTCCTCACATAACAGGAAAGGTATCTTTTAACACTAATTTAGATATCAATGATATTGCTTGCGCCCACCCATCCTTAAAACTCGCTGATGGTCAACTAGCTTCACAAAATATATATCTTTTAATAGGCAATGATCACTATGACATAGTAGATACAACAAAAATTGAAATTTCACCAGGTTTGTATCTGATTAATACTAAACTTGGGTGGATTGTAAGTGGAAGGGATGGTAATAAATCTCAGTATGATAACCAATATCTAATGTATGAGTCTTCTTTCCTAACTGTGGTGCAACCTATAAATCTATTTAGGTTAAATGATCACTTTGAAATGCAAGATTCCCAGGTAGTCAAAGACATAAGTATTAAGGACCTATGGAGCTTAGACAGTATAGGAATACGTGATTTCCTCATCAAGTAGACGATGACATTGAGGTAGCTCAATTTAATGAAACCATAAGTTTGCAAAATGGCCGGTATTCTGTCGGTTGGCCGTGGAAGGAGTATCCACCGGACTTACCAAAAAACTATAGTTTGTCACTAGCTCGGCTTAAATTACTTATGCACCGTTTTGAGCAGAATCCTACTGTTCTACAAGAGTACGATAAGATAGTAAAAGATCAACTTTGTCTTAGTATCATAGAAAAGGTTCTTCCTAACAATGAATTGACTGTTTGTCACTATATCCCTCATCACCCTGTTGTTAACGAAACTAAAAGTACTACTAAGGTAAGAATTGTATATGACGCGTCAGCCAAAAGCAAAAGGAACAGCAATAGTTTGAAAAATTGTTTATACCGCGGACCAGTAATTTTAGAAAACTTATGTGGTCTGGTTCTCAGATTTCGCATGAATCCGATTGGTATAGTTGCCGACATAGAAAGAGCATTCCTACAGTTGAATTTACAAAACTCTGATAGGGATGTTACTCGTTTCCTGTGGTTGAGTAGATCATAATTCGTTTGGGTATAGCTCATTACATTCCTTAGATAATAATGTTGAAGAGTATCGATTTTGTAGGGTGCCATTTGGAGTAATTTCCAGTCCCTTCCTTTTGAATGCAACTATACAACATCACTTGTCACACTCTGAACTCTCTGATACTCCCAAACGATACAAAAATTCGTTTTATGTAGACAATTTGATTTCTGGAACTCGGACAAATGACAATGCAGTGTCTCTTTTTAATGAGACCGAGAAGATTTTCTCGCAAGTTAGTATGAACTTAAGAGGTTGGTGTTCAAACTCTAAAGCATTTATGGCAGTGATTCCTAAGGATAAAATCACTACAGAAAATGAAAATAGCATTTGCTTGTTGGGGCTTAAATGGGGTACACTGAAAGACACATTTTCAATAAAATTTGTTAAGTGGGACTCGCCAGACATAACAAAAAGATGTATTCTCAAACTTGTTGCTTCCATTTTTGACCCGTTAGGTTTCTTCACTCCTGTAGTTTTGAAGGCTAAGTTATTTATTCAAAACCTTTGGACCAAAGGTGTTGAATGGGATGAAACTTTTTGATTCAGACTGTACATGTGAATGGAAGGAGATCCAAGAAAGTTTACGTAAGATTCCTGATGTTACTATTCCAAGATATTTTGGCGTTGATAATGATGTGTTAGAATTACACTGCCTTACCAATGCATCAAAATATTGTTATGCTACAGCTGTTTAAGATTCATCAGTAGTCAGTCTGTTATTGAATCAGTGCTTGTGTTCTCTAAAAGCCACTTAACTCCAAAATCTAAAAACAACATCTCTATGCCAAGACTGGAACTACTCGGTGTACTGATTGGGGTCAGAGCCCTGAAATTCGTAGAAACTGAACTAATGAAAACGATTTCAAAGAAGGTACTTTGGACAGATTCACAGTGTGTTCTACATTGGCTGAATAGCTCTCGTATATTACCCAAATTTGTTGAGAGAAGAATTATTGAAATCAAATCACACACTAACGTAGAATATCACTACGTACCATCCAGTGACAATCCATCGGATCTTGCAACTCGGGGGTTACTGATGAACGAAAACAAAGTCAACTTTGGTGGTCAGGCACAGAATTTTTGAAATCACCAGAAGAGATGTGGCCAGTAAATAACTTAAACAGTAAAGCTTCGTTGTTTGAAACAACAGAAATTGATGAACTTCTTCCAACTAAACCAGAAGTCGTAACAGTTTCACAGGAATCGTCATACTCAAGAGGAATATCTCCCTTTGGAATTGATATAAATAAATTCTCATAAACTAATTCGATCAACATCATATTGTGAACGGGCCATTAGAGCATTCAAGAAACTTTCACCACGCTTTGAGTCACGTGAACTGCATCGTGATGAACTTGTTAACTCAACTATGGGCTATTGATAAAACCAACATTTGGAAAAACTATGAAGAACAAGGAACGTAGCTAAACTGATGATTTACAAAAACAGTTGGGATTATTCATGGATGAACATGGAATTCTAAGATGCAGAGGAAGACTGCAAAATATTAATTTATCCCCGGAAATGAAATTTCCTGTACTTTTGCCGAAAAACGACTACTTCACCAGTTTAGTTATAAGACACTTTCATGTAAAACTACAACATGTCGGAGTTCAACACACTCTAACAGAGATCAGAAAACAATATTGGATAATTCAAGGCAGGTCTCAAGTGTCCAAGATTATCAGACAATGCTTGACTTGCAAAAGATGGGATTGTGGTCCTTACAAACTACCTCCTTTACCCCCACTCCCTGCAGAACGTGTCACCACACAACTCCCATTTACTTATACAGGGCTTGATTATTTTGGACCGTTATATGTAAAGACAAATAACAACTCAAATGAAACACAGAAGGTCTATGGATGTATTTTCATTTGTTTAACAGTTAGAGCCATACATTTGGAACTAGTCAATGACATGACTACAACTGAATTTATATTAGCATTGAGACGGTTTGTTAGTATAAGTGGTAAGCCCAAGGAGATATACTTAGACAACGCACCACAATTCAAACTATCATCTACATTATTAGAACAAGCTTGGGAAAAGAACTTTACGGACGATGATGTCTTGTCCTATGTAAGTGGAAATGGTATGAAATTCAACTTCATTCCCAAATTTTATCCGTGGATGGGGGGGTTCTATGAACGATTGATATCTATAGTGAAGAAATGTATGAAGAAAACAATTGGACAGCTTAAACTAACCCATATCCAGTTAGAGACGGTACTGTGTGAAACTGAATCCGTTTTAAATTCAAGACCTTTAGTGTATGTTTCTTCAGACAAACTATGCATCAACGATCAAACTTTAACTCCCGGACATTTCTTGAATTTCCATGGAAAAAATGGATTCGCAACAAATATTATAAATCATGAAGGTAAACAATCCAAAGACGTTGAAGCTGTTTCAAGAAAAATCTTCTAGAACTATGGAGAAAAGGAGAGAAAATGTTAAATGCATTTTGGAAAACGTGGCTTGATGACTATTTAATGAGCCTGCGAGAGAGAAAAGTGACGGATATTGCACAGAAAAGAGGAACCTCAAAGATCATACCAACTATCGGAGACATTGTGTTGATACATGAGGATTTGCCAAGAGGAAGATGGAAAATGGCCAGGATTGAACAGCTTCATACAAGCAGAGATGGCAAGATAAGAAGTGCCACTGTTATCCTCAGCACAAAGAAAAAACTTGTCCGTTCATTGGGGTTACTATACCCACTTGAAGTCAACCATTAATGGATTCCTTGTGCTTTGGGAGTGTGGCTAAAGCCATATAAACTTTACAACTTAACCATGTTTACACAATTAATACAAATTATTTTAAACATATGATTGTTATTACAGATGTATAAATAATTATACTAAGAAAAATGGATTTATGTTGTAAGAATAAAACCATTGACTTTGTACACTACGTGAGTAGACTTCTCATAGCATAGGCGTGTGTGAAGCATATTGACGGTGGTGCGATCTCGTGCGGCGTCCATCGAAGTACACGTAACATATGAAAGATAAATCAGTATTACCACTTTTCTAAACCAAGGATGAAACATTTTATAACTGAAAGTTATGTTTATGTTTTGGTAAAATGTTTTGGCAGCACTGTAAATTCAGCTGAATAATAACAACATTGATGGCAGCGACTCTGGTGCGGCGTCCACCGAACTTCCAAAATTTTGCCTCAAACTAAATGCATTGGATGAGAGGTCTATTCACGTTAGTGTACATAGTCAATGATAAAACTGAACTTAAAACTAATGAATTTGATTTATTTGAACTGAACTGTCCTAAACTATTATACATCCAAACCCAAACTATTGTGTATATATATATATATATATATATATATATATATATATATATATATATATATATATATATGTTCAATTTAAAAATTCAAAAGAATGTTGTTTTGGGCTTCTGGGGGCCCCAAAAAGGAAAAGTTATGATGCTCCGGGTCTTAAGTCTTACCATGAGACCTATGGTAATTACTTAATTTCCCTTTATGGAAATTCGCTTAAAAGGCAAATTTTAACAATTTACGGCTCGGCAAATTGCGTTCATACCATACGTCTGACATATGTAAATATGAAAACTGATTGGCATTAAAAGAGCAACATTTTTGCTAAAATAAAGAATTTTGATAAAACTAACCTTTCTCGAGATATATGCCAAAATGTATATTTTGGCAGTAATCTTGGCTGCCATTTTGAATTTTTGGGCATGTTCCCAAGGTGAGATTAATGGCGATTTTTGAGGGGTTAATAAGGGCACTCTTAGCTATCATTTGAAAAAAAAAATCGCTTGTGTTGCAATTTTTTTGGGGTTAAGCCATATTTTCTCATAAAATGATTCCACTAATGCATTCTTTTTTATAGTGTAGTATGAACAGTAATCTGTACCGCTGTTATATATTTACAGCTGTTTTATGTTATGTTATGATTTGTACGTTTATGTTTTGATTTGTGTAATAGAATGTGAGAATAAAGAGATTTGCTTTTATCTATGGTTATTTATTAAAAATTTACCTAAAATACTAAATTGGCTACAATGATGTCACGAAGGAACCAAAGAAGTGATAAAAATGTCGATCTTGATACTGAAGATAACTTGGAGAGGAAGATGGAAAGATTCTCTTTTGAAGCATGGAAGAAGGATCAAGCTTTACCTGAAGAGTATATTGAACGGTTTGAACGGTTTCAACGCATCTGTCGGGTAAAAGAACTGGGAGGTTCTGATATATGCAGTCAGGGGGCAAGGAAAGACTTATTGCTGGTGTATGTAGGAGATGAACCTCTCCAGAAACTGCAAAACTACTTTATCCCGAAGTCATTAGACTCCTGTTCATATGAAGAGGTGAAGAAAGCTTTCTGTACTCTTTATGACTCTCCTCAAACAATATTTTCAGCTCGATGAGAATTTGAAAGAGCGATTTGATCAGAGGAAGAGTTATTTACAGAATTTTAAACTAGATTGAAGAAAATGAGCAAATGTTGTCAATATGGTGTAGGCTTGGACGAACGGATTAGGGATCGTTTTGTCGCGGGCGTGAAGAATGAACATTACGAGTTGAAGTTAGACATCGCTGGCCAGATGGTTTGGAAAAAGATGGCAGCGTAGTAACTGCAGAGAAGATTTTCCATTTGGCAAGATCCATGGAGCGAGCTAAAAATGAAGTAACAGCGACGTCAACTACCTCAACAGTGTGTCCAGTAAAGAAACCTAATGGGCCATGGAACAAAAGTAAATGTGAAAACTGTGGAAGATTTAACTGTGCAAAGGAAAAATGTTCAGGGAAGGGTCAAGAATGTAGAATTTGTAATAAATTTAATCATTTTGCAAGATTTTGCAAACGGAAGTATGTCAAGAAGGTTGAGGACAACAGTCATGATGTTGAGGATAGTACGGATGAGCATGGCTCTCAGCTTATTGCGATACGGTAAGTAAAACCGTAAACAAAAATCCAAGGGCTTCAATCAGAGTGATTATTAATGCATTTCCCACTCTCATGGAATTTGATTCGGGAGCTCCAATATCAACAATAGGGCTAATTTAAAATAGAAATTACAAATTTCACTATTTTGTGTGGTTTTTATGGAACATAATCTATATTCGTTTGTGGGGTAGATGACACAAGTCACCATTTAGAGGACACAACGGAACGATATCAGTACAGTATTAGTTTAAAATGGAAATTACTAATGCCACTCTTTGGTGTGGTTTAACGGAATGTAATCTGTATTCGTTTGTGGAGAAGGTGGCTAATTCACCCTGTAAGAGTGGACACAGCGGAGCGATATCAGTACTAGTTCTGAAAGGTAATGACAAATGTAACTCTTTAGACTCGGCTTTCTCAGAACGTAAATCATTTTCGTTTAGCTTCTACGTTACTGAATTCACAGTTTAATGGTGGAAGCTGCGAAACGATAGTCACCATGGAACATTCTCAGTATTTGTTTAACGACGATGTTACGAAATGAACTGTTCACCGCGTAACGAATCGAAACGACCCCATTCTCGATTGCCTGGCCTCGGCTGAGCCTTGAGTTCACTGAACTCTATGTTTGTTTGGTTATTTTGGGAGCTGGGGGGGGGGGGGGGGGGGGGTTGCCGAGGGTTGATATGAAGAAGGTAGATTGATAACTTCATCACAGACCGTCAATCACGTTTGACTCCAAAAATGTGGAAAAACTTTTGTTTTTAAAGACTAACTCATTAAATTGAATTTATTTTAGAGATAACGTTTAACAGTTGGTAAAACTCGTCAGTATGTAAAAATCTAACTGTACATCAACTAAACTCAGTTAGTAATGTTTCTACTTTATTTCGTATAACTATAATTTTTGAATTACTTTTTGTGTGTTTTATAACAATAAAAATTTATATTGTATTGTAACGGCCACATTTTGAGGAAAGTAACAGTTTTGACTTTAGTTGACAAAATCAATGTCAGGTTGGCAGATCGCGCCCACGGTCTGTACGAAATCAGCTGACGCTATCAGCTGTTTAGGTTAGTTAAAATCCGCCGCTAGGAGCGAAGGCGATGAGCCAGAGCGGCCGAAAATTAATTTCATTCCTTGGCTGAGCGTCGTGTTCCCCACATCTGAAGAGCTCTTACTTCATTAGCTGCGATAGCAGTCAGCGTTAGCTGTTTGAAGGACTTACCGGTAGCTAATCCGTTGACTTATAAAATTTGCGTTAGCAAACATTAGTGGATTTTGTAAATCGTGAGTAGTAAGTTTTTGATTTTAATTAATTTTATAAGAAGGTTTTATTATTTCATTTTGGCGGAAGCCTAGGTTATGTTTGTTTTGCTTTTTGGACTTGAATTAGAATAAACTTATTTCTGATTTGATTTTGAAAACTGTAAGTAATCGGAGTCGGTGAGATTGGCGACTTGTTAATCTGGATGATGTGAAGTTGTGTCATCCTAAATAGGCTAGGTTTGTAATAATTATCTCTAAATTCCTTGTTGAGTTGCGCAACCCACCCTAAGAGGGGAAGGGCCGATACGAAGTTGTGTTGGCTATTATTAGGGCCTAAACATTTATGGTCTAGATAGAATTAGGGCCTAATAATTTATAGTCCAAGTAGGATTAGGGCCTAACACGCATTAACTACGATAGCCTATCTAACCGGTAGTGCAATTAAAATTAGGCCCTTTTTTCACACAAACTGTTGGAAACTTATTTCTACTTGCCGCCGGCGCTGAGTTGGCCTGTGAATTAATATATTTTTGTATTGTCTTGTGTTGAGTTTGTTTCACAGGTCCATAGATTGCCAGGAGTTGACCCCGGATCCTACCTCCGACTCGGTGGTGATTGGTACCCACTCGTGTGGCAGCACTTCAGTCAGGTGGTGGTACTTACCTTAGGCTAGTGGCAGGTATTAGACATTGTAAGCCATTGAGATCTAATTATTTTTATTAATCCGGTTTTTACTGTACTAGCTGTTATTGGTATTGCCTTGAATGTTAGGGTCGGAGCGAAATTGTGCCGACAGTTTCTTGACTTAGATTGCTTATTCAAAATTAAACATCTGAACATTAAAATCTGTAGGCTAGGTTTAGAGTCTGGGCAAAATTGTTCAGACAAACCCCAAACAACTATTGGTCCCGTACCGGTATGCACAATGATGAGTGGAACCCGCCTCTGATACCTATTCTGGGTAAGGGTTATCACTGAGTGCTCACCGAACAAAATTGTAATTTTCATTTCTTCACCGACCCCTGGCTATAAAGCTATCCGAGGCATAAACAGGTGTTTCTCTGTGACACCCCACAGAACCACCCTTACAGTATTATAAGTCTATTCAATTTATTTCATAGCCCTGGAAATAATAATGAATTCTTTTTAGCAATTACTAGGCCTAGCAATACATTATATTATTTATGAGACTAATAATAATTAAATTAAATGATTGTATAAGGGAGACATTTTTCTTGACCCTTTTAATGCAAAAACCATCAACTAGCTTGTTAAAATTACGCCTCGGCAGGATAGGCTACGGCTGATAATAGGTTACAAAATTAATAGCTTATTGTCACCTACTACTAAAGCTCCGAGTAACGTTGCAACCTATTACAGGGTGTTTACTGCCAAAGTGATATAAAAACCAGTGACTTTTTGGTGACTTTTGGGGGTGAAAATTGTTAAAAATCAGTGACTTTTCCATCTCTAAGATAGAAAATGTTGGGGGAAAATTGTAAAAGTCGCAAAACTTTTACTCGCAATCGCATTATTTTTGCAATTTTATACTAAAAATGTGTGACTTTTCTTGCATTTTAAAGAAATATTAGTGACTTTTTGGTGACTTCGGTGACCACTAACTAAAATCAGTGACTTTCGGTGACTTCAGTAACCAGTAGACACCCTGAATTACCAAGAAGTAGCTGGAATTCCCACCTCTAATCCACCGTGGGAAGGAGCGATAAGAAATTATTTATCTCCCCAGAATATGTCAGATGTATGAATGTGAATGCGCAGATAATGCGAGCAAATTCTAACTTTTGTAAAAAATTGACATCTTGCTTCGCTTTATCATTGACTTAGGTATTTTAGTATCTGAGTTACCAGTAATTGAACAAAATATCATATTAGGCCTACTTGACCTTTCAATATCATTTTGTTTACAACTTCGTTTACAGTACTTTTCCTTCTGCAAATAGGCCTACACTTGATATTAGAAAAATTGTCTCACCTTTTTGTTGTTGTTGCTCCTCTTAAGTATTCAAATCCTCGACAGGCTTTGCTTTTTATGAACCACTAATCCATCATAAACCGAGATCTTCCAAAAATTAAATTGATATTTTTTCTTCGTTGAACAGCTGAACTGACATATTTACATACTGAAAGCCAAAGCCAAACTGAGTCTACATGATAAGAGTCACAATAATTTTACAGTAACTGTCAGTCCGGCCACTCCATCGTGCTACACAGCCATGTTCCCGCAAAGCTGTGAGCTAATGGCTAATTTGACGTATTTGCGGCAATTTTGTTTTAGTTAAAAGTTTTAAGTTGAATTAATTACTAAATATCTCCATAGTGGTGGTGCCGCAGCACCAGTGGTACTACCCGAGGACACGCCTATGATAACAGGTCGATACAGTTGTTGCCCACCCATCAGGATATTGAATATAAGTATAGGCCTACTCTGAGTTACCTTCCAAGAAGGTGACCTCTTCTACCAAAGTGTTGAACTTAGATTGTCTATTGGATTGGCAAAGAACTTTTCCAGAACCCTTGATGGAGTTGAAACTGTTTGAAGATCGCCTGGAAAAAAAACATTCGTTCATGCGGTGTTGCGTTTTTTGCAGTAAATAGTAGGAAAATGAAATGAAAGTACAGTACTTCTTTATTGAGGCGAACATTAGGTCTCATGGTCCTTTCTTACAGTTAACTTCCAACAAAATAACTGTTGCTTACTTTTTGAGATTGCAGTCAGTAGTCAGCAGTCGCGTTGATCGGACGCGTTTTCCTCCTTCCGCTGTGTACTGATAGTGAAAAGTTTTTGTCTAGCTTTGATCTTGCTTTTTATATAATAATAAAGGCTAGGCCCCAATTAAGTGTATTCAGCTTACGTGTTAGAAAGCCGGAACCACCTCTGGTCTCCTTACCATCCCCGAAGACGACGAAATACAAGATGGAAGAGAGCACAGTGGTGTTCACAAACAAGAGCAACCAGAAACACTCATAGGTTCAACAATGATTTGCATTGCTAAATACATGATCTATGCAACATGGTAATAAGGCAACAATATGGTATGGTCACGCATCACACAGTAGAGTTTAGGTGATATAGTCAGTCGCGGCCGGTGGTCAGGGACAGTGGGGATAGTAATATAATGATAGTATTATCATTATTTTATTTATATTTAGGGCAGTGAAGGTAAGTAATCTGCTTCAGGAAAAACTGTTATCTCTTGTGGCAATAAATTATAATTAGCCTACTCCATCAAAAAGGTACAATTCATTCACAAAGTTGAATTGAATTGCAATAAAAACTTGAATCACAAATGGGGACGATTTGCTGACTGATAACAACAAGGATGATATTTTTCAAATCAATAAAATTGTTACAATTTTATTCAGTTGATATGAATCCGTTTCAGTGCATAGGCCTACTTTTTTTGTGACATTTCTTTTGAATTGAGGGCGAAACTTCGTTATCCGTCTCCACCCTTATTATCGATGTGAAAATTTCGATAATGCGATTCAAACTAAGCGATGAAAACAATCGAATCAATAACGACACTGAGAAAAGATATGAATCATAATAATAATCTAACCTAACAGTGTGTAACCGTAAACCTCCGTCACTTTAATTGACAGCGATGTTTATAACAACAAAATCAATGGTGTTTGGAAACATTTAAAATGCATATTCCCTCAATACAATACAAAAAAAAAACCTTCTGATTTGTATTTGGCAGCATTTGTGTGACGCCATTTTAGATCTGACGAAGTCTGCTTCTTCTCACAATTTAAATTTAGATACAGCTACACAACAAACTTGGTTAGTTTATTTTGTGTTGTTCTTTGTTACGGGTTACATTAGCTACAATTTTTACTTTTTCTGTTGTTGTTATTTTCAGTTACTTGTTTGAATATATACGGTATATTTGTTTTGTTGTCAAAAGGTTTATTTCATTATATTACAGTAGAACGAGAAACTAAATCAGGTGATAAAATCATAATCATATCGTGTAATTGTATCATCGATATAATAGCAATATTATCGCAATATCGAAAATTTCCACATCGATGATAACGGTGGAGACGGATAACGAAGTTTCGCCAAATTGAGGAAACAAATCAGGCTGAAATAGTTTTTCTGCAGACAGGTGTTCTAAGAATTGAAAGCGGTCGCCTACCCAGGATGTTAAGATGTGACACACTTCCTTTGTGACAATATGTTTCTGGACTTCAAACCGCGTTTACATCTAGGTTTAGGCTTTTGTTCACACCGGACTAATCCAGTTCAGGGGAATTTCTTATTTTCTGTACCATACTTCAATTTTAAATTAGTCAATTTAAATTGAAAGGCTATTAGAATCAATTGTTTTACTTATGTTGAAATTCACTGTAAAGGACGCATAAGTGCCAGGAGTATTTTGCTAAACAAAATTCAGCCAAAAAAAAAGAAATCTGTATTTCAAGACATTTTGTAGACCTATAGATTTAATGTTGCAAATGTCGATACTTCAAATTCTACACATGCATTAATGTGTTTTGTCACTCGTTTTATATTTCTTAAATTTGTCGTTGAAATGTTTAATGTCTGAAATACCGAAATACCACAAACAGTTTAAGGCGCAATCCTGAACCGAACCCCTATTATCAAGCAAGTGAAAGAAAAACGAGTTTTTAATATCACAGCCATGAGTCAATTGACCTAATTACGTAGCTTAGGAGGCATAAGTTGTCCCAGAGATGTGTCATAAATAGCTAAAAACAAATAATTTAAATAAATAAATAAAATTTTTACTGTCATTAAACCATTACAGTAATAGACAAAGTCAAGACTACAAACTAAACTTAGCCTACTATATACATTTTGAGCACATAATTATACAGGGTGTCTCTGAACTCCTTACCGACCTTTTAAGGTATTATTCCTGGACCAAAGACAAGTCAAAATATCATATTTAAATTGTCCGGAAGTCTTTAGTTACTCATACAGCCGCCATTTTGTGTTTTTCACATAATAATTTTTATTTCCGTAGCGGATGGTTGTATTCAGTTCATATTTAGTATGAATCTTTATCATACCAATGTACATTTCAAGAAAAAAATTAATTTTTTTCACTGTATATTTTCAAAATGGCGGCCATTTTAAATTTGCAAACTGAAATATCTCAAAATCGGTAAATTTTATAAAAATTTTACAAGACACAAAAAAGTTGAAAAATTAAATTATCTAACCAATGGTACCAAGTTTGTGAGGATATGACAACAAATAACGGAGTTATTGCGATTTTATCCATGAAAAACGTTGATTTTGCATTAAAATCAATGCAAATTAAGGCCATTTTAACGAAAAATCAATGTTTTTCATGGATAAAATCGCAATAACTCCGTTATTTATTGTCATATCCTTACAAACTTGGTACCATTGGTTAGATAATTTAATCTGTCAACTTTTTGTGTCTTGTAAAATTTTGATAAAATTTACCGATTTTGAGATATTTCAGTTTGAAAATTTAAAATGGCCGCCATTTTGAAAATATACAGTGGAAAAAATTAATTTTTTTCTTGAAAATGTACATTGGTATGATAAAGATTCATACTAAATATGAACTGAATACAGCCATCCGTTACGGAAATAAAAATTATTATGTGAAAAAAAAACAAAATGGCGGCTGTGTGAGTAACTAAAGACTTCCGGACAATTTAAATATGATATTTTGACTTGCCTTTGGTCCATGAATAATACCTTAAAAGGTCGGTAAGGAGTTCAGAGACACCCTGTATAACAGTACATTTACACAATAATACAACAACAGATCAATATTACAATTAACAGCAGTCAAAATATTCAGACACAGAGTAAAAGGGATTATTGGCCAGTAAATTGTACAATTTGCTTTTAAATAGTGATGGCAAAATTTCTTGAAAAATCGATTTTTCGATATATTGATGTATCGAAAGAGTATAATCGATTTCGATAAAAATTCTTGGACAAAAAATCGATGTTTTAAGAAAATCGATTTTTTTATCGACGCTTTTAAATTGACTATAAGTTATACCAGAAAGTAAAATATAACCATTTAATTAACACTATTAATATGACAGTATTAGTCAATGGCCACACCTTTGATTATATCATTGATTTTGTAGGCAAAACCAATGATTAACTTATATATCCTCTACGCATGTAAGGAATAAACTACATTATTTGGTTTGAAATAGAATAGAGTTATGAAAATAAACCATTATTTGTTTATTGAGAAGATATATTAGATCGTAGACTAAAACAAAATGACTTCAAATGCTGTAATTTGAGCTAAATTGCTTATAACATCGCAAGACTGGAATAAACACAGTTTTTGTTTTGAGTTATAGAATCAACATGTATTGGAAAGCTAGATAACCACAAATTCATACAAGGTCAAAGGAGTCGGGAATTTATACATGTTTTAACATCATTCAAGAACTATTAAAATATTTTATTTTACAATAAAAATTATTTTACCATCGTTGGTTGCCGATCTTGAACAGAACCGTAATAGTCTAACCTTCGGTAACCAAGTCTCTATTTTTCAATTAAATTTTAATAATAGCAAATTTTTACAAAATCAAAGGATGAACCCTATTTTTAACTGTTTTGAATAAAAAGGTATGATAGAGTATACTTTACATGATATTTTGGCCGATACGAAATGAGTGTAGCGATAGTCATACAGTACATAGCAACAATCACGGCCATCTCTATTCTCTAGTAAACTCTCTACTAGAAATGGCCTTGCACCAATACGATATACAGCCAATACTAAGTTATTTGACTTTGATATTTGGCTCTAATGCAACAAATTTGGTAAATTTAAAGCCAAACTAAAGTTAGGATCTTAAAATATACTGTCTTAGAGGAGTAAAAACCGCAATTCTCTGTCTTTAACCCGACCGATTTTAAAATCGATATTTTTAGTAAGAAAAATCGATCTCATAAATATATTGTCTTGAAAAAATCGATGTCAAAAAATCGATGTATCAAATGGTAAAAATCGATTTTTCCGAAAAATCGCTTTTATTTTGCCATCACTACTTTTAAAAGACAGATCAGTGAGTACTGATGGTAATTTATTAAACATCTTTAAGCCTAATACTTCATAACTATTCATTGACTTGGACAATCTATGAAATGGTACATTTATTTTTTTTACTTTATCTGGTGTTGTATTTATGGATATCTTCTTTCAATTCATAACATGCTAAAATGGTTTTTGTATGAAGCAATAAACTATAAAGATGAATTACAGTAAGACAACCTAATTTAATAAATAATGGTTTACAGTGGACTATTTCGGCCTACCTGTGAAACATTATATTTTCCTTTCTTTTGAAGGTCTTTCTGAACATCTGAAGGCAACAAAATATCGTACCTTTATCAGCTAGGTTTAGTACAAATTAAATCAAAACAATAAGGCCAGTACCCACGCTTTCAAATCTGTATTCCCTACCGGAACACTGAGCGAACAACTAGGTAAACAAACAAACAGCCATCTTGGATTAGCATTATGACAGCGACGAGACGAACGGCCGTGAACGCCGTGAAGACACGGCGACACGATGACAGCTATCGCCAGCTGTCGCAAGCTGGCGAGCTGCGACCATCTCGCCGCAGGAATAAAGACTAGGGTAGAAATGAACGCCCCAGAAATGAACGACTCTCGTTCCTTAGATCCGAATCTGTTGGTCCGAACGAAAACAACAGAACTCTGAACTGAATCAATGAATGGAAATATGCAAAGTAAACTTGCCTTAAGATTTTAAAATTGTCTGCTTTTGATATAATTAATAAAGCATAAAAGGCTTTACTTAGTTTTGGTAAAAGATCGTTAATGTGTTGCTGCCATGTTAATGAAGAATCAATCTGTAGGCCAAGAATGAATAAACCTTATAGAAATTAATGTTCTGTCGTTCAGCCTATACCTAAATTTGTTGGCTCGTTGAAAGACAGTGCTAGCAACTGGCTGTAATCTACTTCATAACTCATAAGGCAGTAAAGTAACAGTAATATCCTATGTTTGTGACTTATAAAGTAACCATCAAAGAATCTCTTTTGGGAATCTGCTGCATCTTGAATGGAAAATAAGACCTGCCTTGATAAACCTATATTTCACCTGGCATGTTTAATTTATTGCTGTAGGCAATATTTTGTTCAATAAGCCTGTATGGTACAATAATTATTTATATTAATACTTTACATTCAGTTTATTATTTCATAGTACAAAATTAATGTCCTCGTTTAACACAATTTTAGACTGGAATAAATTAGGCTTTGTCAATATCCTGTTGAATTATGAGTTTCATAAAGTCCAGATAGTCTTGGGGAATAAATGTAGATAAATAATATGATGTTACTAAATTACACTAATTTTCCAGAAAGTAAAAATATGAGGTAGGCCTATGTCTATTTAGTTCAATCATATTTTAAGACAAGGGGAGTTTTCGCGCGCTTAGGCCTAATTTCACTAAAGAGGTGTTTGTGTTATTTTTCAACTTATATCATTGAGTAATATATCAACAAAAAATTATATTCTCTCGCATGTGTAACTCACTCACTCATTGGGGTATCAGAAATTCGTCAAGTGTCGGTAAGGTAGATTAAAGGGTAATGCAGTACAGGAGTGGTAACGTAGTTCACATAACAGGTTTAGTTCCCGTACTTATATTATAGAACTAATTTATTGTACACTCTGGTTTATTGGCATAACCAACGCATCATAACGGATTTTAGTGGGTAAACATCATTCTTCTCATAATATTCTCAATTTGATTTCTCAGATTGTTCTCAATACCACCTTTAGAATTGCTGATGTATTGACCTCTGACAAAATTCAATTTCATATCAAATTTTTTATTTAATTATATTATTCCATATACAATACAGTTAAAGTTACACAAATAATACCTTGGTTACTACAAAAATTGCCAACGTTCTGGGAGTCACGGATTACCGAAACACCCTTTTTAAGAAATATAAAACTAATTTGTAACATTAACCAATTGTGCCTTTTAGGTAAAGCGGTCTATCCACCGAGAGTAATTTCAATGTACAGGGTGTACCTGAAATTACCTCTCCAGACCGGAAGTACTGATTTCAAATACAAACCCTCACTTTAAATAATTTTTTTTAGTTTTACACGGTTTTTAAGAAAATTTTACAATTTGATCTTGTACGCGTAATTTTTGCAGTTTAGAGAATATTCGCGGTTGAAATTTAGATTTTCCTCATTAGAATAAAATGGAACAAATTTATAAATCTTCTCTGAGTATTTTAGGTTAAGCAAAAATGTCTCGGCACAAAAATGTCTTAGACTCTTTTAAATACGTTTCCAACAAAAATTTTCAGTTTGGTCCAAAATGTTTTTTTATTTAATTTACAACATCACGGAGATTAATGAACATGCATTTAAATGTTTAGTAAAACTAATCACGTGATAATTGATGTTTTAAGATGGTACATTATTTTAAATGAGGTTCTTAGACATTTACATATTTGGTAAGTTCTGTTATATGTAAAATGTTCAGACATAATATATGTTAAATTTTCCCCAGTTAAAAAAAATAATTACATGCTATTTATTCTTTAATATCATTATATGATTAAAGTTTAAAATATTAAATTTTAAAGTTGCTTCAAAATTACGTCTGGTCCCCTCTGTATTGAAATCAGTGTCAATCAACAGAGCGAAATAGGTATCACGTATTACAACGGCACATTTTTTTTTTTAAGTACAATTTTTAAAAGAGGTGCAAGGTTGGTATGGGACACCCGGTAAGACAGTACCTATCATATTTGCACGATAGCGCTCCCAAAAATTGGTTTTTTATTTGGGATGGCACTTAATTTCTAATGAACTTATTAGGAAGTACATCATTGACTTTACCTGATAGCATGCTAATTTAAATTAAACAATTCAACAAAAATTTTAACTAAAATAGCAGATTACACAATTGATTTCTCTACTTTACCGACATTTGACGAATTTCTGATACCCGGATGAGTGAGTGAGTCAGTTACACATTCGTGAGTATATAATTTAGATTTAATGATCAAAATAAATACCATTAACAAAACACGAGCATACCTACAGTCTTAAAGATGAATTTTTCCCAAGGATAAAGGCCTATTTACCTTCGTAGTATAAATTACAAATAAATGGGTGCTCTGTTTAGGGCTACGATCCACCTCCTATAATAGTCATGTCATATTTAAATTTGGTCGTACTGGTACACTTAGTACGTGTCATTTAATAGTTAAGGGGATAAATTAAAAGGACAAAATAAATAGTATATTATGTACTCTGCAGGCTGGAGTTTCAAGAAGGGTTCTAGGAACTTATTTTATAATTATTGCATAGGCCTACTCCCTTTTACTTTGAGAGGCTGTCCCTAAAGTTGTTTGCAATACACTGTATTGGTATTTCAATACCCTCCAGAGATGTAAATTTAACAAAGATATTATAAATAGTGATGACACATGCTGATATGTCATAAAAAATGGGCTAAATATTTCTTGAGTTTTAAGGAGGAATTAAATAAAGAACAAAGTCACAAAAGATTAGGAGAAAGAAATTACCTCCCAAAATTCAATAAAATGGGTTCTCCATTGGAATAGACCTTTGAACAAAACAAATAGCCAGAGTCATAATCCTTGCATAATCAAACTTTCTAAGTTCAACAGCTTCTCAAATTTGTATAGCCTATGTACTGGGGTGAGGTGATGGTCCTCTAAGTAGTGTATTGATTTAATAAGACCAAGTCAGTCATGAATCAGTTCAATCACAGTCAGTTCAATCATCATAGTCATGGAACAGAGTCGAATCAAAGGAACGAGAGTCGTTCATTTCTGGCGCGTTCATTTCTACCCTAGTCCTTATTCCTGCGGCGAGATGGTCGCGTCGAGCGGCCTTTTTTATTCTTTTTTAGCCGAAATGGCTTGGCTTCAGATTACTTCCACACAACCATTATAACTCTATAATATAGAGTCGAGTATACATATTATGTCGGGCTGTCGATGGTGGAGAAAAGCCTCTCTCCCACCACTGTACGCGGAATAGTTAGTAGCTGAATACAATAGACATCAGTATACTTTGGACTTAAAATAACTATTCCACATTTAATGGTTTGTTATCTTAAACTTGAATCATAGGGTTCATTATTAAAGTTACGTCCGTTCATCTAACTAACGCTGTTTTTTTTTTTTTTTTTTTTTTTTTTTTTATCTAAGTAGCCATACAACGGGCGTGTTTATGATACTTTAAATACTTTATATAAAACACCGACGCACTCTGTGGCGCGTATTTTAAGGTGAGTATGACTGAAGGGGCGAGTGTGATTTTTTTTTTTTTTTTTATTATTAATTTATTGGCTTCATGGCAACATGCCCATAGCTAGCCATACAAAAATACAATTTGTTTAAAACTATTACAATTTAGAGTTACTAAATCTTAATGTCATTTTCGATTATGAACTTGCACAAAGCATCTAAAACGTCAACATTATTTTCTTGGAGGATGTTCATAATATTCACTGGAAAAACAAAATTTTTTTCTTGCAAACTTTTGAAAAAATTTTCTCGCTTGGATTTATATTTTTCACACCCAAGTAGGATATGGTCGATCGAACCAATGTCCGTTCCACAATCACACTGATCTTCATTTACTATTTTCAGCTTATGGAGATGTTCCGGTAAGCAGCAGTGTCCAATCCTTAACCGAGAAATAGTTTTTATTTTTGTCCGTGATTTCTTAAAACTTGAAAACCATACTGGAGAATTAACTTTTGGCTTCAGTTGAAATAACCTATGTCCTTTATAAACAGATACGGCTTCCCACTCGTCTTGCCACCTCGAGTGTGCTTTCCGGGAAATTGAAAAATTGAAATCTTTAAAGCTTGGCAGAAAAAGGTTGTTTTGCTCGTTTGAAGAACATGTTTGTTTAGCAAATGAGTCTGCTAACTCATTGCCCTTCAAGCCTATATGAGAAGGAACCCAAAATAAAATGATTTTGTAATTAAGATGGGATAATTTCATAAACTGATCTTTGATCTTATACTCAATGTAAGTAGTTCTGTGGTCGAATTTGCTGTTTTGTAGGGAGAGGAGAACACTTTTTGAGTCTGATATAATGATTGCTTTAGACGGTGGCAGCGACTCCACATACTTCATGGCTGTAGGTATTCCAACAGCTTCTGCCGAATAGATCGACATGTTGTCATTCAACCTGAGGGTAATTACCTTGTCATGGGTCTTATCGTAGACGCAGCAACTTGTTCTATTGACGTCTTTGGACCCATCGGTGTAGATATGAATATGTGAAGGCCAATTTGAAGTAATCTCTGATTCGATACATTTTCTTATTGAGTTTAAGGAACTTGAACTTATCTCACGCTTAGAGAATGGTGAGAAAAGAACTGGAATCTCAGAAAATAAACTCTTAAATTGAACCAAAAAACAGGGACTTAAATATGACCTTTCCATTGAGATACGAGACTGAATAAGTTGGTTGTAGCTTGAAAGAAGAGGTGGAGAGTTAGCTTCAGTCCAGACTGAATTCAACTGGTTAAAATTGTACATTATATCGAGGCTTTTCAATAGAGGATGGCTAGTTAATGCGAAGGTCTTATGTAAATATTTGTCAGCTAAGAATTTTCTTCTAATATGAAGAGGCATGATCCCACTCTCCACTTCCATGGCACGACATGGGGAAGAGTTCATATAACCCATGCTTATTCGAATTGAACTAAGTTGTAATTTATCTAGTTTTTCTATCACCATATTTGATGCGTTTCCATAGATAAAACAGCCGTAATCAATTATCGACCTGATAAGAGATTTATACAGGGACAAAAGGCAAGCCGGGTCTGCACCCCAACGTTGCCCAACAACTGTGCGAATGAGGTTTTGTCGCTTCAAACACTTGTTATAAATATAGTCTATATGATGCTTCCATGATAATTTACTATCAAATATCACACCTAAAAACTTGTGGACATTTTTCATAGGAATAGTTTTATTATTAAGTTTCAAGGCAACAGCAGGTACGTTCCTTATCGTAGAGAACACCATTGCGGACGATTTGTCTGCTGATAAATCAAGACCATTTTGAATTGCCCAATGAGAAATTTTAACAAGAGGTTGATTAATTTTATCTTGACATTCGAACAAGCGATGACCTTCAGTATATAAAACAATGTCGTCTGCAAACTCAAGGGATTGAACTCCTGGACTCAGCACCCTGGATATGTCTTTTATGTAAATACAAAAAAGGAGTGGACTTAGGGCTGAACCCTGAGGCAAACCTTTACTTGTGACCCTCGAATAACTGATCTTATTTTTCACTTTAAGTTGAATGGAACGATTTTGATATAATTTTGTAAGGAATAAACATAAGTTTCGTGGCATCTTTAAGTGGAGTAATCTTCGGTAAAGCACTGCGAGATCAACATTGTCATAGGCTTTAGAAATGTCGATAAAGCTTGCTAAAACGTTTTTTCGGCCAGCAAGGGAAGTTTGAATATCGGTTGCTAACACCGCCAGGTTATCAAGGCAGCTTTTCCCTTTACGAAACCCAAATTGGGTTGGGGAAAGGATACAGTTGACTTCTACCCACCACTGTAGTCTGTTGTTAATAAGTTTTTCCATCATTTTGCATAAAGTGGAGGAAAGGGAAATCGGTCTGTAAGACGCAGCACTTTTGGGATCTTTCCCAGGCTTCAGTATTGGTACTACTAGGTACTCTTTCCAATGGGGCGGAATTTTTGACGAAATAAATATTTCATTGAGAATCTTGATAAAAACTTTATGAACGCTTTCAGGAAAGTGAATGATGAATAGGTTAGGAATCGCATCTTTACCCGGAGATGAGTTTTTCAAGTTTTGAACTATATATTTATATTCATCTTCTGTAAAGGGCAAAGATAGGAAATCAGATCTAGAGTCGCATTCTTGAAAAGCATCATGTTCATTCAGAGTATTGAGGACATAAGGAGGAGTTAAAGATTCAAGAAATTCATCAGCACATTCATTAAAACAGTTCGCTATTGGGAGATCATTACTGTGGTCGAATCTATATTTCATTTTTCTGACTTGGGACCACACTTTGGAAATGGGAGTTTCCCTATTAATTGATTCGCAAAACTTTATCCAACTCTGCCTTTTACATGTGTTGAGGAATCTTCTGGTGATCGCCTCTTGTTTTTTAGCGAATTTCCCTATAGGGAATACGCTATTACGGTAGTAGCCATGGTAAGACCTAAGCCCGGGACCACTTTACTTTTTCATTTTGAGGTCCCCAGAAGCTAAAAACACCATTCGTTCATTTTCATATATATGTATATATATATATATCTATATATCTATCTATCTATCTATCTATGTGTCCGTGGTACTGATAACTTTTGAAGGTGACCTCCGATTTTGATGAAATTTGGTATGGAGGTGTAAGACCAGATCTATTTTCATGAGTTCGCGAACCAGCATTCTCGGGTTATGGGAACGGGGGTTTATGGGGTTTCAAAGGGGTCAAAAATGGGTTTTTGGCATTTTTGGACCTTAATTTTTAAAATTCATTAATTTTAACTGAAACCATTTAAAAGAGCTTAAAAAAACAAACAATTTGGTATTTTGAATTTTTATCATAGCATAACTGGTTACGGGGCAAATCAAAAAATGTGTTTTCCATGTTATTCTTATGGGAAATCAAGAAAACCCTATATCTTGCTTATTTATTAACATAACCTAATCAAATTTGGTATGTACATTATCTATATAAGGTTTAACTTATACTTGCTTACAAAACCCATATGGCGGCAAACCTACATACTCACCCCCATGGGGTTTATGGGGAAAATAAAAAACTGCCAGAGTTTGATACAATTTTGTGTTTACATTCACCAATTATTGATTACCTTAGATTTTCTAACAACACCCAATGGCAGCAAACCTACATACTCGATCCTATGGTGTTTTTATGGGGAAAGTAAATAATCTTAAATTCCATTGGAAATTCGCTGAGTACGCAGGTCTGCTGCGACGGGGGTATTGTACTTTATAAAGTTTTCTAAATTCATGGTCTTTCTATACTGCATAAATGCTTGTTTTCTTTTATAAACTTCTTCAGAACATTAGGGAGTCCACCATACAGAGGGAGAGAAACAGGGCTTGGGAGGAGAAGTCTTGGGAATAGTTTCATTGGCTATTGTTAACACACGATTATAAAATTCATTGTATGATTCAATGGGATCAGCATAAAACTGGAAACTTTGAAAAATGTCTTTTAATCGCCTCGAAAATTCTGACCAGTTCGCAGATGAAAGCTTCCACTTAACTATATTAGATTTTTCTGAATTACTCTTCGACACTTTAGGACCCGAATTTAAATTAGCATTTAATAGTATGGGAAGATGACGGGAACCGCATCTATCTTCTATCACTTCCCAATCTAGTGATAATGCAATTTGAGGGGAAGCCAATGTGACATCAATAGCAGAAGATTGATAATTAGGGCCTGCTAAGTAAGTATGTGACCCTGAATTAAGGATTGAAAGAAGACTCTCATTTACAAAATTGTAAAATTGAATACATTGCCAGTCATTAAAGTGGTTTCCATAACTCACGTGGTGAGCGTTCCAATCACCGAGAATTAAAAGTGGCTTTGGGAATTGAGAGAAAAACGCATAAAGACTTTCTGACGTAAGTTTGTGTTTCGGAGGAGCATAGACTGAAAAAATACACGTATTCCAGTCTTTGTGTTGCAAACGTACTGCAGAAACATCAACATTGTAATCCATAAAGAGGGCGGGTCTTGTAAAATTAAGTACCTGAAAACTTAAACTTTTATGAACAAGTATCGCTGTACCACCACCTCTCTGATTCGTTAGTCTATCATTCCTGACCAAATAGTAGTTTTTGAAACGTATATTCACAGACGGAGTAAACCAGGTCTCACTAAGAGCAGCTACATGAATTTTATATTTGAAGAGAAAATTTTCAATTTCAACCTTATGAGCAATAGCCGATTCGCAATTCCATTGTAAAATATTAAGTGATCTTGTCATTGAAAATATCCAAAAGGGAATACAAACAAACAGTAGTAATGGTGAACTAATAAAAACCTTAATATTCTTCATCATAGCTTGTAGTCTGCAAATTGTACTGGTTTACCTCCATTGCTGAATTGTTGGCAATTAACTTGTACAAAGCGGGTATCAAGCTTGTAATTGGAAGAACATTATTCTTGAATTCTGTAAGGATTGATACGAGTTCGTCCTGACTTGATAGATTCGTGTACTTATCGCTTCCACCACCCCCGTCAATCCGTGTTTCTGTTTCCGTTGAGGGTAAAGCAGAAGCAATTCTTCCGAATACAGGGACTGAGGGAGACTCCAAGTTGTAGTTAAACTGATTATAATATTTGTGAGTATACTGAGGTGAAAGGGGGGTTGAATGATTACGAGATTGTTTGGTGAATGTTCTTCTTTCATGAATCTTGTTGTGTTGGGGTAAGGAATGCTGTGAAGAACCAGCCACTACTAACGGTTGAATGCAGAATTTCTCTCTCAAAACCAGATTATCTTTAGCAGGCAGACTAGGAAACTGTTCCTTGCGAAGTCCTCGATCCAATGCACTGGAATAAGACTGAACTTTAACATTACTGCTATTAGAGGATGGTGAGATAACAGCCCTAGCTTCATTATAGGAGATATTTTCATATGCCATATATTGGCTTATTTTATATTCTAAGTCTCTGTGGGGACAGTCTCTACTCAAAGCCGAATGATTTCCTCTGCAATAAATACAGCATGGACTTCTAGGATTTGGGCAGTGTTGAGATTGGTGTTCAAGATTACAATTACAACAACGAGTTTTACTTCTACAGGCCTTGGCTGTGTGGCCATATCGTAGACAGTTGAAACATTGAACGGGGAATCTTACATACGGCTCAACAGTACATTTTGTAAAAAACAAAGTCACATATTCTGGAAGGCGCTTTCCCTGAAAGGTCACAACTATTAAAGGCATTGGAACAAATTTTACCTTGCCGTCAGAATCAACAACTCGTTTTTTCAAACGGCGAACAGTTGACACGTATAAAGATTGGCTTAAATCGTAAAGAATATCTTGTTCTGGAATTGAAATATCAACATCCCTAACAAGACCCTGTCTCTGGACCTGATACAAGGGTATGTATGCATTGACATTGTTTTCTTTCGCAAAACGTGAATCTAAAAACCTGTTGGCATTCTCAGCGCTGTCAAAGGTACATTTTAATCGATTTCTACCTACCTTTTTTAGTTCCACAATTCCTCTTACATTATATGCTGCAAGTTTCCGACCTAGAGACATAGGATGGATGTTGCCAATGTTGCCTTGTTTACTAGAACTGTCGAGAAATATTACATAAGGAGCGGGATCGCTGTCAAGGAAACGTGTGTAAGTCTTTGAGAATTTTCGTTGTTCAAACTAGGGACATTCCTCATTTCATCAGATTCTGTATCAAAAGTATTCTGTGTTTTTTCAGATGGTTGATCTTCATGTAGGTCTACGTCGTCATGGTGTACATTGTCCACTATAGTGTCGTCTCCCTCGGCCCTTTGATCAGAGGGAGTCGGCGAGGTATCCATTTCTTTGTCTTCGCTGAGCAAATCACCATTTCTCACAATATCATTAGTATTTTCGGTAAGCTTGTCATTTCTTGGCAAATAATCGTGATCATATACATGGGGAAGGGAGCCTTTTGAAGAAAGTAACCTATCATCACTACCTTTTTTCATCTTTTTCAAAGAAACACTTTTCGTTTTTCCATTACCAGAATAACGTTTAAGATTAACACTGTCTTCATTATTTTGGGGTAGAAAACGTTTATTGTTATTAAGTCCAGGGCTAATTGGGCCCATTCGAGGTTAAGTAAACAAAGAACGACACAATGAATTAAAATGGAACACAAACAATAAACAAATAACTTTTGTATGCGTTTATCAACAAATATAACAAACTACTGAAAAAACGAACGAAAAAACAATCAAAACACACGTTTTTGTGCTTAAAACTGTAGATAAATCACCTAAAAAGTCACGATGTCAACACGTAAACCGAGATAGAGATAATCTGGCGAGTGTGATGATTGTGATGGATCAGATGAGGTGTAGCTTTGTTACTGACAAATATCAGCTGTTTCATTTGTCAGGATCATTAATTAATAGCCCAATGACCAAAGGCAGCTGGGTCCAGTATCGAACCATCAAAAAGCACCAACTTTTCTCAGGATCGAACCGGCTACCTTCAGAAAGGTGAGCTCTTTAACCACTCAGCTACCCAGCCAGTCATATGTTGCAATAAAACATGGGACTATCTAATGTGCTGACCAGAAGAAATCTTGACTGACTGGGTACTTCCGATTGAAAAATTCGTTTCAAATTTGGTAGACGAGTGCTACCAACTATCCTAAACAATAATAAAAAATAATCAACCCCTATTTTTTTACTCTAAGTGGTACTTTACTTAAAACCAACCCTGCTGACTGGGGAGAAAACTTGACTTAATGGGTACTTCCGGTTATCCTATTCAATTCAAATTTGGTACTTGAGTGCTACCAACTATCCTAAACAACAAATAAAAAATAATCAACTCGTAACTTTAACTCTAAGGGGTACTTCACTTCACCAACCCTGCTGACTGGGGAGAAAACTTGACTGACTGGGTACTTGCGGTTATCCCTTTCACTTTAAATTTGGTCCTTTAGTGCTACCTGTTACCTGTTACCTCCGTTGTATGTCCCGTCAACCTTCTTAGTATGGGACCCGTCCAAATAATTCCGCCGGGTGGCTTCGTCCTATCAGGTTATTCCAATCAGGTTATACCAACTATCCTAAACCATAAAAAAAATCATCAAACCCTGATTTTTACTCAGTCATTCAAGTTTTTCCCCCAGTCAGCAGGGTTGGTTTTAAGTGAAGTACCCCTTAAAGTAAATATTAAGAGTTGATTTTTTTATTGTTTAGGATAGTTGGTAACACTCAAGTACCAAATTTGAAGTAAATAGGATAACCGGAAGTTTTTTTAGCGAATTTCCCTATAGGGAATACGCTATTACGGTAGTAGCCATGGTAAGACCTAAGCCCGGGACCATGTTACTTTTTCATTTTGAGGTCCCCAGAAGCCAAAAACACCGTTCGTTCATTTTCATATATATGTATATATATATATATATATATATATATATATATATATATATATATATATATATATATATATATCTATGTGTCCGTGGTACTGATAACTTTTGAAGGGGACCTCCGATTTTGATGAAATTTGGTATGAAGGTGTAAGGCTAGGTCTATTTTCATGAGTTCGCGAACCAGCATGATCGGATTATGGGAACGGGGTTTATGGGGTTTCAAAGGGGTCAAAAATGGGTTTTTTGCATTTTTGGAGCATAATTTTCAAAATTTAACAATTTTAACTAAAACCATTTAAAAGAGCTTAAAGAAACAAACAATTTAATATTTTGAATTTTTAACTTGGCTTAACAGGTTACGGAGAAAAGCCAAAAATAGGTTTTCCATGTTAATCTTATGGGAAATCAACAAAACCCTGTATCTCGCTTATTTATTGGAATAACTTGATAAAATTTGGTATGTACATTCACTTGGTAGGGTTCAACTGATATTTGCTTACAACACCCACATGGCGGCAAACCTACGTACTCACCCCTATGGGGTTTATGGGGAAAATGAAAAGAACACCATAACTTGATAATATTTGATATGTTCATTCACTAGGTAGGATTTAACTGATATTTGCTCACAACACCCATATGGTGGCAATCCTACTTACTCACCCCATGGGGTTTATGGGGAAAATTAAAAAGTGCCGAAAATTGATACAGTTTGACATTTACCTAACGTAACTATTACATTTCCTAACAAAACTAACATTTTCTAACAACACCCCAAGGCAGCCAACCTACATAACCGCATTCCTATGGTGTTAATGGGAAAATACAAACTCTCAAGATCGTTTGGAAATTCGCTGAGTACGCAGGTCTGCTGCGACGGGGGTATTATATATTTTATTTGAAACACCGACACACTCTGTAGTGCGTATTTTAAGGTGAGTATATGACTGAAGGGGTTAGTGTGATGATTGTATTGGATCAGATGAGGTGTAATTTGGTTACTGACAAATATCAGCTATTTCATTTGTCAGGATCATTAATTAATAGCCATATGACCAAAGGCAGCTTGGTCCAGTATCGAACCATCAAAATGCACTAACTTTTCTCAGGATCGAACCGCCAACCTTCAGATTCAAAGGCGAGCTCTTTAACCACTCAGCTACCCAGCCAGTCAGTCAAGTTTTCTCCCCAGTCAGCAGGGTTGGTTTTAAATAAAGTACCCCTGCTTAGAGTAAAAATTAGGGGTTTATTATTTCTAATTATTGCTTAAAATAGTTGGTAGCACTTCAAATTTGATACTTAAGTGCCACCAACTATCTTGACTATTTTGACTGACTGGGTGGTCAGTCAATTAAGTTTTCTCCCCAGTCAGCAGGTTAGGTTTTAAGTGAAGTACCCCTTAGAGTAAAAATATAGAGGTTGATTATCTTTTATAATTATTTTGGATAGTTAGTGGCATTAAGTACCAAAATTGAAGTGAAACGGATAACCGGAAGTACCCATTAAGTCAAGTTTTCTCCCTAGTCAGCAGGGTAGGTTTTAAGTGAAGAACACCTTAGAGTAAAAAATAGGGGTTGATTATTTTTTTATTATTATTTAGGATAGTTGGTGGCAATCAAGTACCAATTTTGAAGTGTATCGAATAACCGGAAGTACCCAGTCAGTCAAGTTTTCTCCCAGGTCAGTAGGTTTGGTTTTATGTGAAGTACTTAGAGTAAAAATTTAAGTTGATTAATTTTTATTATTGTTTAGGATAGCATTCACTTGAGTGCTACCAACTATCAATGATCAACTGACTGGGTATTTCCGTTTTTTAGATTCGCTTAAAAATAGGTAATGTGTCAAGTTTTCTTCCCAATCATCAGGGTTGGTTGAAGTGAAGTACCCCTTATAATAAAAATTAGGGGTTGATCATATTTTATAATTATTTAGGATAGTTGGTGGCACTCAAGTACCAAATTTGAAGTGTATCGGCCAACCGGAAGTACCCAGCCAGTCAAGTTTTCTCCCCAGTCAGCAGGGTGGGTTTTAAGTGAAGTACCCCTTAGAGTAAAAAATAGGGGTTGGTTATTTTTTATTATTGTTTAGGATAGTCGGTAGCACTCATGTACCAAATTTGAATCTAATTGGCCAACCAGAAGTACCCAGTCAGTCAAGATTTCTTCTGGTCATCAAATAAATAGATATTCCACAAACTAACCGATTGATTTTTTTATATACAGGTATCTATTCTAAAGAGATATTATTAATCATGAACAGATTTACCAGCCTTATGTACTACAGTTTATTTGAGGGCGCGTCACTGTTATCCCTACTATTTCACTACAGTGAGCTCGTCGACGTTTTTACCAATCACACACTGGTCGTGGCCAAACCACGCTGTGACTCACAACAAATACCAAAAGCAGATTAGCACGGACCTTTTAAGAATCAAGTACTGAACCACAATTTTTGAGTCAAGTGTTGAACTAAGCGTGGAGCAATCAAGAATCAAGTACTGAACTACATAACTGATAACTGGCTGGGTAGCTGAGTGGTTATAGTGCTGCCCTTTGAATCCAAAGGTTGCCGGTTCGATCCTGAGAAAAGTTAGTAGCTTTTTAAAGGTTCGATTCCGGACCCAGTTGCCATTTGTCATTGGGCTATTAATTAATGATGCTTTATTCTAACAACTGGTCGATGTTAGATAGTAACAAGACTGGGGTTTGGACCGTTCCCCATCAAAACGTTAAAAAATGCCACTGGCGTAGACAGACACAAAATAAAATAAATACATGCACGAAACATAATCAAGAATCAATATTTGACGGATCTCAAGGAGCAATCAGAAATTGAGCTAGTTCTGAACCAAAAGTGCGAGGCAATTAAGAATCATATAAGTGCTGGACCACTATCGTGAAGTAATCCAGGAATCAAGTTCGGAACCACAAGTGTATAGAGCAACCAAGAATCAAGTATTGAAAAAGCTCAGACTCAGAGCAATCAAGAATCAAGTAACGAAACACAACACGTACGGAGCAATCAAGAATCAATTGATGAATAACATAGCTGAGCAACCAGAAATCAAGAACTGAACCTCCAAGCGTGAAGCAATTGAATCAAGTATTTAACCACAAGATCATAGTAGGTAATGAAAAATCAATAGGTACTGAAACACAAGTATATAGAGCAATCATGCATCAAGTACCGAACTTCGGCACAAGCACGAAGCAATCAAGAATCAATAATTGATGAATTACAAGTTAGAAAACAAGTTCTGAACCACAATTAAGCAAGAAGCAATTCAGAATCAAGTGCTGGACCACCATAGTGAAGTAATCAAGAACCAATTAAAGTGCTGACCACAAGTGTGGAGCAATCAGGAATATAGTATTGAACCTCAACCTCGGAGCAATAAAAAATCAAGCTCTTAAACACAAGTTCGGAGCGATCATGATCAAGAATAAAGTACTCAATCAGCGAACCATAAGGCCGGATCAATCAAAAATCAAGTACTGAACCACAAGTGCAACATCGATGCGATCTTTTGAATCTGAACCAAAGTAGCCTGAATAAAGACCCCCAGGATTAAAATTACCTTAAATGTGTTTGCCTATAATGTCGGAGGGCGATTTTAACTATGCACACGCATTGGTCTCTCCCACAGTTACCGCTTCTGAGCGACCACGGCCATCTCTAGTACAAGGCCATGGCGAGCGAGAATTGGCAACGTTGCACAGGGAGTATTCGGCGCTCTGCCAGTAGCATTGCAGTAAATGGAGAAAGTCGTGCGCCGTTAACTTAAATCGCCTATATTTTAATGTTCAATTGAAAAGTATAGCTTTAGCCTCTATGGTAATTTAGAGGAAGAGCCAAACTTACTATAATTAGCAGCCATAACTCACTAAAAGCGGTATTTTTATTTCTAAAAGAAATTATATCAGACTTGATGGTGCGCGCACGGAGCGGATAAAGCCGCGATCTACGATTACTCGGTGTTATGTGTGTTACATAAATCTCTTTTTATACAAAATTCCAAATTTAATACATAAGGAATAATTTTTTAATTTTAATTATTTTACTAACCAGAAAATAAACGTAAAAATAAGGAAGCATTAAGCAGTTTAGCGAGTGTGATTGATAACAATCCATAGCCGAAATGGTCATATTCTTTTACATATTGAAATAACCTAAACAATATTATTTTTATAATCTTCATGAAAATTAATTCTCAGTTCATGAGTGAATAAAAATTCAAAACATCCAATTTAATTAGTTTAACTATAGAATGTAATATTTTAAACTAAAACTTTTTACAGGATTCTTTTAAATTTAAAACATGCAATAAATTTAAATCTAAGTTTATTTACATTATCATGAACTTACAGAAAAAATTTTGCTTGTTCTCCATTCAAAATATAGTAATGAACGAAAGATTTATATCAATTACTAAGCATACTTAAGATCAAATAATAAATAACAGACTCGTTTCGTAACAACATATAGCCACCTTTAACACAGTAATAAGTAGTGTGTTTTTGCGGTTGCTGGCTCAGTTCAATGACCTCTGAGGAATGTGATGACGTCATCGCCAAGGTCAACGACCCCGATGACGTCATCGATGACGTAATCGATGACGTCATCGACGATGACGCAATCGATGACGTCATACCCATGACGTCATCAAAATGACGTCATCGATGACGTAATTGATGACGTCACCATCGATGACGTCATTTCCGTGACGTCACACCCATGACGTCACAGAAATGACATGCTGATGACGTCATCATCCATTACATCATCAAAATGACGTCACTGACACTGTTAAGGTCAAGGTCACGCCGAAACTCAAAATTTTTTGGCACTTTCGCCGTTTCTCGCACTACGCTCCGAGTTTCAGTCAGAGTCCACGTGACCTTGACGACTTGGAGCGAATTTGCGATGAGAAACAGCAAAAAGTGCCAAGTCAAACTCGAGTTTGCGACATGACCTTGCTTAAACCGTCATTCACTAGTCCTCAGAGGCCATTGAACAAGCACAACATCCGCAATTTCATATTACTGTGACCTTGAACACTTAACAACTACAGAGCGCCGACACCGATGCGCACCCCACGACAGCCACCGAGTGACTGACCGTCAGGCCCTGTGTACTCTAGGTATATGGGGAAGTGGAGGGGGAAATCTCAAGGTCATCCAAATGGAGTTTTAAAAAAGTTGAAGAGTAGAAAGACTACTCTTGTGCTTCCTGGGCGACCTCATCAATTTCCAACGGATCTGTAAACCAATCCGATCTGTAGCGGCAGGAGTCCAGAAAACAGGTGCACCACCCATTAGGTTGTCCGTAGCACTTCCGACAATTGGTAAGATTGGAGAAGTGAAATTTAATACACCGCTGCGGACAACAAGTATAAAAGTATTTGGATTTGTAGATTTTGAAAGTTTGTAGTACCGGTGGTGGCAGCTGTTGGTTCTTGCATCTACACCTGCAACATCCGAAGCATTCACATTGCCGGCAGGCCAGCCCATCCACTTGCCACTTTGGTAAGAGGAAACACTTATCCTCACAGCAATAGGTTGTCCCCGCCTCTTCCTCCCAACGCTTCTTTGCACAATATGTGACGCCTTGTATCTCCAAACACCTATGCTCGCAACATGAGATGCGCTTACTTTCCATAGCTGATGTCGCTTTGACGAGGGAGCACGATGAAGTGATGCTGTGGTCAGTGGGAATGGGGTTTATATAAACTAAGGTGGGTGGAGGGGGAAAGGTCAAGGTCATCCAAATGGAGTTTTAAAAAAAGAAAAGAGTAGAAAGACTACTCTTGTGTATCTATAGCGATTTCATTGATAGTGAGTGCTTCTGTATGCCAAGTTGATCTGTACTGACAGGCTCCTAAATAATGTTTGCAAAAACCTGCAAAATGATTGTTGCACAATTTGCAGCCAGTTAGCTGTTTTAGTGTGAATTCAATGCAACGTTCAGGGCAACAAGTGTACTTATGCCCTCTCATCTGGTACACATGGAATGTCTTCAACTCTGGTTTCGGCTTCTTCCAAGACTTGCACTTACACATGCATTGACCAAAAGCTTCACATTTTCTACACGCCAGACCATCCGCAACATCAATGTCATTTGGCCATGAAAAACATTTCTGTTCGCAACAGTAGTTGAGTTGACTCTCCATGTTGCTGTGGTGAAGGTGCGCGATGAAATGATGCTGCAGTCATTGAGAGTGCACCTTAAATAAACTCAGTGGAGGGGGAAAGGTCAAGGCCATCCAAACGGAGTTTTAAAAAAGATAACTAGTCGTCCTCCTCCTCCTCGTCCGTTGTACTTGGAGAGCTGTCAGACGAAGAGCCCCGTGCAGGTGCTCCCCAGATGAAAAACAAATCAATTTTAAAACGAAGACCAGGATCTTGCATCATCAAGTCCTTTAACTTGTCACATACTAAGTCGACCTTGTGTAAGGTGTCAACAACAAGCTTCCAATTCGTTGGCTCAATATAACTTGTAGTAGAGTCTGCCTCGCTGATAACCACATCCTCCGGCCGTATTGGAGTGTAAAGATGTGTAAAGTTCTTCGGCTGTAGCTGAGGTTCAGGCTGGCTGGAAGTGGAAGGTTGAGTGTGGACCCCTGTCGCATCGAAATCCATAGTCATTCTACATTCAATGTTGGGGTTTTCGTTTAATACATACACCAATTTCTCATGCAACATATCCACTTCTGCCGAGTCTTGCAGATGAACATTCCAGGAAAATGGCCATTCTTCATCCGTAGTGGAGTCAACTCGAGAAAGAGTGCTGTCCGCCATGATAGCTAAGCAAGGAATGATGTGAGCTACAGACTGTGGTAACAGTATTGAAAAGTAGAGGGGTAAACCAAAAGTATGTGGAGGGGGTATTTTCAAGGTCATTTAATTTGGGTTTTAAAAAAAGGAAATAGTGGAGGGGGAATTCTCAAGGTCATCCAATTTGGGTTTTAAAAAAAAGGAATGAAGGTTACTCCTCTTCAGCCTCGTTGTCCCCCACATCCTCATTAGCCTCATCTTCATCGACGTCAGACTCGCCGTAAGGGTAGATCGGGGACATGGGCGAATATTGTGGAGATTGTTGACCGTTGTTATCGTCCCCTTGCATTCTAACTTGGGACCAATCATAATTTAAATTCATTTGTATTATGATCCCAGGGTTGTCCCGCAGTATTTCCTTCATCCGTTCGCAAATTGTTTCCAAATAGTGTACACTATCGATCGACAGTGTCCAACCCGTACTTGTACCAACATCAGTAGTGGAGTCAGCTTGGCTGATGGTGTTGTTGTCTGCCATGGTTGCTTGTCGGACAAGGAATGACGGTTGATGTGATGCTCATGCAGGAACATGGTGAAGTGGTGGGGGGTGTGGTGGAGTAGTGGGGGTATTTCCAAGGTCATCCAAACGGAGTTTTAAAAAAAGGAAAACCTACAAAGTAACATTGAAACTTTCCAATTGATGGTGGCGAGCGTTTTCTTCTGCAACCTTGCCGACACATGTGACTATGCCATACAGTATGAAAAGTACAACCATAATAAGGCCGAACAATAAAAGATAGCCGTTGACTATCATGATATTTTCTGAGTGTATCTGCTTTCTTCGTATCGCCCTCTCCTGCATCCTCTTCTCCAACTCGTGGACGAAGTCACAGCAAACGTGAGGACATGTTTTATCCGTTGGTAGGTTTGCCATTGTTGATGTTGTCGGTTTGGCCGTTGAAGATGGAATGAGGTTTCCAATTGTGATGTGCCATGTACATCAATAGTCAAGTGGTGGGGGTAGCAAAGCAGTGGAGGGGGAAGTTTCAAGGTCATCCAAATTGTGTTTTAAAAAACCTATCTTGTTACTGAGCTTATAAGTCAGTAAAAAGATAGGTGTTTTTGTTCTTTTACTTCTTTAATATAATGAAAAAATATACATATTCTATTATTGTAAGAACAAGGAAGACAACTGCTAGTCAGCTGAAGTAGTCCAAGTTGTCTGGCTCGGTCTTCATCGACGCCGGTGAGGAAGCTGTCGAGGAGTGTCCAGGCTCTTCCTTTGGCTGCCGGGTGTTCCGTATATTGCAAGCGTAAACCTGCACGTTTATACGGTAGCCTCGTGCCACCATCAGCTGCAACTCCTTGTACAAGTCGTTTAGCTCCTGCTGAGTCTTGATGCTCACCTCCTCGTAACTTGCGCAACTAACGTTTAGAGACATCTTGATGTTGCTAGGTTGGCTGCTGGAGTAGAAATGAAGCCGAGGCACAGCGCTTGGAGGTACATGAAAAAGTGGTGGGGGTAATAGTGGTGGGGGTATAGAAAATCCAATTAAACAGTTCTAAACTTTTTCCATCGATACAATGGAATGGAACAAATAGCGCAGGTGTCCTTGTAATTTTCAAATCGAAACAGTGGCGCTAGAAATCCGAATTGTTTTATACCACCATCCTGTACGAATCGCCGAAGGTCTCTGACGGCGGCCTCGCCACAAGGCCTACAAAACTTTTCCCCATCGTGGAACTTATACCAGGAGTATTCCGAATACCCTGTATTTTCCCTCCTGTAGCGTTTGACATCTTCTTTTTTTGTTAGTGGGATATTGTCTTGTAAACATGTTGGGAACAAGTCCTTGTGAGTTATAACTCGTTGTATGCAAAGCTCGTACAAGGTGCTCATCGTTTGCTAGTTGGCAACAGACTGACCGTTTTTCGCATCCAAGCAGGTTTGAATCCTAGTGCGGTAGTGGGGGTAATTACAGTAGTGGGGGGTAATTGTGAAATGCAAAGGTCAAAGGTCAAGGTCACCCGCGAAGTTTAAAAAAAAAATGCAACATATCAATACGTGAAGTCTGTCACATATTGATATGTTGCATTTTTTTTTTTTTTTTTTTTTTGTCTTTTATGATTCGTTTATTTATAAAACATTACAACAACAACATATGTACAACATTAAAACTTAAATCTAACACTGCTGCTTGTCAGCGATGTGGATGGTCAACTCTGTAGAATTGCTACCCGTGCAGCCGTGGGACACCAGGTATAGACACCCGGGTTGAATAGAGCGAAGATCCTCGTTTTGTAGAAGATGGACGAATCTCTTGGGCAGGTACACCTGGAACTTTGGTTCATCCCCCGGAGTAAACGGTGCCTCGCTGAGACTGCAGCAGATGGCCTCCCCAACTGTAGTCTCCATCTTCTTCATAGCATGGATTATGTAGTGCTTCTCGTCTTTTAGTTCCGAGCACTTCTTTACAGGTAATATTGTTGACTTGGAGTGAGCATTGAACTGCTCGACCAAAGTCTGAAGGAACTGGTGAGATGCCATGGTCAGGTTACAGATCGTCTTCTTGCTCGGAGATGTTGTCGTCTCGGAATCTCGAGTAATACTCATGCCAGGTCCCTGTCTGCTCCCCACTTATATACTCTCCGTTACCCCCACCACTCCCCAATTCCCCACTTTGAAGGTAAGAGGCGAGTTTATAGGCATTTTTCAAAGCGCAATGTCTATCTTTATCATGTTCTGGGCTTTTCGTACAAATACATATGGTTTCCAGCATGTATTGATAATTCTTATCCAATTCCACATCATTAACCGGAACATGAGTAAATCCTTCGATCCATCTTTTCTTTTCCAGCCCTTTTGTGTAAATATTGGTAAACTTGTCTGAAAAGTGATGCATAATGTGATACAAGTCCGTGTAACTTGTAAAACCATCATACCAATCAATATGATGGAAGTGTTTTGAAATCCATCTGTTGGTAGTAGCGGCTTTACTAGTTAAAGACGAATAAGAACATGGTGGTTTAAATAAAAACGAATAAGGAACACTTGTATTCATGTCCAAAAACACAAGTTCTTTTATAATGAATCTATCATCATTACCACGAAACGCTTGAAACTCAATAATACCAGGCTTGGACTTTACTTGTTGTTCTTCTCCCTTGTCCATTTTGAAGGTCACACGTCTGCTCATTACGAAGTCAGGAGGTCAACTGATTTCCACACCACGGTAGGTACTACTTTTATACCAGGCCGTACAGTTGTTGGCGCGTTGGTGTATATTTAACGTGGGCACCGTCCCCAATAGGCCTAACCCCACAAAATGATGGTTATTGTTTTAAAAACTAACCATTGTCATTTAAGTTTCCATCTTTATATTTTCCTTGTTTTCATTTTCATCACTAACACTTGATTCTTCTCCTCCATCTTCCTCTTCTTCCTGTTTTACTGATTTCTTATGTAGTTGAGCGTACTTTTCCAATTGTCTCCACATCTGTACTTCATGAGGAACTCTATTAAATATAGAAGTATCCACAGGTCCGTATAATATAGGTGCGTCCGGTTGTTTGTCCAAAGTGTCTTCCAGATAATCTTTAATAATCGAACTTGAAAACACCAGTTGTCTCAAATATCGTGTTATTGGTTCAGTAGCACAAGTTAAAATGAAAAACTCCTCTCGATTAAGTTGAATTTTGTTATCATGTCTTGTTGTGTCTCTAAACCGTAGCTGATGATCACCACGTTGTTTAATAATATCAATTTCCACATTTGAATCCAAAAGTCCTACTCTTGTCTTTCTTCCAAACATGTTACTACTTAAATAGCATTCTAGTAGATGCAAATGTTTCATAAACGATTCCCAAGCACTGTCCGTAAACAAAATCATTTTGGGTCCATGAGTTAAAATTACAGTAGGGGAATAATCTGTAGATTTCATAACACCGATTAAAACACTTTTATCCAAACTGGAAGAGATTGGGTAAAATATTCGCAAAAATACCTCACTCAATATGTTTGGAGAAATATTATCTTCAATATCCCTTTTTCTCTTTTGTATAGTCTTTCTTCTTTTACCTTTTTCTTCAACATTATTACTGGCGTGAAGTTGTCCGCAAACGTTTTGTTCACCTCCTTCCTGGTGACCTTGAGGATCTAAAAACTCAGATATCTCCTTCTCAATATCTACCACATTTTCAGGTGTACCACTAGGAGAAGCCATATTGAATACGATGCTACCCATACAACAGTAGGCAACAAACTGATGAGGAGCGGTCTGTACGCTCTGCTTTTATACTCGCGGAATGAAACAAAACCGGTTCTTACAATACATTTTTAACAATTCCAGTTAAAGGTGTGTATGTTACGATTTTATCATGTAGAATTAAACAGTATGCAGTTGTATTAGCCGGTATAGCATCGTTGAATTCCATTTCTATTTTTATATCCACACTTGAAGACTTTACTGATTCATTTTGTTTAGAACAATCGATTACAACTATTGGGTAGGCATCGAAATATTTGTCAGGTGGTAATAAAGGTGTATTTGTTTTACCGTAATATGAACTTTGGAATCTCGCGTACATATCGTACAATATACTGTATTTCTTCTTAGTGATTGACACATTTAAATTGTCGTATGGAAAGAATTGTGAATTTAAATAAACTTTAATATTTTTCAAGTCACAATGATCAAATTGTCCTGCATGTTTAGTAATGGCGTCTCTTCTACCTGTTTGTAAACCAAATATAATATACCTGGCTCGTTCTACATAATTCGATGTTTTAACAGTCCAAGTGTGTCGATCCGTAGTAGGTAAACTGGGATGCTCATGAAATTCCCAACTTCTAAATGGAATAACAATATCACGATCGGCTTTTAATTTTCTTAAAAGTAGCATTCTATGCTCGTCAGCCAATTTAACATGTGGAACTCTCCATACAATTTTGTCTAATTTTAATTTCCATTCTAAAGTCGCATCTGTAGTAGCATCTGCAGCTTTAATAATGTCTTTATCGTTAGAAGATCTCAACAAAACTAATTCTTGTTTAACGTTTAATATTATTTTTCTATAATCTTCAGCAAAACCAAGCAGCAAACGTAATGGAATATGAAAATCAAAATATCCATTTGGATTTGGAGTGATCGTGTCAATCGTAGGTAATACCCATCCGGCAGGTTTAAGTAAATTGGTTTCATTGGGTGTTATAGATGTTAATCCTTTTAAAGTTGTCGTAATACCTACTTTTTTAGTGGAATCAACTGTTACACCTGATATTTCATATCTAATTTCATCAAATAGGAAAGCCATAGGATTATTTATAAATGGAACTGTTGTACCAACAGTAGTACCGTCCTTTTTAGTAACTTGTCCTTCAATATACAAGTAACTTTCACATGGTAGTGTGTAAATGTCTTGATTTTGTATGGGAATACGAATTTCATCGTTATTGTTTAATTTCGATGAAGTGTAAGGGTTGTGGGTGTGATATTCTTTTTCCCATAGGGTTTCGTCGAATGTTGGACCCTGCGCTATATCCAGTATATCCATACTCGGTTAATTTTAATCCAATTCTCTCTAAGAAACGAATGTTCTCGCGTGTTAACTCCTCCACAGCTGAAGAGCTACTAATGCGGTTTCCCGTAGGTTGTTCGCTTTTAAATGTTAAACCCATGGTTTTGTATTAAAGTGTCGATTTTAAATGTAATCTAATCGTAATAGGCTCTTCTCTGAAGTCTACCAAGTTACCGTCTTGATCCAATACGCTCAACACGATGTCTGAAATGAAAGTGGTGTTCAACGGTAGATATACCAGGTTTTGTGGCTTTTCAACAATTTTAAATCCAGGTGGTACACTTGGGTAAAAAGTATGTATGATGTGGGTGTTAGCCCCATCCCTGTAAGCACCTTGTATAATGTTACAAGTTATGTCTATACTATTGACTTTTAATATTGTTACTGTTTTTTTACCGGAATGTGTTACATCTGGTTCTAATACAGGCCCATCGTTGGAAAATCCTAATAAATCACCAATTGAGTTTGGTTGAGTGAAATCTATATAATATTTGGAAGTAATTTCAGCTTTCATCGTATTATTATTACCTTTTAATGTTATATTGTCTTTTCCCATTTTAGTTTGCAAAAATTCATTTATATGATCAATTTCATAAGAACCTGTGGGTAACCTGCACTCTTGTAAGTCTGTAAATTTTCCACTGGCATCCTTTCCCTTATAATAATGCAATATGTTATTTTTACCTTCCGTAACATTGGGAATAGAGTTGTACGTTGTAAAATCCAATAGTGCCGCCTCCCAAAACCTTCCTTTTTGCAAGCGTAACGCTGGAAAAAGGATACTTCGTAAAGTGGACGATTTTCCTGTTTATGATACCGTATAGGAAGACATCTCAATAGTGACTGATACTTTTAGCTAGAAATTCCAAACATAAATGGCCGCATATTGAAGTATTATCAGGTTGTTCTCTTTTATAGTTATAATATATGTTTTTAGCAGATTTAAAGTAATTTTGAAGTTCTTTTGGTGGTGGCAAATTACCGAAACTATCAAAATAATATACATTGTTATTTAGTTTCTTATAACAAACCCAATGGGTGCCAGGCCCTTCAGTATTATCCAAATTTACAATTCCAGTCTCATTTTGCCACATTTTCTTTGGTAAACTGTCTTTCATAAACACACCGCGAAAAAATGGTATTTTTAAACAGGAAATATATTTAAATAATTCAATATTGGTTAATGCTTTATGTGGTATGACCAATTGATTTCTTTCATTTAATATGCACGATAAGGTCTTAGGTAAAGACCTGCCCCGTTTTTTACCATTGACCACACGGTGGGCTTCTTCCTGCCTTTTCTTGTAGATCGTCGTCTTCTTTTTATATTTCCTCCATGTTTTCTTGTGGTTGACCTCCTTTTTACTCTCCTTCTCCTCCTTCTTCCACCTCCTACTGCTGTTTTAGCCTTCATACCTGCTGTTACTGCTAAAGCTGCTGCTTTTTCTGCTATGCTAGCGTCACTTGATTTTACTCGTTGCCAAGCTATGTCCGCAAGCTTTTTGTCAGCTATTGATCTATTTTTTGAATCGGCAAACGTGGAATATGCGATATCGTGTTCTTTACAAGCCTGATCTAACTTGTTTATGCCAGGATCGCCTCTTTCCAGTCGTTTTTTCAATTTAGTTCCTGGTCCGCAATACTGATAACCTCCTGGTATATGAAATTCGTATGGTAATGCGTCTATTGCTCTATTTACTATGGATCCTACTGGAATTTGTTTTAAAGCTTTACTTAACAGAGAAACCGCTGTGGACGTGATCCCACCTCCTTTTCTTGCAGTGTCTCGATATGGACTGATGTACTTGAACGTCATTATTGTCCTTTTATAATGGCAATGTGCAACTCATGTGTTAACTCTATGACAGGTTGCACATAAATGAAGTCATTTATTGAGTTATTTACTTAAATATCAATATCACCCCAATCTGATGATCTAAACTGTTTCGTTTTAGGGTTAATAAAGTATTTATTATAAATTTCTCGTTTAATATACTCACCTCTCATGGATTCAGCATAAGTATTATGACCTGATTTTCCTTGAAGAATATCTGGTGTAAAATGATTATGTAAATCAAATATCGCATTACCTAAAACTTTTACAAGAAAATTAACAGTGACAGCATTATCTACATGTTCAGGGTCTTTAAGGTTTGTTATACGTTTATTATTACAATCATACACTTTACTATCCTTTAATGATGTTGTAATGGTCTGTCCTACAGTTGCAGCATTATTTGCTTCTCTTCCTTGTCCCAAGTCTCTTATCACTCTATTATTACATGTAAACCATCTAAAATATTTATCTGGATCTAGATGTACGGTTTGTGATAAAGCAGCTGCATCATGTTTTTCATAACCCCATCCCATATTTGATAACTTTTTATCCATGCAATCCCAAGCATCATTTTTGTATGTTAATAAATTAAATTTTTCATTACCTTGAACAAATTCATCCCCTTGCTTCGATACTACTTGATCTTGTTTTACAAAAGAGGTTGTTTCTTGTTTTAAGGTTTCCATCATTTGACCCACTGTTGCACCATCTGATGGCGCCGAACCATCTTTAACATTTGCTAAACAATTATTAAAACAATCTATAACCCCTACATCACGTATGATGCAATGATCTTTAATATATTTTAGATTTACAGCATGGTTTTCAGTTTTTGGATAGCCTATATCATTAATAACAAATTTATAAAAAGAAAATCCATCTTTTGTCTTTTCAGGTATCAAAGAATGTAAATAGCGTCTATTTACGCTGTCTTTTGCATCTTTAGGGTCATCTACGTTGGATATACGTTTATTGTTAGCACTATACGTTTTCCCATTGAATTTTAACGTATTTTTTAATTCAGATGACAAATAACCTTTGTTTATTGCATCACCGTTTTGATTTGGTTTACCAACGTTGATGATTCTATGATCTTCTGCGTCATATGTGTTATTTTGTAGTCTTAATGTTGGCGATATCTTTTCCTTTAATATTTTTAGATTTATTGCATCGTTTTCATCCGTAGGATCTTTTATGTTTTTTAACCTTTTATTACTCATATCATAATCTCCATCAGGTGTTTGTGGTAAACCAGCACTTCTTTTTAAACTATTGGCATAATATAACCCATCCGAGGAGTAACGTCCGAACTTGTCGACACTCATGCTGCAACTGAATAGTATTCTAGGGAGTAACGCATTTTTATGAGATTACCCCACGGTTTCGGAGTTCATCCACTAAAGCCACCCATTCGTTTTCCAATCCAGTATGACCCGCTTCTTTAGCTTCATGTATTAGTTTCATTCTATCCACCAATTTATTGATATTATTGTAATAAATCACATTTGTGTTATATAGTTTCTTCATTAAACCTGTACCCGTAACGGACTTACTTCTTTTTCTTCGTTCCTGAGCACTTACATCCAAAGTGGATGCCATAAATCTTCGTTTTACAGGTTTTCTTTGTGTTAACGGCATTGTTTGTCTTCTAGTTGGTATTAACTTGGATACAAATTCTTTATATTTTAAAGACTTAGATCTAAAAGGAGGCTGGTCAGGTAAATACTTTCTCCTATATGCATTTGTCTGTTCCAAAATATTTTTATATGCTTCCATGTCTTTTTCTTTCACTACCGATACTGAAGGCTTATTTTCAAATAATAATTCAAATAATCCTTTTGTGCCCTTATACCTTTGATCACCAATGACAATATTATCATGTTCGTCAACGTTTAACGGGCTATTACCTATCATTAAACCGTCTTCTGTTAATCTCGCTCCATAACTATGGTAATTCTTATTAGGAATTGTTCCGAGTAACATTTTTACCATGTATTTCCTTCCTAAAGGTCCTTTGTTATGAATGTTTTCACCCAACAAGCTTATGTTTGACGGACCTTCCCTTGTCTCTTCTTCTTTTTCCTCTTCACTAGCAGTTGATACAACTTCATGTCCTCTTTTGGCTTTTACTTCATATAATTCTTTTATTCCACTATAGTCCGGTGATTCTAGCTCTCTTTCGGGTTCTCCACCGGTAAAACCACTATACGTAGAGGATTCCGGGTCTTCATCACTAAACTCTTCTGATTTTACATTTTCTCTTTCAAACTTCGTAATAGGTGCAATCGCATCTCCTTCCAATACAGGTTTAGCAAATTTTTTGTTTAATTGTTTCAAGGGTTCAGTAATAGGTTTAAAAGTAGATTCAAGGAATTTCTCCCTCTCGCTAATACCTAGTTTCAATGCTCTGTTTTTAGCCCGAATAGAATCACTAAGTGATTTTATTTCTTTTACTAATTTTTCTTGGTTAACCATGTTTGTAGCAAGACGTGTTGTACAACAATGAATGTGTTATACCACGTTTAATGTATTAATATAAATTTATCAAATCCTATCCTGTATCGACCATTGTTTAGCGGTTGTTCCTTCATAATTGTTAGGAACCCATACTTTTCAGCCCAAGCCTTTCCACACAACTCTTTAAATCGTTCAAATGTCATATCCGCATTTACATGATCAAAATATATATGTTTTAGGTTGGTTTCGTCCTGTTTAAATACAATTAACATGTTTGCATTGTCTCTAATGAGTTGTTTAGGTATTTTGCTGTAAGTTTGGCCAATATAAATGCTATCTATGTTGTTATGTCGACCCATAGCGAAGTAATTCCTTATTGTGTTTTGGTTTTCACAAGATACATCGTCGAATATAAACACGGAGAATGGTTTAGCTTCTTGTGGCTGCATGACACTCTCGCTTGCATTAAACTTTAAATATTTGACTTCAGGCACATTAGTCAGTATTTTTTCCAATAATTGATACTTTGGTTGTTGTAGTGATTTTGAAAATACATATAGATTGTTAAATCGTAATCCTTTAGGGTTTGTAATCAAATTGAATACTACATTAGTTTTTCCACAGTTGGAAGGTCCGGTAACCAGACAACGAACGGTGTTTGGTAACAAATTGCCATGTTTCCCACTATTGAATTCTGAATTATCCACTGTGAGTTCATCTATATTATTAATAGTAAAACTCTCTTTTTGTGGTACTATCTCCATCCTTTGTAATGGTTCAACCTAAAATGATTCTCTATCGTTATATCAAATCCTTTTTAGGTATCCAAGAATCTTCCGTCTTATTAAATCCTAACCATCGTACTTTGACCTTATCTTTTTTCCGTTGCAACACCTTTTCAACTAAATATACATCGCCTACTGTTGATTTTACATTTCATGTCCATAAAACCCTCCTTCAAGCAATTGTCCTTTATTATCTTTTAAAATATATGTCTCAGGTACTGTAGGTTGTACTTTGAATACAGTAAAAACCTCATTGGTCCAATTTGGCAGGTATCTTTTACTGAATACACCTTTATATTTACTTATTCGCACTTTATCACCCACATTAAATTTTTTAGGCTTTAGTTTTTCAACTTTTGGTTTAGTATTCGTTTTTATACGTTTTAATACAAGGTTTTCATTTTTACTAGTTACTTGGTTTGGTTTCATCCCGATAGTCCTATGAAATTTGTTATTGTAATCGTTTATAAGTTTTGGTAACATATCAATCCATATGTGCGATCCTCTGTTGGAAAACATTTTATACATTGCACTTTTTAAAGTTCTGTTGAATCTTTCGATTATTGAGGCTTTTACTTCTGAATTGGTTGAATAATGGTTTATATTGTGTTTTTTCATTAAATTTGCAAATTCCTTATTAAAATATTCTTTTCCATCATCTGTTTGTAAATGTTTAATAGTATGTTTGTCTCTTTGTATAGCTGTTTCCATTGCTTTTGTAACACTTTTGCCACTTTTATCTTTTAGTGGTAAAGCATCTGCCATTTTTGAAAAACAGTTAATAACAGTCAATATGTATTTATATCCTTTATTTTGTTTGCTATAAGGAATCATTTCGATTAAATCCGCTTGATATAAATCATTAATTCCTTTTATCACCGTATTTCTTCGTGGAAACTTTCTTCTTGCAGGTTTATGAAGTTCGTTGACAATTTGTTGCTTCAAGTCCTTCATATTGCAGGTTTCAATGTTTGTTGTATCACATGTATAATCACAATGAATGTTGTTTTAAATATTCACATCATTTATATGGGTCAAGGTCATCCAAACTTGTGTAAAAAAATGGGGAACACGGCGTTGGACTTGCCGTGTTCCCCATTTTTTTACGGAAGGAGAAAGGAATAAGGTCGAAGTTGTAGAAGGACGAAGAATAGGTTACTAGTTGATAGGGTTTAAGGAGTAATGGCCGAAAGGAAGAGTGTGGATTTTGTCGGGCAAAATATGTCTTTTATCATCCCGAGCTGACAGTGCTTTTTTAATTTCGGTGACACTGTAGACTTGATGCTTGAAGCTTCGGATATTGTTGAATGTTGCTGATATCGTAGTATCTTCAAACAAACAAGTCTTGTAGTGGTCAAATGTTACGTGTTTTTTCAAATAAGATGTCTTCACTCCTTTTGCTTTCTTGACTGTCGGTGTGTTGTTCTCGTGGTACATCTTAAATGAATACAATTTCGCCATCAGCGCTACTATTTCTTCTAAAGGCATTCCATTTGCTTCATCTTTGAATTTTCCAATTACTTTTTTATTTTTTTCATTGAAATTTGGATGGTTCTTCGGATAGTCAGAAAAGTCGAAATCTTCTTTGTATGGAAAAGTCCTTAGGTCTTCATACATGTCCAAAGTCTTTATCCAGTAGATAAACGCGTCCGTATCCATGTATGCGACTCCAATGTTTTCCCTTCCGTAGTGTTTAACCATTTTGTTATAATGGAAATCATACATCAGGGTTTTACTTATGTCCAAAATCGACATACCTATGTATAACGGACGGTCCATGACTATTGTTGTTTTCTTCATACTGACAGCGACTAGATTTTCGTTTATAATCATGGATGTTCCGAAATTTGGTTTTTGCACTAATTTTTCCAATTTCCTAGGATCACTCACTAATTTTACATTTTTGTGTTTTCTTTTGTTCTCCAAGGTCTTCCCAAAGATGGCATTGTTCATTAATTTATAGAAGTCCTTTTCAAATGCTGTTGTCGCTGCAGCTCTTCTTGTAGTGTTGGAATCAATATATGGTTTCAACCAACAAGACTGGGTGAATTCAATTGCTCTATGAATTCTCACTATACGTAGACCCAATTCGAGAGCCTGTTGAACTACCCAGTAGTGAGCCACATAGCGATCTTTATTCTCCAAGGTCATCATCAATTTTGGCCATCTTCCTGTCGGTGAAACTTCAGTCTTGGCTAGGAGAGGCAAGTCGTAGTGATGGTCATGAAGGTGCTCCGGGTATTCAAAATCACAGTCCAAAATATAGCCTTTTGGACCATCCTTTGGAATCTGTGAGATGTCTCCGATGGTGGCCGGGTCGATCCATTTGAAGTCAGCGTAGGGAAGCGGATTTGACATTGCCCAACCATAAAGGTTGTTTGCGTCAAAGTAGCCAAGGTAGACCGATGGTTGTTGCTCGTCGAAGCCGGGGATGTACTTGTTGTTGGCTTTGACATGACGTGTTACAGCTTGTGTCAAACCGCCCCGTACACCAGATTCCATCATGAGCACCATATCAATATCCGTTAGAAGTTCCAGTCGACAGTTGGTTGACTTTAGCATAGCTTGCCATGCTAATCCTGGAGATGTGTACGAGTGTAGAGGGTCCAGTCCATAGGCGGAGAAGCAGGTGTTTCGAAATTCTTCCATCACATCGCACAGCAGAGTTACGTCCAATTTTATATAAAAGTCAGAATATTCCCCTAAGGTTTGAATGTTTAGTTGGTTCCAAACATTACAAGCATGATTGTAGTCTTCAACGGAGATTTCACTTTCGTTTAATTTGCTGTTGAAGGCTTCAATCGGTGGTAGACTGGTTTCTTCAAATTTTTCTGTAGAAGTTATGTAATCGTAGGGGAACACTCCTTTACGTAATACTAAGTCCAATTTATCTTCAGGTACAATCTTGCTGGTTTCTTTTAAGTCTTCTCTTCGTAGATTCTCAGACAATCTGCTCAAACTAGATGCCATAAATCTATAAGAGTCTACAAAGCGAAGTTTAATTTTACCTACTGTTTTTGAGAAACTGATATACTTTTCCAATGTTGTAGCAAGAACATCGATTTTACCATTATCTCTTCCTAATTCTGGAATAATGAAGTGGGAGTCGTAGCCGCTAAGATTGTGTAACACTACAGGGATAAAGTTTGGCAGTTTGTAATTTATATTGCATGAATTACAAGCAGGTCCTCTGTATAACCCTGTGAGGTGATCATGATCTCTTACTTTTGGATTTTCTTCACTGAAGCTCTTCTTACATAGATAACATCTTGTTGCTGAAATGTATTCTTCTTGTTGATTTTGGTTCAAAGGTTCCATGGGTAAAACATTACCGTATAAGCGTTCCGCCTTTTCAGCAATCTCATACAACTGGTCTACAAAATACTTAGCAGCTTCTTCCCCACGGTAGAGTATCGGAGTGGATGTTAAGCCATAGTCTTGCAATTGTTCTTCAGGTAAAGTAGATTTCACCAATAAGCAAAAACTGTTAGGTTGATGCAATTGATATTTGGTTCTTCTAGTTACTTCACCATCCGAAAGTTCCTGCGGCACTAACGTGGATTCAAAGTCAGCATAGATAACTAGTGGAATCCGGTATTGGTGAACTGTTTTATTGAACTGGACAAATGCTCTAGATGGTGGTGGCAGACTAATCTTCACTTCATAGTTGTCATTACAAAGCCGCTGGTGTTCCGACAACCACTCCGATCCTCCACGTCTCAACTCTTTATATGTAAAACAGAAACATCTTTTACACACTGTTAACCTACGTTTCTGCTTTGATAATTGATTTTTAACCAAGGCTGCAAAGTCCTTTATCCACACATAATGTGAAATTTCACCCTTAGTTATCAATAACAGATCCGTGTGGTTTCTTTCCTCAACTTTTGATACTCTCAGAGGATAAACACTATTGGAATCATCTAAACCAAACACATTTACAGAAACACCTGGGTTTTGTTTCTCAAAATTACAAATACTTTTAACACTAACAGGGTATGACAAACCTCGAAAGTTGTAGCGGTGTTGGACAATTTGATACGCTCTGCTAACTCTACAAGGATTTTCTTGCACATATTTTGTTAGCATAGCATATTTAAAGCATTCATTGTCCTCATTTTGCACATTGATACAAGATTTGGTAGCTTGTATCTTCTTTGGCAAAGGTATACAACTACTACCCCTTATACCATATCCGTGCTTGTGAACCCTTACATCCATACCTTCAATCGATGACAGACTCCAGCCGGATCCTCTTCCTTCATGTTCTTGCAGTTTAACTAGCAGTTCATGCAAACATTCTTCAATAATTTCATTGATGTCAGATTCAGTTGTAAGGGTTCGGTTTTTGGTAATGAATGCTCTTAATGCCGTTTCACCATCAGTATTGGTAAACTTTGATTCTAACACCAGTCCAAATTTAATGAAGTTCAATCTCTGTAATTCTTCTTTTAGCGTTTTTCCAACAAGTACTCTGGCCTGGGTTATAAAATTATCTAATTCCAATTGCACATTATCAATTTTAAAATGTGTTACAACCTGTCCTGGTAAGGCCGTGGTGCGCAGTTGTCTCACATCTTCCAGTTCTTCTTCCGTGTCCTCTTCTTCCGTGTCCTCTTCTTGCATATCCTCTTCTTCAATAGGTCTTCTAGTAGTGGATGGTCCAGCACCAGCAAATTGGATCACACTAGGTCTTCTTCTTTGCATTTGCTGTAGATAGCTGTCCCAGTAGTCCGTCTGCTTCTGGTGCTCTTCCAAAAACCGGTCAATTGAGTCTAAGTCTATTTCATCCATGGTAATATCTTCTTTTCCATCTTCTTCTTCATGTAATTCTCTGTGTATGGTGAAAAGATCTTCGTCTTGAAAGATTTCCCCACAAATGTCGCAAAGAGCCATTTCAAACAGTTTGGCTTTGAATGCACACTCTGTGAATGTCCACACAATAATGAGCAGCGCGCTCCACCGGGACCCTTTATATCCGAGGCAGATAGGTGGGGAAAGTGACGTCATATAGAAACAGGTTATCACTCATATGCTAAATTTAGCCTTTACACAACCGTTTGTAATACATTTATCAGTAGGCTTGATAAATTGATGATATTTGGTCTAGATTCAATAATTTGTACATGTTTTTCAAAGACATCTGTTTGAGCAAGTTTATATAGGTCAAGGCCATTTAGAATTATTATTTTGAGCGGGGGATAGAGCACTAAGCAGCATCATTTACTACAAAGTGCTCTATCCCCCGCTCACATTCTTTTTTTTTAACTTTTTTTTTAAGCTTTTACAAAGGTGAAACATCACCATCAGAGTCGGAATCATCCTTATCACGGAATAGGCAGCGATGACAATACATAATTCTTCTGGCAACTAACATCCTATCCATTGGACGATGGGGAGTGTCTTGTTCTTGTTCTTCTTCTTCGATTTCCAATTGGAATTCCATTTCCGACTCAGATGACGACTCTAATGTTTCGTAGGCGTGCAAGTCCACTTCATTGTCCGTTGAACCAGCTTCGTCAGAGTCCGTTTCAATATCCATTATCTCTTCCTCCTCCTCTTCTTGATCAACCGCAGGTAGTTGGTCCTCTACTTCTATAATTTCTAGAGGTATTACCTCCAGAATAGAGACAATTCTGTTGCGATGGAACACGGTGTTGTCAAGTGGAGCCATGGTATGGAAGTGTTGTATCCATCCAATTTGCTTACCCTTTTTATACCCCCACCAACTATACAATTTATGTGGGTCAAGGTCACGTAAAGATACCCTTTGAGCGGGGGATAGACCACTAAGCAGCATGCTAGTCCATTGCCGCAAAGTGATCTATCCCCCGCTCTGTTCTACAAAACCTCAATCAAGTCCAAGTCCAAGTCCTGTTTAACACATTTTATTCTAATTCCATATCCAATTTAAAAATTTCAATTTCACATGGTTTACATTCCTGATGTATCAAACACTCCAGCTCCCTAAACATATCGTCCAGTTCGTCCAAATTATGATGTCCTACTTTTAACACATGAAGGTGGTTCATGCTTTGCATTGTAGCATGACCATCAACAAACAAGTTTCTTTTCCACGCTAACATAAATTGGCAGTTTTCTTGAAAGATTTTTCTCACCAAACAATCATACACAGCCGTCAACATGTCTCTACAATCTTCATAGTGTACCATCACAGAATACCTGTCCAAGTTAGCACCAAGCAGCGATCCACTCATTGTTTCTAGCGTTCCACTGGAAGGTCCAAAGAAGAATGAAGTCGAGATGTATAGACCCCCTCTTTTATACCAGTTAACCGGTTGTCCTTGCTGTAAAGTGGGTCAAGGTCATCCAATGCTACCCTTTGAGCGGGGGATAGACCACTAAGCAGCATGCTAGTCCATTGCCGCAAAGTAGTCTATCCCCCGCTCTGTATTCTACACACACACACACACACACACACACACACACATGTCCCTGTCCAAGTCTTTCATTACATACCCAATATATATTCAGTTCCTTCATCATCACTATCACTCATCACTGCTTCCACAAACTCCACAGGATTAAAGTTAAATTGTTTCAATTGTTCTTTTAAGTTTTCAATTTGTTGGTCCTTTACTTCTAAAACACTGTGAAGGTGTGATATGTAGTCCGCTGCCTCGTTGATGCTTGCTACTCTCGGATCGCCTAACTTCAAGCTGGGAACTACACCCTGCAGCCTGAAGTACGCCATACGCCTTTCTTGCTCCTGCCGTTGACCAGGACTGAGCAAGCCTTGTCCGTCTTGGCTTACCTCCAGCAAGGTCCGTAGCATCGGAGCTTTGCAGGCGTTTGCCCGAGCAACAGTTATGCTGTGGAATGGTCGAGCAGGTCCACGAGTAGCAGGCAGGACGTTGGCAGCACGCCTTCTTGAAGAAGAAGAGGAAGCCTGAGAAGTTTTGGAGTTGAAAGCCATGTTACAGTGCTGTATTCAGCTAAGCGGTACAAAGCAGAATAACCAAACTGCACGTTAATACCCGTATATATACACTTATCAGTGGTGGGGGTACTAGCTAGCCTTGGTAAAGTGGGTCAAGGCCATCCAAAAACATTACCAGAACGGGGGATAGATCACTAAGTGGCATGTTAGTCCATTGCCACAGAGTGATCTATCCCCCGCTCTGTATTTCACATTCACGCACACATTCATACAAACACACAAGTCCCAGTCCAAGTCTTTACCCACACACCTATCCACTCTCATCCTCACTATCATCACTGTCCAACAGGCTTTCACACTTCTTAATTAGTTTTTCCCATTTACTCCGGATATAAAGTAGCTCCCTGCGAGTATTCTCTAGCATTCTGTCCCTTTGCTCTATGACTTCGTCGTACCACTCGATGATGTTTGGTGGAGTCTGGGTTGATGCATCCATCGTGGTTGGTTGAGAAGCTCCGCTGCTCCGCAACTCCTTCCTCACAGGACCAAAGCCGGAGAATCGGACACGACTCCTTGACGAAGGCCCCGATCGGATTGGTCCAATGCTCGGGCTGGAGTTGGAGGCAGCCGGGCCAGAGGTAGAGGCTGGGACGTTCATAGCAGACATGGTGGTGTTCAGCTTAACGGTGTAAAGCAGAATGAGAGGACGGTTGATCACCACTCCTATATATACCCATTTTTAGTGGTGGGGATAACACGGGGGGGGGGGTTAAAGAAATTTTGCTTAGTCTTCCCGGTCATCAGTTTTACATACCTTTAGCACACCCATTATTTTGGTTTCTTCTATAACTTTACACACCTCAAACACCCAAGCAAACAGCTCATCTATGTTGTTATAATTAATTTTTGTCCAGTGTTCATACTTATGAGTTTGGTTGTTTATAATACATAGATAAAATGTAGACCCATCTCGTCTTATACAATACTCAACTTCCATTCTATGCTGGTTTAGCACTTCCCAAGCATTGTGTTGATCTATCAAGAAGTCACCACCTTTGTAATTGTACCGTGACATGTTTACCACGGAGCACAGAAACAGACTGAAGCAAATGAACGGCTCATACAAGCTTAGTAAGAGCGTTAGAGTGGGGGTATCACGTGATACACAACATTAGTTGTAAGGTTAGCACTTTACTTTAAACAGTAATTTATATGGGTCAAGGTCATTCAAACTTTGAAAAATTTTTACCTCCAAACACTTGTAGCAAGCTACAAGTGTTTGGAGGTAAGTTTTTATTTGTTAAAAATTTTTGTAACTTAGTCTTCGCCCTCAAGGACACGGTTTGAGATTGTCCCAGTGACTTTACATCACCGCCAGGTTAAAGTATTATACAAGTCAAGTGTTTTTTTTTTTTATAACTTGACTTGTATAATACCCCTCTCCCTTACTTTAAGAGGGTTAAGACTAAATTTGGAAACATAATTTGGAAAAAGACTTTTTAAATATTGTCCAACACAGCCTAACAATTTTGTTTTTTTTTGGTGGGCCCATGTCCTAGTCCATTTCCCACACGGTTTCACATCCTTTCCTTCGTATTAGATAGGCTTTAGGGATGAAAAATTCTCTTTGTACCATCCGAGGTGGTACTTGCATTGTACAAAGGTGGCCTTCACCTTTTACAACGATTTCTACTTTCTTATTACCTGCTCCATATGTCTGACCAATGAAATAATATTTTTCATCAACCTTTAGCCTTCTAATATCCCGCGGTTGCGGACCGTGGGGATGTCTGAACTTGAACGTTTTAGGCTTAATGTACAGAGTATAGGGTTTGAATTGCCGAAATTTGACTGTACTTTTGAGGTGTCGTTGGCAGCGATCCCCTTCTGCACAAGCAAGTTTCTGGCAACACAAAACCCCAAACTTACTAGACATCCAAGCGTAATCGCATTTCTTACCCTTGCCAGCAGGGGCTTTAACGCGTTTACGTTTCTGTGTTGGACTCTTTAGCGGAGTGTCTTGGAGCTTCTCTGAATTAGGCTGGCTAGAAGGGATGGGGCTGGAAGGAGGTAGAAGGGGCAAAGATTGTTCAAGCGGGATGGAGCAAACAATTTTGGGCGGGGTAGGAAAGCGTGTTAGGTCTATGGTGGGAAGATCAGGGGAGAAGATGGATTTACGGGGTGGTTTGGTTGGTGTAGGTGGCATGGGGGATATAGGTGAGGGACATTGGGATGTAGTGTATGAGAGGATTTTCCGGGTTCTGCTGTATGGGGTGATCCTCGAACTAGACGTCTCTTCAAAAGCCGCAGACTCCGATCCTGAGTCCGATAGCAGCGAGAGTGCTGGAGAGGCTACCGGGACTCGACCTGACGACTTGACGGGTTCTCCTGACGATGGCTGTGCACCAGCCTCTTCCACTGTCGCCGGCAATGGCGACAGGCTGGGCATTGAGGCGGGCTGTGGCGGCGGCGGCGGCGGTGGCGGCATCGTCAGGCAGCTCAGGATGTTCGCAGTCATCAGGTATTCCAGGATCGAAGTCGAGGATGATGAGGGTCGAGACGTGTCGGTCGAGGTTGAAGTTGATGGGTAGTTTTTCAGCTTCAGACCCATTTTACCCATTGTAATGAATGAAAAGAATAGATGTAAAGAAAGAAGTGAACTTGTAAAACAAAAGTCTCAAGAGCGAGAGAGAGTACCTGTCCGTATGGGAGCTTGGACCGGAATGAGAAGTGCGTGCAGCCCGGCCGCCTTATATCCCCACCGGGGCTGCCACGCCCAGGATATCAGGGGTGGGGGTGGGGGTGGGGGGTGGAGGTGGGGGGGGGTTCGCACTTTTGGCGGGGGGGGGGTTCGCACTTTTTAAAAAAATAAGCCCCACTTAAGGCATTTATGTTACCATAGCTGAAGCCTCCCAAGGGACCCAACTATAAACAACTCCAAACTTGTGGGTTACAAATACCTAACTGTTATATTTTTTAACAGACATTAATGTATTAACTGTGTTAATAAGACCTGACTGTTAAACACTTTGAAAGATTTTACATATTTAGGTCAAGGTCACAAAAAAACTTTAAAAAAATTAAGCCCCACACCCCCCTTTGGGGGTGTGAGGCACTTGGGTTGTCATCGCTGTAGCCTCCGAAGAGACCCAACTATGACAACAAGGCAACATCCAATGTCGTGTACCCTTCGCCACGCAAGACTTGTAAACATTTACTGCATTGTCTTTTCAGTAGCTAACAAAGATTCATTTACATAATTTTGTGTTTCCAGAAGGAAACAAACTGAGGACACCCTAGTGGCTTACGTCCTCGTCCGAGTGCAGAGGCCGCCGCAACCTTTTGCATGCCAGCGTACAAACGGACATGCTCCCAAATGCCATCCGCAACCTTTTGCATGCCTGGCAGGAGCCTACCGATAATTAAAATAGGCTTTACACGGGGGCCTACTCCCGTAACCTATCTTTAATATTTTTAATTTACAATGCATTGAATTTTTACAAGTCTTTGTGGGTCAAGGCCACACGGACATTAAAAAATTTCGGCCCCCGTACATCCATGGCGAACCACGAATGTTCGGGGGCCTTGGGGACTAAAAACACAAATATCTAACAAAGATTCATTTACATAATTTTGAGTTTCCAGAAGGGAAACATACTGAGGACACCCTAATGGCTTACGTCCTCGGTCCGAGTGCAGAGGCCGCCACAACCTTTTGCTTGCCAGCTTACAAACGGACATGCTCCCCAAATGCCATCCGCAACCTTTTGCATGCCTGGCAAGGAGCCTACCAATTATTAAAAGTGGCTTTACACGGGGGCCTACTCCCGTTCCCTGACTTTACAATTTACTTTGAGCATTAAAAAAGCTCAAGGGGGGATTGCTAAAACAAGCGTATACACTTTAGAAACATATAACACACTTACAACACACAATTGAGCTCAACGTAGTCAATGCTGGAACAAGCACATACACATTAAACACATATAACAAACAAGACACAAAGGATAAAAGACACAGGAGACATAGGGTACAAGTAAAACACTCTCATATAAAACAATTCGCAATACCCAAACGCAAGCGCAATATCTTACAACTAATACAAGTCTTAAAGTTAGAGTAGACTTCGCTAAACACTGAAGGCGCCATTCAATGTTTAGTGATGCCTATGGCGGTCCGTCCCGATCGTTCACGTTCAACGCGCGGGAGCGGACTGCGAGCCGGCTCTGGCCGGACCCCCTTATATCCCCACCGGGGCTGCCACGCCCAGGATATCAGGGGTGGGGGAGGGGGTGGGGGAGGGGGTGGGGGGGGTGGGGGGGGGGTTCGCACTTTTTGCCGGGGGGGGGTTCCCACTTTTTGTCGGGGGGGGGGGGTTCCACTTTTTTTCGGGGGGGGGGGGGTTCGCACTTTTTGCCGGGGGGGGGTTCCCACTTTTTGTCGGGGGGGGGGGGTTCCACTTTTTGTCGGGGGGGGGGGGTTCGCACTTTTTGCCGGGGGAAGGGGGGGGGGGGGGTCGAGGTAAGTTAAGTGGGTCAAGGTCACCCACAACACTTGTACTCTAAGTGTTGGCTATACCCCCACCACAACTGGGTCCCTAGGCTGCACAACACCGCTTCGCCAGTATGTCTCCGGCTTCCATGCGGTGCGCCTCGCTGTTCTCTAGCTCTCTATATGTAAGTAATTTTACAAGTTCTGAATGTAAGTCACTACACTTTGACTCTGGGACGATATCGACTTGTAGTATTTCAGTGTTTTGACTCAAGGTCATCACACTTTAACTCTAGCACATCGGTTATCGTACCAGAGGTGCTCAATAACCTAACTTGTAATGTTTAGGGTGGCGTTTGCACGCCACGTGGTATCGCCATGAGTGTCCAGTCCAAGTTTTAAGTTAAATTAATTTTACTGTAATCTTTTCCATTTCTGCTTCGTTTTGCCAAAGTATAAGGTGTCGCTTAATAAAGTGGTATTTCTCTAAAGTTATAGGAGATTGCAAGGATACAATTAGTTTATTTAGGAGACTCTTCATCTTGGAGTTTAACACAATTTCCACTTTGACTTTGCTTCCTTGGCTCTCACAGCCTAAGCTGTACAGAAATGTTTCTTCTAGTGCCAACTCGGGCCAAGAGAACAGTGTGTTGACTGTAGGACAGCTCATGGTGAAGTGATGCGAAACTCCAGCGTACCACCTCACCTTCCCCCGCCACTGTGACCTTCCCCACTCCTGCTGTTTCCCCCACCTCTTTTCCCTTGACTCATGCGCTACAAGCAGTCTCTCAGTATTGTGCGGACTTTTGTGAGGGGAAGCCATGTCGCGGGACGCTTTAGGTAAGAAACTTAGCCGTGTTAAGACTTTATTAGTTGCTCACTGTCCACCACTGAAAGTTAAGAGAGTTTCAACTTTAGCTAAGTGGCGCAAACTGTTGCGCGGACACCCTAAGTTTTATACAAAACAGACTAATGTCAGTTTTACTGATGAGGATTTGTTTAAAATATTGGATGAAATGACTTTTCCTTGCAAAATTCAGTTAGTTACTCCCATTCCTGACAGTTTAGAGTCTTAGTCTCTCAAGCCGATATACCTAGAGTACACGGAGCCTGACAGTCAGTCACTCGGTGGCTGTCGTGGGGTGCGCATCGGTGTCGGCGCTCTGTAGTTGTTAAGTGTTCAAGGTTACAGTAATATGAAATTGCGGATGTTGTGCTTGTTCAATGGCCTCTGAGGACTAGTGGATGACGGTTTAAGCAAGGTCATGTCGCAAACTCGAGTTTGACTTGGCACTTTTGCTGTTTCTCATCGCAAATTCGCTCCAAGTCTTCAAGGTCACGTGGACTCTGACTGAAACTCGGAGCGTAGTGCGAGAAACGGCAAAAGTGCCAAAAAATTTTGAGTTTCGGCGTGACCTTGACCTTAACAGTGTCAGTGACGTCATTTTGATGATGTAATGGATGATGACGTCATCAGCATGTCATTTCTGTGACGTCATGGGTGTGACGTCACGGAAATGACGTCATCGATGGTGACGTCATCAATTACGTCATCGATGACGTCATTTTGATGACGTCATGGGTATGACGTCATCGATTGCGTCATCGTCGATGACGTCATCGATTACGTCATCGATGACGTCATCGGGGTCGTTGACCTTGGCGATGACGTCATCACATTCCTCAGAGGTCATTGAACTGAGCCAGCAACCGCAAAAACACACTACTGTAATAGTTTCTGAAATTGTGTCAATAATGACGAAAATTTTGTTAAACAACTAAATAATTTGTAAATATGTATTTAGTATTACAACTTAATTTATTCCAAACAAATAATGGTTCAATAAGCCTTTTCAAAAATGGAAAGTCGAATATAAGCAGTTAGTTGAATAAATATTGTATTTTTATCGCAAATTGTCATTCAATTAAAACATGCTATATTGTTTACGTTATAATTAACCCTCCAACTAAGGATATTTACAAATCTTTCATACTAAAGTGCAGTAACGGGAAATAAGTACGTGTAAGTTCCATTGCCAACAATAGCGCAAGTGAAAAGAACGTTACTACGGGTAGACACCGTTGCGGCGTTGCCAGTTCGCCAATATACTACAATTTTACTAAAAAAATGAACATTTTTTTAGCTCTTTTTCCCATCTTATGAGATTTACGAAGTCCCAGGTCCCAACCATTGACTATTTCCACGGCCATCTCAGTACAAGGCCATGTCCTTCGAACTGGCAACGCCGCAACGGTGTCTACCCGTAGTAACGTTCTTTTCACTTGCGCTATTGTTGTCAATGGAACTTACGTACTTACTGCACTTTAGTATGAAAGATTTGTAAATATCCTTAGTTGGTGGGTCAATTATAACGTAAACAATATAGCATCATAGCATGTTTTAATTGAATGACAATTTGCAATAAATATACAATGTTTATTCAACTAACTGCTTATATTCGACTTTCCATTTTTTTTTTAAGTTTTTTGAACCATTATTTGTTTGGAATAAATTTAATTGTAATACTGAATACATATACTTATTTACAAATTATTTAGTTGTTTAACAAAATTTTCGTCATTATGGACACAATCTCAGAAACGATTGCGGTGTTAAAGGTGGCTATATGTTGTTACGAAACGAGTCTGTTATTTATTATTTGATCTAAAGTATGCTTAGTAATTGATATAAATCGTTCGTTCATTACTATATTTTGAATGGGAAAGATTTTGTACTAGACATGGCCGTGCTATTTCTCAACAGTCCTCCAGAAGTACTGTACTCTAAGCAGTATGCAGTATTAGGAGAATAATTTTTCCAGCTGATACATTTCGCACAGGAGAGGAGGTGCTCAGCTGTTAAAAAAAAGTAATGAAAAGTATAACTTCGAACTTCACTCTGAAACCTAACCTCAAAACTGTTAATTGTGTAATGTGTACCTTAGCCTAGCCTTAGCTTACACTAGCCTTGATGCTGTTTATTATTTTCTACCTGCATTGAAGGGTTTTTGGTTGATAATGCCAAAAATAGTTCAAATTGGGCCCACTACTAAACATGTAGGGAAAACACTGTGGGAAATTCTTGGTAATTTGAAGAACTTCGGAGTAGGTAGAATTGTGAAGCGGAATATTTATGAAAGATATCCAGAACCTACTTACTACAGAATACTCAAAGTAGAAACACTTCCTCCACCCAAGGTAATGTGTATTTTCCCCAAATAATCATGTGTTTGTTTCTTTTTTCAGCATGTTTACCAAGAATTGTCATTGAAATGTAACTTATGTAAATGACTAGGCCTAACAGTAATTCATTTGATAAGTTACAGGCCTAAGTTTTTAGTTAGTCTTAAGTTTTTGCAATGCCATTTCCTGCAGTAGGTTACTATTATTTCATATTTGACAGCGTGCTTGATTGATACCTTTTTACATGATGGACTGACAGTTTGATTGGGTGAAAACATACACGGTAGGTAGAAGAAAGTATTGAAACAATATTTAAAAGTATTTAACCCTTTCAGTGCTACAGGACGATATATGGTCCCTTGTTGTAGGGTCTATCACAAAATAGTGCTAACAAACCATATTTAACACGTTCGCTACCAGCCGCCACATGTATGCGGCAGTCAGGCCATTCCCTCAGCCCACCAACAAAATCATGGACTTCCCTGTAGACCGGCCCTAGTGGCTGTGACTTACGCCACAGACCATGAATAGAATCAATAGAATCTGTTCACAACTGTTACCAATTGGCCAGTGACGTCAGTGATCATCCTAGCCACATACCAAGAGCTACACACATGTGGCGGGCAATCCCGTTGACCGTGCCTAAGCAATCTAACCTGTAATATAGACCGTACTGAAGAAATTTTGTATTTAGTATCATGAAACCATCGCCGCATCATCTGCTGGGGGCTCTGAGTAGAACTCCCCCGCTGCAGGTTGCGGCAGGAGTCAGGGGTTACGATTTTTTTTAATATTGCAGCGAACGTGTTAAATAGTGCATACCGGCGTTGTGCCTTAAAGCCTTTCATCCAAAAAGAGAGGAACTTTGTTATACCGTACTACTTCATCGTGTTATTATCAATGGTTGAAATTTCAATTTTGCGATTAAAATTGTTAGATGAAAACAATTGTATCAAAAACGATAAGTATGGTTCAAAAATGTAAGGTATTGCAATAATCTAACCTAACCATCTAACCATAAACTGTTCCGCTACTGTTATGGACAGCGATGTTAAGCCAACAAAATTAATTTTAGGCCTAGTTTATATGAAAACATGCAAAACACACATTCCCTCAAAACATAGAAAAAATTACCTTTTTTGATTCGTATTTGGCAACATTTTAGTGACGCCATTTTAGGGGCTGCATCTTCTCATTTAATTAGAGATAGATGCAGTCAAGATTTACACACACACAAAATAAACTTAGGTATATTCAGTAAATTATTTTGTGTTGTTCTTTGATATGGTAATGTTTTAAGCTACCTACAGTTGTTAAAATTAAGTGTAGGCCTAAACTTGTTCTTCATACTTCATTTACTTGTAAATACAGTACCTGGGGCCCTAGCATTAGCTCGGTAAACTTAAACCATATTTGTAAGTTAGTCATAGTAATATCAGTCACACACTGAATGCTAAAACACCAATCCCACAATGCTTTTTATATCAAGACAAGCATGTTCACTCCGCTTACTTGCCTTTTAGCTTTTTTTATGTATCAAGTTCCCATTTCGCCGAGTTGGATGAACGAGATTGTACTGCATTGCAGTTTCTGGCAATACTAGATCTCAAGACAGTTCCCTCCCCTTGTAGACTAGCCTACGTAGGCTACTGGTCCAGTATAGGCCACAACTTTGCAAGACGTCTGTTATCCTCTTTGTTTACACAAGAGAGAGAGAGAGAGAGAGAGATTATTTATTGACAATCATAGAGATTGAAAATAGTAAAAATTAAAATTAGGTCTGCATAGTGGTAATTATAAATTTTCCCCGTTCAAGAATTCATTGACACTCAAGTACATGTTCTACTAGCCATGTTTTTAGCTTCTTCTTAAATTTTTCTGTATTTTCTTCCCTGATATTTTGAGGTAAAACATTATAAAATTTTAATCCAGTGTAAGATGGTTTTTTTTCAAACATTTTCATGCGGCGGCTGGTAAGATTGAAGTCATTAGTATGTCTGGTGTTGTATGTATGTATTCTGGTATTTTTATCATTATTAGTTTTTCAGGGTGTCTGGTCACAGAAGTCACCAAAAATCACCGAAAGTCATGGATATTAGTTTATGGTCACGGAAGTCACCAAAAGAGTTCCTATATTATTAAAAGACTTCCTATATTATATTATTATTAAAAGACTTTGAAAAGACTCATGCAGTGTCCCCGTTGAGCAGGATGTTAAAATCTCTCCCAACGATTATTGTAGTATTAAATTTCAAAAAGGGGTTCAGATAAGCGTCTAGCAGTTCCAGGAATGAGTTTAATACACCCGCATCTGATCATAAGTTAGGGAGAGGACAGTTAAGTTGTAATCTCTTGAACAGGCTAAGTTCAGAACAATTAAAACAGTTCAGATCTAAAAATTGGATTATAATCTTGGCGTATTTGGATTATACGCCAAATTGGATTATAATCTACACCTGTATCGTAACACCATTTTTATGAAAACTATGATAAAAAGTACCAGTATTTACAAGTGTAAGGTAGCCTGTAGCTCTACTTTGGGAAAATTCACTTTCTTCATAGGTCAAGCCATTGCTTAGGTAGATATTTGTAAATACGCAAGACTCAGTCAATCCAAATTTATACATAAAAATAAAGCTCAAAGAAATAGCTATCATACAATTAAATAAACTATAATTTTGAAAGGTGTTTCATTAAATAAATTCTTTAATAGTCTACTTACTATATTACCAAAAAAAAAAGATTTTCTTTGTTAGACCTAAAGTTTGCCTTTTAAATTTTTTAGTTAGTTGAAGGTTTTGGACCTACATTACTTGTTTATACAAACTTTAGAGTACTATATGCAAACATTCTTAATACCGGTACTTGTTTATACTTCCTAAAAAGTGTTCCTACTTTATTATTGATTGAGCATTCTCTGTTGAAGAAGGACTTCTTGGTTTTCATAAGTTTTTCCCTGAACTTGCCGACTTCAACTTCTCTGTGATTCTAGACTGAGAGGGAGGCTATTTTTTTTATCAACTTTAAACATTTTCTTTACAGAAAGAAGATGAGCTGAGGAAAGTTCGTGCTTACACAGAGAGAATTTTTAGAGGAAGGAGATTTGAGAAAGTGTTTGAAATGTGTAATGAAACTTGGAAGCCTGATTTTGTTTTGGTTCCAAAATCAGAAGAAAAGGCCTTGGAAGAAAAGGCAAAGACTTCAGTCTACATAAATAGAAAAATAGTTCCGAAAACAATTTCTTTCCCACCATTGTTGAAAGTAAGTCTTATGGCAAAGAATTAGGGTAATATTTGCTTTTTTGCCATGAAAATTCACACCCTTGGCAAAGTTTTAGTTGGAGGGCAACTGGAGTCTATGTCACATTTCCTCACCCACACACACACAAGCGCATGCACGCACATACACACACATGCACACACTCCTCCTCAGGACAGCAGGGGATTAGAATAACCCTAACCATCATCATTTACATGAAATACCTTGTTATATAGGTTGCATGATCCTTGATTTTCGGCTGTTATTTACAGGTCAAACCATACTAACCTGATCTATTACAGTAGGGAGACATTAAATAATTGAACCCTATATTGTTTATTTTATTTTTCTCACAACTTTGAATGGAATTAAAATTTTATAGGCCTAGTAGCTTCAAGAGTGAAAGGAAATTTTACAAATATTTACAGTTTGACTAAACATGTTCACCAGATGACAATCGTGTAGCGGATGTCATCGGTCATGTAGGACCGATCAACTTTAGGGTCGGTCCTAATCCCCTGTGTTTGTGGTTGCTGCCTACTTGTGTGTGATTGAACTACATGGACTCCAGCGGTTTGTTAAAAAAATTCAGATCATAAGTTTGGATAAATTGGATTTTGAATGACTGAAAGTGTCTCTTGGCCTTGACAGTATTTTAATAATAGCATAATAATTGTTAATGAACATTTTCCTTAAAAATGTAAACTAAATAATAAATCTTACGTTACAGGAACTCATTATCCAGGATAGAATTTCAAAGGGGCTGCCCGTGGATGAAGAGCCTCGTATGAAACTCGTAGTTCGTAGTGGGGAAGACCTGCTTTATAGGAATGCCAAAGATGGAGAAGAACCCACAGAAAAGTTTGATCTAGGCAAGGGTACACCAGCCTCACCTCAACTGTATGAGATACCTCAGCTGTTCAAGGAAAAGTTGAACCTGACGGAGAAATCGTAACGTAGTCACTAGTCACTTTGTTAATGTAATAAATTTTGTTATCAGTAAATTTTGTAGGATATTTGCTTCCTGTTTTGCAGGGGCATTCTCAAAATCAATTAATAATACCCCCGTCGCAGCAGACCTGCGTACTCAGCGAATTTCCAATGGAATTTCAGATTATTTACTTTCCCCATAAAAACACCATTGGATCGAGTATGTAGGTTTTCTGCCATTGGGTGTTGTTAGAAAATCTAAGTTGTTGAATGTAAACACAAAATTGTATCAAACTCTGGCAATTTTTTATTTTCCCCATAAACCCCATGGGGATGAGTATGTAGGTTTGCCGCCATATGGGTTTTGTAAGCAAGTATAAGTTAAACCTCATATAGATAATGTACATACCAAATTTTATTAAGTTATGTCAATAAATAAGCAAGATATAGGGTTTTCTTGATTTACCATAAGAATAACATGGAAAACACATTTTTGGATTTGCCCCGTAACCAGTTATGCTATGATAAAAATTCAAAATACCAAATTGTTTGTTTTTTTAAGCTCTTTTAAATGGTTTTAGTTAAAATTGATGAATTTTTAAAATTTAGGTCCAAAAATGCCAAAAACCCATTTTTGACCCCTTTGAAACCCCATAAAACCCTGTTCCCATAACCCGACAATGCTGGTTCGCGAACTCATGAAAATAGACCTGGTCTTTCACCTCCATACCAAATTTCATCAAAATCGGAGGTCTCCTTCAAAAGTTATCAGTACCACGGACACATAGATATATAGATATATAGATATGTAGATATATAGATATATAGATATATATATACATATATATGAAAATGAACGAATGGTGTTTTTGGCTTCTGGGGACCTCAAAATGAAAAAGTAAAGTGGTCCCGGGCTTAGGTCTTACCATGGCTACTACCGTAATAGCGTATTCCCTATAGGGAAATTCGCTAAAAAGTCTTTTATACAAAGAAATCCGCACCAAACCTATCCATCAGGAAAAAACTAGCATAGTATTATTAATTGTACACTGATGTAAGAGTAGCCAGAGTAGTTTTGAGGCAGGTCCGATGCACTTTGCTGTATTACCCATCAAGCTCTCTCGCTGCCTTCTATTAAAATAGCATTCTTTACTTTTATTTTTACATCAAATTTGTAAGCAGCTCAGCATTAGTTTACAATTTTATTCATTATCGTAAAATTTTACTGAACTATAATCTGTAATATATTGTGAGCAGCAGGAAGATGTAGGTATAGTAATTATAGCGTTAATAACTTTAACTAAATTTGATGTGGTGGAAAATGTTTTGTTGTAAGACATGAAAGAGTTTAAAACAGCTCACTTTCCGGTGGTTAAAACTTTTTAATGAAAAACCCTTAAAAACGATAAAACAGTCAACCAAGACACCAACCATCAAATACCGGTAGGCCTATAGACCTTTTAAAATCATTAAACAAAATGTCAGTATTATATTTTTAATTTATTCTCCTATGGCATACCCATTACATATTGCAATAGTATATTTACTCTTAAGCAAGGAAAGTTTTTCTTTTTGTAATCAAGCTGAATTATTTTACCCAAGATAAATTAACGGGGATGTTTAGCTATAAGACCTAAGGCACTAAAAGCGTTAATATTAGGTGAATGCATAAAGTACAGTATTTTATCAACCAAAATCTTAGTGATACCATAAATAGATCAAGAGATTTCTCAGAGACAGATACTACACCTACTGTATACCAAATACACCCCTGTTCAGGAGTATCGTCATGATTCGATCTAAACCAATAAGAGCTCAGCATGTGACTAAAGTAGTGTTGTAATAGAAAATACAGACAGTAATTCGCACATCAGCTGATTGTTCCTTAACAATTCATGCTTAGTTTCCTTATATGCCTAACCTAATCAAAATTTTCCATTTGGCACACTTTGTTACAATTATAAGTGACATTTTACATTTAAAACCAACAAAACACCTTACTACAAAATTACAACAGCCAAACTGGCCCTCCAATTTTCACAAAATATGTTCACCTAACCTTTCAAACTGTTGTCACCCTAGTTGTTACAGTGTATTTTCTTTGAAAAGTGAGGTTAGGTATAGCAACAAGTTTAGAACCATATGGTTCACAGTGTAAATAAGTGTTTTGTCATGTCATACCGGTATGTGAAATGTGTTAAATATGTGAACATTTTTAATGTAGCAAAGTCCACTGGATGGAGAATTTTAATTAGTATGGTCATCTTGGTCGTCAACTGATGATGGGTTTTCGAACCCTAAATCAATTTTGAGACGGATTAGCACTAGGATTGTAAAATAAGATAGCTTAAAAACGCATAGAAATCACACAATTCAAGCATCAGTCAATTGTTCCATTACCATTCTTTTTTTTACATGCCTAACCTCAAAAGGTATATATATATATATATATATATATATATATATATATATATATATATATATATATATCGTATGGCATTAATAGCCAGCCACCAACTTCAGAAAAATATAATACATTCTCTGAGGTGCTTAGCACCTGCGTCAAAAAATTTAAAAACTAAACTAAAAACATAAAGTTATGATCTCTCTTTACAAAGCTAAATCCAGGGCGCTAAGACATTGCAGCCCAGCTTCACTTGCACAATGCAGCCCAATCAATCCTTCGGGGAAAGCACTCAAAGGGCACTCATTGACTATGTGAGTCATAGTCTGCAACTCCGCTCCACAGCGGCATGACTGGTCTTCTGTCATTCCCCATTTGTACTTCCAATAATTACATCTTCCCACACCAGTGCGGAATCGATTGAGAACGGTCCACTGCTTCCGAGGAAGATCCATACCACTTACTGCTAAGGTTGGGTCAGCAATTAAAAATTGATTCCGGCCTTGGAAAGAGTCCCAGGAGGAAGTCCAGTCGGTATGGATGGAAAAGTTTGTCTCCGTCAACTGGGATGCTGTCCGCAGTGGTGGTCTTTCACCTCAAAAGGTGAAATCAAATGTGAGTGAGAACAAGGATTTGATCTATCGACCAAATGTGGTTACCTTTGGATAGGGGAATGAATAACCTCTTGTGCTCATAATGGTCGACATGTTTAATAGGCCTACTTTACATATTTTTACACTGCTTTACCAAATTTTAGTTGGTTATAAAAAAAGTTGTATGAGATAGGCCTACTTAGAACATTTGCTTCGCTCTTATTCTACACTCACGTATCATTCATACTTGGCTTAAACTACCTATTTAGTTAGGTCGACATTCCAATAAAGGTGGTATTGTTCTAACGTACCATATATCTCACTTGAGGCTTAAAGGCCTTTACAATACTTTAACTACTATTTTTTTATTTTTGTGTTTCAACCTTTACTAAAGCACTACTAGATTCAGGAATCAAAGAGGTAGACCAGAAAATAAGTGCAGGAACGTCGCTTGGAGATCATTCGCTGGCTCAAGGTAACACTTCCTTTTGTTCCTATCCCCAACAGACTTGTGCCGGTTTGTGTAATTTAAAATTTTCACATTAAAAGCATTATTCTTTGACCACTTACAATTAATGACTGTATCTGAACTACCTTTTGAATGTGATTTTTCAATTTCATTTTAAAAATCTTCTTTTCTCTTTTGAATAATAATTCTAATGATAACGGAGTGAGATTATTAAGCTTTGCCACATCAATGAATATGTGCATTGCGAGCACCAAGTTCCCACACAAAGACATTCACAAGGAAACATGGACTTCTCCAACAGGAACAACCAAGAATCAAATAGACCATGTATTGGTTGACAAGAGACATGTGAGAACAATCTTAGATGTGAGAAGTAAACGAGGGGCAGAATGTGGCACTGACCATAACTTAATACTAGTCATAAGTCAACAAAGGATAAAGATTGAGAAACGAAATGTGAATAAAATAACGGAAAAGATTTGTTTTGATGAATGCAAGGCCAAAGAATTTAGAGTGAATATTGCTAATAGATTCTCTGTTTTAGAAAATTTAGAAGAGGGAGATAAGGAAACACAGGTAGAAACACTGTAGCAAACCTTCAAGTCTACTATTAAAGCATCAGCCACAGATGTGTTTGTTGAGAGAAAAGGCATAAAAAAGCCTTGGTTCAACAAGGAGTGTGAAGATTTGGTTGTAAAAAGAAAAGAAGCAAAAACCAAACTATTAAAATGCAAAACTACTGAAGCAAGAGAAGCATACAATGAAATCAATGCTAAAGTCAACAAAACGTTAAGAACAGAAAAGAGAAAGTTTATAAACAATAAACTTTTAAAAGCGGAGCAAGATTTGACAGCGAATAACACCAGAGATTTTCATAGGACTGTGCGTTTTTTTTTTTTTTTCAAAAAGGCTTCAGTCCCAGGGTACTGGGAGTGAAAGATAAGAATGGAAATGTGGTGGGAGACATGAAAATGGTCCTGGAAACGTGGAAAAACTATTTTAAAGATTTACTCAACTCAGACGTCACGAGTATGGATGACAATCAAGAAGTCAGTTTAACAAGAGAGAATGGAGAAGTTGAAGGACCTACCCTGAGTGAAGTTGAAAATATTCTCAAAACACTGAAAAATGGAAAGGCCCCTGGAGAGGATGGGATTCCTATTGAAGTAATCAAATACGGAGGAAGACCACTCATACAGTTCCTACATAAGTTGATAGAAAAAGTCTGGGACTTAGAAACAATGCCTAAAGAGTGGCAGGAGGCAGTTATTGTACCTCTCCACAAGAAGGGGGATAAGTTAGAGTGTACAAATTATAGAGGAATATCACTACTGAACTGTACATACAAAATATTGTCCAAAATTATTTTAAATAGGTTGAAAATATATGGAGAAGAAGTTATAGGAGAGCATCAAGCAGGCTTTATGAAGGGAAGGTCAACGACAGATCAGATATTTATCATGAAAGAGCTGGCCTCAAAATACTGGGAATACAATAAAGATCTGTATATTCTGTTTATTGATTTTAAGAAAGCTTATGATAGCATAATACGATCAAAACTATGGCCAGTACTAAGAAAAAGCAATGTTCCCGAAAAAATTATAAGGTTGACGAAGATGTGAGTGGAGGGTTCAAGAGGTAAAGTTAGGATAGAAAGGGAACTTACAGACACTTTTGACATCAATACTGGGGTGAGACAAGGAGATGGACTGTCTCCTCTTTTGTTCAACTTTGCCCTTGAAGATGCCTTGAAAGCAGTAAAATCTATTCAGTTGGGTGCTAATATTGAAGGAAAGATCAACGTATTGGCATTTGCCGATGATGCAGCCTTATTAGCCGAAAATAAAAATGACTTAAAAGTATTAGCAGAATCCTTCATAATGGAAGCAGGAAAAGTTGGGCTACAAGTGAATGAAGATAAGACAAAGTTTATAAAAATAGGAAGGCAGGCAGAGCCTGTAAACTCAACACTGGAATGTTCGGGACACAAATTTTCTATTACAGAAGAATTTAAATATCTGGGTGTCTTAATAAACAGCCAGAATAAGATAGAACAGGAAATACAAGCTAGATTGAATGCAGCTGATAGATGTTATTGGGGCCTATCGAAACTTTTGAAAAGCCGACTCCTGTCAAGAAACACCAAGATTCGGATATATCTGGCAATAATTCAACCTGTTCTCCTTTATGGATCAGAAGTATGGACCCTCACAAAAAACATACAAAGAAAACTAATAACTTTTGAACATAAAATATTGAGGAGAATATACGGACCAACTTCGGAAGATGGGGTGTGGAGGATTAGAAAGAATAAAGAGTTAAGAGAACTTTTTAGAAGACCTGATATTGTGGCTTTAATTCGAAGTAGGAGAATCAGATGGCTTGGGCATGTTAGAAGGAGAGAAGAAGATAACTGTGTAAGAAGAGTGTGGAAAGGAAAGCCTGAAGGAAGACGACCACTGGGGAGACCAAGATTGAGATGGGATGACCAGGTTGCTTGGGATGTCAGAAAACTGGGAGCAGAGGTGGACGAAGTAGACGATAGAGAAGGATGGAGGCACCTTGTTGGCGAGGCCAAAAATCTCCTTGGATTTGAGTGGCCACAGGAGTAAGTAAGTTTTCTCTTTTGAATGTTTTTTTTATTATTTCTTGCTGTTAGATAATTTTGAAGTTATCTTAATAATTTCAACTGTCAGTAAACTGAATTCCTGTCGGTAAAATCAAGGTTAAGATGTAGTGATGGTAAGTAAAGTTTTGGTAGCAAAGAGATTTACTATTACAGTACACTCTCGTTCATCGGACTCGGCGACATCGGAACTCCGCTTCATCGGAACTGAAAATCTGGATATTATTTTTTTTTCTTACGAAATAAATAATTTTTCCGTTTTAGCGCCTTCAATTTCCATTAGTTCTATCCACACAACAGTGAAGTACCACATTTTGCATCAAACGTCATCAGGCGTTTTCCACAATCTGTACGCATCGATGTGATTTACGAGGCCGTGGAGAATTCGCACAAAAATAGAAAGAGGAAGGGGTAGGAAGTGAACATCTGGTTCGACCGCTTCCCAAACTGTCTTTCAGTCTGTCTCGCGTCGCGACTGCACCTGTGTTACGTGGAAGTCAGTTGACTGCTGAGTTGATGAGTGGAATATGGATATGGAATATGAGAATAAAGATTTTGGATCTTTATTTCTTGCGTTGTTTTTATTCCTATCGGTTCATTGTTACCATGTTCAAAGTTTGAGTGCTTTATTTTCATAAAACCTCTTGTGTTATCTTAAAAAACAAGAGTGAATATAGTCACGATAGTTCACCGTACGGGCGGAAATGATGACTCACGGCGGACTCCGCTTCATCGGAATTTTTTGACATCCGAACCGGCCGTCCGCCACATTAGTTCCGATGAACGAGAGTGTACTGTACAATGGAGATTTACAATCACTATGGTTTCAAAAGCAATAATGAAAACTCCTGGAACAAATTTTAATAATAGAATAGAAGAAACTTAACAACTCAACTTAAGGAAATGAATGGCACAATTTTTAAACTACACTTTAAATAACATCTATTGGTTACAAAGTTGTTTGTTATCAAACACGAATATAATTTAATGTTAAGTAATCTGGGATATACTGTACTGCATTGCATTCCGTTCAAAATTAATCTGCCACCGAATTGTGGATTTTAATCCCTCCATTTTTCCCATTCTCCACTGTCAAGAATTTGATTAATTAAAATCATGGGGGCAGCTGTTTACTTTCTTTAGTCACTTTATGCAATGTTTAATTTTTTGAGGACAAATATTTGTGATTTGACACTTAATGCATAAAAGAAGCGCTAGCATATTCTATGATGATGATGAAATTTGCTCCATAGTGGGAAATAAAATTCTGCCTTTCGACTAATTGAACTGTACAGCTCATGATTCCTTTTGACAGCTGTAATTTTAAACAGAATATAGTCCAAGAATATTATATAATGACTAGAGATCGCCTTCTGATCGAAATTCGATCAAAATTTCAGTTTATTTGGATCCATGAAGCTTGAAAATATTTAAGAACTAAAACATCTGTTCTTCCTGTTTTTCTAGCAGTTGTTTTTGCAACAGCTGTCTAATGATTTATTCAATTCTCCTTTGTCCATAAGATTAACATTAGAACTTTGAAAGCCTGTGGGGCGTAGCCCTGGAGTCCGATGTGAATTAGAATGTGATTCTGCTCATCTACAGGACTATACCTTTCTATCGGTATGCGCGGATTTCTTCTACGATGCACACGAGCTGAGAAAAAAGGAGGAAACGAAACATGCTTGCGTATTAATATATAGATTGTTATAATGTAGAATTTTATAACGTGTTTAGATGCTTTATTTGGAGGAATTTGTTTAAAAATAAGTACACGTTGATGAATATATAAACATTTATTAATAATTTGATAAAAATATTCATATATATAAGTACAAAAATAATTTACTTTAAAATATACTTACAATTAGATAAAATAAACTAACCCATAGGGTATTCAGTTGGGCCCTAATTTATTTACACTTTGATATAAACTTAATTAAATAAAAAAGTTTTACCTAAAACGTTGAATATTCAAGTACATTATTATAATGATAATCTTATTCATGGCTGTATTAGTTCTGACAAAACAGGTAGTAACATAAATTATCTTTTTAGCTTATAAAGGTTTAAAATAAACTGTTCCTCATAAATCACACAGTTAAAATTGTCAAACATTCTTTTTTTTTTTAATTCCTTCTAATAACAAAACCTTTTAAAGGCCACCTGAGATAAACTATTCAATAGATTCCAGTATTATCTTACTATCTGATCAGTTTAATGGCTTACAGCTGTGTATTGATAAGTGTGTTATGATAAGGCTTCATTTTAAAATTATAAATGACTCATATTGTTTCTTGGTACAAATCATGCAGTTTGTGCTTTATCACTTGCGTACCAAACTGACTTTTGGAGCCGGCATGAAGCCGGGCCGGTTGGTAGGAGGGAGTGGACGGTTCGGTTTCAGTGTCGTATGCGAAGCAGTTGCCCGATATCCTCCGGAACCAGTTCCACTTGATGTTGTCGCCCGATATCCTCCGGAACCAGTTCCACTTGATGTCGTCGCCCGATAATCACTGGAACTCGATGCGCCGGGTGTAGCTTTGTACTTACTCTGTGTTTTCCCCTTCTTAGTTCTATCTCTTTCTCGAGGTTTCCTCTTGTTTCTGTAACAGAACATTTTCACAATAAAATTTCTATCCCTTTAAAAGACCGTACAAGTAAAATAAAAACCATGCCACTCAAACAGAAATAAAATTTTACAGGGTTAAACTTGTATTGGCTTTCATAGCCAGCCACCAAGTTCTAAAATAAAAGATTCTGCAGTGCAGGGCATATGTGTCTGTGTATGTAAAACTTAACTGTAAGATAAACATTTATATATCTTTTTAAAACGAAATCCAGTGTGCTAAGCCATTACAGCCTGATTCCTTTACACTATGCAACATGCAAGCCACTTTGGAGAAAGCACTCAGAGGGCACTCTGTGACTATGTGACGCTCCACATCTGCATGATTGGTCTTGTGTCATTCCCCATTTGTATTTCCAGAGATTACATCTTCCTACTACAGTCCAGAAACAATACGAGTAACAGTCCAACTTGTAAAATAAACTAAAGTGTAAAATCAGTGTTTTTTTTTTTTTTTTGTTTTTTTTGTTTTTTTTTTTTTTGAACATGTCTAAAAGAATGAGGAAAATTAGTTTTGTAACCCAGCAATTATCAAATAAAGCTTAAGAGAAGAACGCTATTACTATACAACTCTCACGCAACTTGATATTAAAAAAAAAATCTGTTTTATGAATGAGTAAACAAAATTGAGAAAATTTACTTATGAAATAGATGACAGCAACCTTGGAAACTAAATGCTGGTAGGTTGGAAAATCATCTAATGATGCCAACTCTTGAAATTTTTGTACTGAACTTAACATAGAAAACTGAGGTGCTAAGACATTAGGGTTCTTTTACATAAGAAAAGCTGACTGGTCCCTATTTATAATCAGAAATGAAAAACAAACGGCTACAACACTCAAAAATACATTTACACTTATACTGCAAAGAATACAAAAGGTAAATATATGAAAAGATGGAAAATGACAATCAATTTCGACCAAACACACCGATCATCATCAGGCCCAAAGAGAGAATCTCTTTTCTCTGATTCTCTCTTTGGGCCCGATGATGATCAATGAGTCCAATTGAAATTTATTGCCAATTTCCATCTTTTCACTAGGTTTGGAAAGGAAGTTCCGTTTCCGTTATTTTCCGTGATAGTGCTTTGGCAATGGCGCCAAATGGCGCTATTTTGATCTGCGTGACACAGAGAGACTACAGCGCATGTCCGGAACTGCGATCACAGCACTATCACGGAAAATAACACAAACGGAACTTACTTTCCAAACCTACCTCTTATGAAAAGATGGAAAATGGCAATCAATTTCAGTCTGACTCACCTGTCCGACTCAGAATCAGAGAAAAGAGATTCCCTCTTTGGGCCTGATGATGATCAGTGTGTTCGGACGAAATCGATTGCCAATTTCCATCTTTTCATATATTCCTTCTGTATTCTTTTCAGTATAAGTGTAAATACATTTTTGAGTGTTGTAGACAATTGTTTTTTATTTCTGATCACAAACAACACGTATCAAGCTAATAAAAAAAATGCCTTTTTACAATTCAGACCCAATTATGACACTATAAGTGTTATTTTGCACGTTTGAACGTGGCGTTGTAACATACAACCCACCTGATCTTGGCCCTGTAAGGTGCTACGTAGGAGCCAGGGGGAAGGTTATCGGAAGACGCTTTCCTCCGCTTGCTGGGCCCGCTGTGGGCTCGGAACGATGTCGGTGATAAAGACCGCTTCTTTGGCTCCACAAAGTCTACAACAGTATCAAACAGGTTACAACCTCAGTCTGAGACAACTGCTTGACTTTTTTCTATAGAAAGTTGGACGAGAATAGTCCAATGAGAGTAGATATACTGTTTCCAAATCCATCCAGAATCATATTTTTTCACACATGGTGAACATTACCACAAATGACAACATTTCATGGCAAGAGGGGGGACACAGCTGTTGAAATTTCCATTGGACTACTTCCCTACATCTTACTATATACAATACAAATCTGAACTAAGCCATTACAAAATATAAGCAGTTGGTCTAATAACTTAGGCAATACCCAAGCACCAGATAAATGGCCAGGTTCCAATTCAGCAAAGCAATATGCCAAAGTGCGGTTATGAAAACAATCACAAAGTTCTCTCAGCTGATAGTTAAAAAATTGCAATTTTCAACTGAATATTACTCTTGCATAAGAATCAAATTGGCCTGAAATTTTCAGGGGCTACAGGACTTAACCTTAAGAACGATTGTACATTTGAAGGAAATTCTGCAAATAGAAATACTATTCCCTTTAATTTGACATACAAAACCATGAAGAACAGTTCAGTACTCAGCATCTCAATTAAGTATTAATATATAGGATAATATTAATGATTACTATAATCGTTGACTATGTACACTAACGTGAATAGACTTCTCATCCAATGCATTTAGTTTGATACCAAAATTTGGAATTTTCGTGTACGCCGCACCAGAGTTGCTGCAATGGATGTTATTATTATTCAGCTGAATTCGCAGTGCTACAAAAACATTTCATCACAACATGAACCCCTATTATAAAATGTTTAATCCTTATAAGTAATAGTGAATCTCTTATATTTTCAATAAAAAGTACTAAAGTAAGTACCCAAACTTGGCAGTCAATAACCGGTCACCCTGAGGAAAGTTCTTTCAGTCAAGGTTAGGGCCACGGACAGCTTTGAAATCCTTGTCGTGCACTGTTTTAACTTGCGCTCATTAGTTATGAAGTTACAGCAGTAAAATTTTTAAATTTTGTACTCCTGAGGAGAATATCAAAATTATGTTATAAATGAGATTGATACTTTGTTGTTTTAACACCTTTCCTGAAATCCCGACAAAATTTCATCTCTCACTAAATCGGCCACCCTTCAATCCACATTAGGTCAAATTTGCTGGGTTCTACTGTAATTACAAAATTCTTTTCTGCAAAAAATCTTAAGTCAAAGATACTCACTAAGTTTGTTCCTTTCTTCAGCATATTTGCTTGTGATTTTGAGCAAATCTTTGCCATACTTCTCGTAGTTAGCTTGTGTCACCCCAATAATCTTCAACATTTCTTCTTTCGTTTCAGGAAGTTTGAGAGACATGCCTTTAAGAGACTGAAAAAGAAACTTAAATCAGCAAGAAGTAAGCAGTCTTAATGGTCAAATTGTCTTATATATTGTACTTATCAATATGTTAAATGGTTGTCCTATCAAATGCACCTTAGAAACATTCTCAACGTAAATAATCATTCAATTTCACTGTTAATCCGAAAAGAGATTAAAATAATGAGAATCAAAAATTAAACAATCAGACCGTTGCTGTTAAATCGCAATGCTGACAATCCATTACAATAAGTGGGAGTATACTGTATTTCCATTCTGAGTACTCAAAGTAGTTTTTCCTTCGGTTTGATAGAATAATCCACTACTAATAGGAACACATTTAATTTTTTTAATAATTTATTTAAAATAAACATCCGCACTTCCTGATTTGCTAGCAGTTGTTATTACAACAACTGACTAACGATTCAATCAATTACCCTTCATCCATAAGATTAACACTGAAACTTCATAAGCCTGTTGGGCGTAGCCCTAACGGCCAGTGAGAATTATAATGCGATTACGCTCATCTACAGAAGAATACCTTTCTAACGGTATGCTTGGATTTCTCCTATGATACACACAAACTGAGAAAAAAGGAGGGAAAAAACATGCTTGTATATTAATATATAGATACTGCCTTTAAAATTTTCAATAGCATAAATACTGTTGTTCTTTGTCTAGTAGAAAGCTGATCAATCTATTAAAAACTGTAAGGCCTAAAAAAAAGAACAGAATATTTCTAGAAAATAATCTACATACAGTTGACTTGCGATAAAAAGACACTGGATAAACCAACACGTCCAACACCACATCTCATACTGAACTATTTAACTCCAATAAAATCTTGAATACATATTTTGCTAGAATAACCAATTCTCAAAGAGAAAGATGATGGTAATGAACAATCCAAAGATAAAACGAAGTTGTGAATGACACAATCATACTTTGTAATAGTATCAATGTCCCACAAGACTCTTCAAAAGTCTTAAGAAGATGGATCTTAGACATCAAACTAATTGCTGACCAAACAGATGAAGAGATAGAACAGGAAGTCACATCTGCTGTATGAGACAACACAGTTAAGAAGGCCTTGCAGCCAAATACACAATCAGCTATGACAAAGTTATGTTGACTCACAGTCTTATAGGTAATTGGTAGACAGTCTTGACACTTCAGGTGTCCGCCAAATAAACCAGATACACCAGTAATGAACTTGTGGCTAGGAGCGCTAGTGATGGTTCAAATCACTTATTTTACCATCACCATTATTTGTTTGTATTTTGCTATCACTTGTAGATGATATGAATCCAAATTTATTACTTTACATCCTTGATTTAAAAGATTATACATAATAGTACTTAAAATATTTATTTTCCATTTTTCATAAGTTTAAATTGAGTGGAATAAAACTGATTTTTGGCAATCCAACACCCTCTCGGTCCTGCAACTGTCAGAATATCACAAGTCAACTGTATTACTGTAACTACAACGTGGCACAGTATGACGTTTTACTCAAGTACAGTAGAACCTCGATAGTTCGACTCTCGATAGTTCGACATTCCTGATAGTTCGACATGGTCCATGACAACTTAAGATGTTAATAATGACCGATAGTGTCCATGTTGGAGCCTGACAGAGATGAAAATGTAAACAAAATGGCGAATGATTTGAATGTTGTTAATGTTAAAGTTCAATTAGGTTATGGTTTCACTAAAATTTAGTGTTTCCCAAATTCAAATTATGATTTTTATACTCCCAGTGTTAAAATTTCCCATATACTCCCTAGAGTTCGACATTTCGATAGTTCGACACTCTCTAAGTCCACAAAGTGTCGAACTATCGAGGTTCTACTGTACCTGTATGTTCATGATGGTGTTGGTGTTGACTCCGTTAATCTCGGCGATGGCCGTCACAACGTCCATCAGCTCGCTGAAGCATTGCTCGTGGATCGCATCCACTTCCGAAACCTCGTTAGCTTCCGGCGCCTTCAACACCGAACTCTTCCTCGCGCTCTCCCGGATGGAAAACACCACCTGCGTAAACCACTCGATAAGAGATTTTATTTTCCGAACAAAAATTGGGATTGAGATTTTCAAAACATTATTCATCATACTACTGGGAAAATTTTTTTTATTATTCATGTTTTGCGGGACTTAGGTTGTTGTTTTTCATCCTGTTTTTCACACAGTTGATATCGAGGTCATAAAGTATTCATTTTTACAATGTAGTAGCAGTCAGATAATTATTTTTACTATCACAAACAATATGGATTTCCTACTGTGTACAATGTTTCAAAGGTAAAGAAGTTAGCTTTTAGTATTTTTCCAGCAGTTAATTACATAAGTTGAGCAGTACAATGGAGGTATATTTCATCAACGAAACTAACCTTTTTGGAACTCAGTCGCTTTAAAACCTTGGCGTATCTTTCAGTTTTAAAACGAAAAGTTTTTAGACGCTTGTGATGAAATGTCTTATTTATTAGACACAAACTTTTCTTACCACAGGTTGATAAAAAGTTTCCACAACAATTTTTGGCAAATTTAGTATGCTTTCCAGATGAAAAATAACTGTCTGGGTAGCTGAGTAATTGTATGCATTAATGGCAAGCTTTGGATTCAAAGGCCTCGCTTGCCTTTTAAACCAAAGTTTGCCATTTTGATCCTAAGAACTATCTATCTTTTGACGATTTGATTTTAGACCCAGAAGCCATTTTTTCATCAAGCAATTAATGCTATTTAATAACCGGTCAGGTAAGTAACAAGACAAAGGTTTGGACCACTCCCCATAAAAACGTTACAAATTTCACAGCATTGAAACACACAGGGACACAAAAAGTGTGAACTGTTGTAGCCCGATTTACAAATAAATATAACGAGAGGGTGATGGTAATGTGTCACCTTCTCGCCTCCGTTCATGAGGCTGTTGGCGCGCCGGCCGACCCTGATGTACGAGTTTGTGTTGTCATTCTTGGTGATGTAAAACTCCTCCAGTATTTCGTCCATGACCAGTTTGTTGATCAGCCGGCAGATGTCCACCTTGTCCCACACACTCAACACTCCGAAACCTTCCAGCCTGTCGTGACCTGTGACACAACAGTAACTCATCATTATCACTATCCTTAGCTACTGCTAACTATCATCGTAAAACATGGCTTACACAAAATGATCATGATCCATTCAAAATTTAAGTGCAATCGAAGGATTTCAATTCCTCCAATCTTATCAGAATCTCACTGTCAAAAATCCAACCAATCATGATTACTAAACACTATAAAGCAGTTTAAAATGTCATTTTTTTTTAATTTTACGTGAAAAAATATGCATATCTTGACGTAATTATGAAGTTAGTTACCATTGTCCAGGACCTTCTTGAGCCTGCTCCCCTTGCAGATGTCCACGAAGTGGTTGATGGTGAAATTGTCCCACTGTGACCGTCCACAGATCTGGTCAGCTATTGACACGATGGCTCGGCACGCCTTCGTCACGTCCTCGATGCGGTACCTCTCCTGCGACAGACGCACGCAAACCATGAGACACGACACAACAAAAGCCAATCGTCAACTATAGTTGGCTTGAGATTTTCTCACTAACTGATCACGCTGGCCTAATTTTACTAAATACTAAGCTTACTGAATTAAACTTACTCACATACCGATAGACATGTGAACTTGTCCGCTATATGTACAGAACAGTAATGTGGCAACACTAACTCTAGCATATTTTTAGGCATCCGTACACCAAAAGCAGTAAGATAAGCTGAACCGATTTGTTGAATAATACATCGACCTCAAGAATGTCAGCTTATGGTGGCAGCCGCATGCCTGGTACATTTGATATTGCTAATGTTGTACATTGCCTTGTTGATGTAAATATGCCAGGATGCTAAATTTCATCTGTGGCTATTTAGCACATCAATAGTTCATACAGTCAACTAAAATTATCAATAGCCTACAATAAAACCCCACCATCTCAACGCATGTAGACTAACCACATGTAGGCGTGTTTGGTGAAAGTTGAGTTTCCCAGAGTCAACTTCACTCCTACTCATTCAAACCAAGTAGTATAGGCTTTTAATTATAATCCGATCACGGTAAAACAATCGATAGCATGTAACCATGTTAAAAGTTGAAAATACTTATCAGTAATTGTAATGCCAGCTGTCAAGGGGTTCAAAATGAAAAAAAACGTGTAGACGTTTGTTGCAACACCGCAACAAACGTCTATTAAACAACATGTACCATAAAGACCATAAATATTTCTTATCCTTGTTCACCTGGCTGAGGCAGTTGTCGCAGGCGGTTGCAGGGTCGTCGGGGCAGCGCCGCGTGTAGTTCTCCCCGAAGTACTGCAGCTGGATCGTGCGCCGGCAGTCGCTCCGGTTCTCACAGTAGTCCACCATCCGGCGCAGGTTTTCCCGGTGCGTGTCCTTCGATGCCCTTGTGCCTTCTCTGTCCGCTGAAACCACATAATGAAACTTTAACGTTAACTCAGTCACATTTCAGAAACTGATGTCACCTTTGATGCTTTAGTGTGTTCTCTCTCCCATATGGAACAAGAGTGTCGAAATTGCTAATTGAAATGTAATCAATATGAAGTTGCATAATTTAAGTCGCATTTGAACCACTGATGAGTCCCGCAACCTTCTTGATTCTTTGAAACAAAAGGTGACAACTTAAAGATAAACTCAGTTACAGTTCAGGTATTTATGGTTCTCTAGGTATTCTATCAGGCCTAATATATCTATTTGCACCCATCATTTAATATTTTTTAAAATTAGGCTACTGCAATTTATTCAATAGATATGTAATAATAACGCTATACGACTTTCTAATTTCATTTCACTCTTCACAATATAACAAAGTATATCTTTAGCTTTGCTCATTCAGGTAACATGAGCAACATTAAAAAATGAACACTGGGGAAAGCTTAATTAGCTGTTAACTACAAATTAGTTTTGATCTGAATAAAAAATACACGAGTAAATCATGAAAGATTCAATTCTACCAAGTAAAGTTGATCATTTTCCAATATCTATTGTCAAGAAAAATGTATGAAAATAAATTAAATATTTTTTTTTAAGTGTAGTTTTTACAATTGTAAAATTTTACAACTAACGGCAACATTTTTAAAAGTCTAAATGGCTTTAACGTAGACTTTCAGTAAATATTGTACTTTTTAAAAATTACATAAACTAAAATTGATTAATCATGGAAATAAATAAATATTTAGCAAGAAGTCTAAATTATAACAATATTTAAGAAAAATGTAATTTTGTTGACACCCTTTTTTTCAAAATTTTTTATAGAGACAACTGGTTTTCAATTAAAGTTGCCAAAAACTTATAACAGTACAAGCCCTCTAATCCGGCCTCGGCTGAATAATTCGTCTGCAATATTCCGGAACTGAAATGTTTAGCCCCAGGCGTTTCCTACATAAAAAATAGACAAGAGTCAACTTGTCCCATAATATGTCACTAAAATATATCAGTTCAATTGCCGATTTCCGGACGATTCGGTTTCGGATATCTTCTTAAATTTTGAGTTAGTGTTCTTTGATCGTTATCTTTTAGTTGGGTGTTTCGCGGCCCTATCGTCGATGTAACACAAAATTTAGGTCACAAGACAGATTCTGTCGCTTTTACGGTCCCATTTATACGTTAGAGCCTTCGTTGACAGAAGACTAGTATTACTGTCTGTTAAACACAGTTTCATCGCTAGTGGCTGCTTGCCCGTTCCTGATTGTCATTTCGCCCCAACAACATCTAAGAGGGAGCAAATCATGATGGTTAAAAAGTTGATACATAGCATTGATTGGGCAAGTATGATACCCTTCATTGTTTAAATACATCCTAATAGTTATATTTTACATCAAAAAAATTTTTTAAGACTTATGACTTTTGCATCTTGGAGATCATCATGTAAACAAAAATTTCAAGACCTAAAAATTTTAACAATTCCAAATTTATACATATTAAAAATGTTATTAATGGTGAAAAGTAATTTGAATGCTTTCACCGAAGGAAATTTTGAACACAAATACAACACAAGATATAAGAAACATTTTCAATACCCAATACACCGTCTTAAAATAGTGGAGAAAACTCCAATGTATATGGGGAAAAAGATATATAATAAACTACCTGAAAATTATAAATCATTAATAAGTACAAACGCATTCAAAAACCACATTACAGATTTTTTGTTGGAAAAAAATTATTACAATGTTAATGATTACTTGAATGATGTAGAGTTGTGTGATAGCGGTCTGTAGTAAAAATGTATTTCTTTACACTAAGTCGTTTGATGTAATATGATGTAATATTCAGACAATGTCACCTGTTTTTTAGCATTTGCTGGATTGCAAACGTTATGTGACAATAAAGATTTGATTTGATTTGAATAGTTCATTGTTGGAACACACAGATAATACAAATTTATGTTTAACCCGTTTAATAAACCGCCAGATAATCTGGCCATTTTGAAATCCATCCGGTTGTCTGGGCCCGAGGTGGCCGGATTTGAAGCTTCTACTGCAATTGATTGTTGGCTATGAATTTTCTCTGAAACATTTTTCTACCGTGGACATTTATTTTACTGCAGACAAGAACAAAGAGGGCATGTAAGGCAGGTAAGGGTAGGTACTAACTGTCAATCATTTTCCTCAGCTTCAGCACGTCCTTGATGCAGTAGTAGAGGATGCAGATGGCGGTCTCGCCGTCGCGGCCCGCGCGCCCGGCCTCCTGATAATAGCCCTCGATGCTCTTGGCCATGGTGAAGTGGATCACGAACCGCACGTCCGGTTTGTCTATGCCCATGCCGAACGCGATCGTCGCCACCACCACCTGCCGGACACATAGACGTACTCATTACCAGCAAATGATGTACCATAGAGTCCTACAACGACGATCGGATCACAGGAAACATTCGATAGCAATAAAAGCCCGTTAAATAGCAGAAAATACTTTTGGAACATTGTACAGTAGAACCTCTATAGTTCGACATGGTTTATGACAACTTGGCATGTCAGTAACGTTAATGTCCATGTTGGAGACTGATAAAAGTGAAAATTTAAACAAAATGGTGAATTAATAATATAATGTTTATTTTAAAGTTCAATCAAGTTACAATTTCATTAAAATTTAGTATTCCCCACATTAAAATCATGTTTTTATACTCTCTCTTTTAAAATTTCCCATATACTCCCTAAAGATTTACATTTCGATAATTCAACACTCTCTAAGTCTACAAAGTGTCGAACTATCAAGGTCCTACTGTAATAAAGTTTGTCAACAAGAATTGTGCCATGGAAAATGGCCACAATATAGACTAAATTACATCAAATAACTGTGAATTTTATGTAATATCAACAATTTGGATGATCCCCGTTTTTAAGTAAAGAAAATGATTAGTTTTAAAAATGTGTTCAGATTAGGTGGATTATTGGAATAGCGGGGTTCGGAAGAGAGGGAGTGAACTGGACAATACTAAGTAGATGAAATTTGATTTAACATTTCCATTGGGCATGTACCTAAAAGAATCTTAGAAAATTTTCATTGGCCAATGTCACATTGTACATAATTTTAAAGGCCTTTGGATTCGCGGCAATACGTCATAAACTTGGTCTCAAAGTTTAAATGTATAACATTTTACAATTACCGTACCTTTTCATATTTTGCAGACCCAGGAATAAACGAAAGAGAACCCACTAACAGTATCAGTAGAACAAACTGGCACGAAAAGCATAAATGAATAAAAACATTGATAAATTATGTGGCAACATATTGCTGCAAAAATTATCACCATTTTATTCTTTTTTTAAGTAATCCCGTTCCTTTATTCCTTTGTCGGTAAACATTTAAAAGGTAATAACCAATTGAGGTGTAGTTTGAGTCTCAGGATTACACTTTACTAAGATAGACCTTCAATATTATGTACATATTAATTTTCCTCTGACTCCTTATGCACTGTCTCCCAAAAAATTTCATCAATACATAGGTACACAGCACACTTTAACACATTTACTGAAATGGGGACCTAACTCGATAGGTAGTTTAAAGCCAAGTATGAATGAGAGATGAGTATAGGATGATTGTGGCGCGATCTTGTAGTCCTGATACTGACTAAGGCTGACATTCTCCTTAGACAAGACTGTTAATTAATAGCCCAACAGCCAATGGTATCTAGGGACCTACAGTTTAAATTGGGATCCGAACCACAATTTGGACCTCATATATATGAATTGGTCTAATTATAAGGATGGTCTTTATGGATGAACTAGTATTCACTAGTGCGGACATTAATCCCCACCAGGGAATATCGCATCCACAAGCCATCGCTTATAACTATCTACAATTCATGACCTCCAAGTAGCTGGATTACAGGACGTCGCCACCGTCCCAGTCTGATATGAAAGTTATTGTTGTATGTATGAATGACGTGATTTTTTTCTTATAAGCATGGTTTAAACTTTAAAAAGTTCCATAGTCACCATGTGATGGGTGGAGGGAAGTTCAGTTCAGTTTTAAACCTTTGATACAAAAGTTGCTATTAATTCACTCTGTGAACATTTATCTACAACCCTTGTCTTTTACATTTTTATAACAAATCACATTTTCACTCTATAGTTAGTCAAATTTGTGCTTTTAGAGATTACAACAATACGACGATAAACATAATGAAATCATTATTAAAATTAATCACAATCATTTAAAAATAAAAATTTTTCAAACAATTGATTAAAGTGTCAAAAATTAAATTACAATGACTTTAATTGCAAAAAAGGGGTGTCACTCATTCCACCTAAATACCTAAAACTTTTCATATGTGTTTAGTATTTAATACACAATTTTTGTAAATAATTAAAATGTGTGTCTTAATAATTAATTTTAGTCTTAATTAATAAGTTTGGTCTCAGAACTATATTTGTTGTAAATAGTTGCAAATAATTTTGGATCAGTAGTCCATGCGAGTGAGAGAGAGAGAGGGAATCCAACACATTCCTAGACATCGGACCATGTGACGTCATTTCGTTTCCATGACAACAATAAGTTTTCCGTGATCTGATTGGCTCCCCCAAACGCACTATGACCGGCATCTCGAACACGAACGTCTTTTTCCCCCCAGTCAAGTCAAGTTTCTGTATTATTCGGACGTGTGTACCGGTTCTCTCTCGCGTCATTGTGACGCTCTCTAATATTTCGCTATAAAGGTTCTCTGCCTTTGGCTTCTCTCCCCTCTATTAATTACCAGTTGTAGTCAATTAATTTGTCAGTGTTTGTATATTAATTAATTCCCCCAACTAAAGTCAGTGCCTTCAAGATCATCTGGGATCTTCTTTTGTGCGGACGCCCGCGGCAGTGACTGAACATTCGTTTGCGTCTCTATCGCGTACGGTTCAAGATATCCTGTGAAAGACTCTCGTTGCGATTTCTCTGCAAGTGGACTGTTCTTGGTGGCGTTTCCCTCTCTGGTTCCAGTGGCGGCCCCTCGTCTGACCCGCTGGACAACTCTGTGTACCGCTCAAAGTGGATTATTTACAAGGTACTGTTTTAACATTTATTTTGTGTGATATTTTACATCAGTGAATATTTTTCATGCTCAACCTCATGTCACAAAACCCCTCCCAAACTCTCTAAAACATTAATTTTTTTGGGCGTTTTTTAATATAAAAATTTCCTGGTCCTTCGAGTTATTTTAATTGTTTTAATTTAGACAGATTAAACTCATTATCTCCATCCCAAACAATATGTGTAAAAAATATTTTCAGATAAGGTGGTAGAGCGCACCTTTGGCAGGAAGTGGTGGGCGTACCTTGATTTTATTGAGCACCCAGTCCGTCTGAACTTTCGCCCTCTGTTTGTCGGGAAGGCCGGCATGGTAGCAGTCAGCCTGGATGCCTGCCTTTTTCAAAGCAGTGGCCGTCGACTCACACTCCTGCCAACACACCAAGGTAAAATTTAAAACAAGGACCAAGTATGTTACAGACATGGTAACAACAGGATGGAGAGGACAATAATCTTGTAAACACAATTTGGTTGTAGAGTAAAATCCTACAGACTAGACTCAATGTCGACTGAGGTAATGTCGAGTTTAGTGAAAGTCAAGTGTTTAAGAGTCATCTTCACCTTTAGGCCAGTAGCCATTGTTGCGCAGTCGGCAATGTTAACCATACGGATTTTAATGCAAAACATAGTACCGTACTTTATTCCCCTGTTTCGAATGCCGTTTTTCAACCAATTTTCTTTAAACTTGGTAAATGTTTAGTTGAAAAATTATATTAGGCCCCTCATACGTCGAAATTTTGAAAATTTAATAAATATTACTCTCTGTGACGTTGCAAAGTAACTCTATTTTCCTCAGTAATTTTTGTTAAATTTTCAAAACTTTGGGGTAAGAGGGGCCTAATATAACTATTCAACTAAACACTTACGACGTTTAAAGAAAGTCGGTTGAAAAAAGGGGTCCGAAAGAGGGGAATAAAATACCATGTTTTGCATTAAAAGCCGTATGGTTAACATTGCCGACTGCGCAACAATGGACTACTGGCACAAAGGTGAAGATGACTCTTAACGAGCCATTTTTCCTCGGGAAGAATTGCATTGTTGCCGAACGCGAACCAGGTGAGTGGCAGTGGCCAGTCGAACTTTGAAATCCCGCCTTATCGGCACTGATAACGGGTTGGATGCTTGGCCAACGCCACAAGTCGGCCGCTTTAGACAGTTCTCCCTGAGATCCAGTCATCGTACTTCCTTCTGTGATTGCGTTTTCAGTACCTCGTCAAATCGGATCAAATCATCTTTATTCATAAGTACAAGCACTTATACATGAACAGTATCTACATGTTGTAAAAGACAATGAAAAAAATTAAAAGTGAAGAATGAATAAGGTTGTGTGTTCATGTGGTAAACGGTAATAGTGCCTACGATTGTTGGATTTGTTGGGTTGTGACCTGGGATTGGTGATTACTTTTACCGATTATTAATTTACAGTAAAGTAAACTGATTATTTTATTAATTAATATTTTAATTTATTAAATAAAAATTTTTCCGATTCCTAACGGTTGTTTTCTGCAAATTGGTATGACACTGCCTAGGCAAACTAATCTATATTGGAATATAGTTGAATTTTGATAATTAATGTATGTTCAATTAAAAGTTCAAAGACTCGCCTCTCTCCTCATCACAGGAGCCCTGAGTTCCAGTCCTGGGGCTTCCCAGGACTGTCTTCTCCACTTGTAGCCGATTGATCTTTTCATCAAGACCATGGCAAGGAAAGCTGCTCATCGACTCAAATCTGAAAATCTTTGGATAGACACTGGAGAACTTCGGGGTCACTCTCGGATTATTCTGACGGTACAGGGGAATTGTGGTGTATGTTGTACTTCAGGGCCTGCACTCCTAGAACTGGGAAGTTCACTACCCAATCCCAGCTCAAAGTACCGAGTTGGGTAACGGGCGTGGCTCCCTTTATAAACTGAAGTAGGGCAGCTTCGGCTGTTCCGAGCCCTGGCGGAGGTGGCCTTGTGTCAATCGCGCGCTTACTGGGTGTCTCACTCCAGCTCCCCCCAAAAGGGAGGTAATGAGTCAGGATGTCGGGGATCTGGGGCTTCCGTGCCTTCGGGTACGGTTGCAGTGCAGCCGGCGCCTTTGGCGTGCGGGTTTCCAGTGACCTAGTTATTCCGCTTGGGAACCACCCATGACCCAAGTAAAACCTAAAATGGGTACCTCGGGATCCGGTTCAAGCCCCTGGCTTCGGCCAGTCCGGATATTGGGTTGGACTCGAGGGGGTAGAGGTTGTCGGTATGCTCGGCACACAGCTTCGGCTGTGGGGGGCCCTCCAGCCTCATCTGGGGGCGTTGCTCACAAACGAAAGCTGAGAAGTAGCATGGGTAGTGCTGCCACTGTAACTCACAGCGGATGGTCGATTTGGGTTCACCGCCGGTTGAGTACCACAGGCCTAGTGAATTCCGGGTTTTGTGGGGGTCTAATCCGCCTTAATGTGATTTGGGGCAATTGTTCCATAACTCCCCTTGTCGTGAGACAAGTCTGGTATGGCTAACGCTATGTACGGACTGCCCGTGAGGGTAGGGGGAGCCACCACTAGGTTCACCTCGTGGATGGAGCTTAAAACAAAATGGAAAAAAAAATGGAAATGGTACAGGGGAATGTTTTGGACATGCGCTCGGATTACATGCCAGTCAAATATACCTTCGGTAAGTCATTCAGGGTCCTCCTTCGAGCAAGGGATTGGCTGTCTGGAGGAAACCCTCTTCCACCTGCGGATCTGGAATGGTTCACCATCGGGTACAAGGTAAGAAGAGGAACAAGAGCTGGAGTACATGGGGTGCAAGTGGGGATAGGGATTTGTCTCCCTATGGGAGTGCATCCCACGGAGTTCCAGGCGGAGGTTGCTGCTATAATGGAGTGTGCTAGAGCAAACCTGGTGCAAGGTATCAGGGACAGCAGCATTTCTAATTCCATACATGACTAATTAACTTTTTAAACACAATTTTTTTTCTACATCAGTGGCATTTGTAAAATTTTTTATGTGGAGCAGTCCAAACCCCAGTTTTACTACTATTTAACATTGACCAGTTGTTGAAATGCATCATTAATTAATAGCCAAATGACAAATGGCAACTTTGTCCGATCAGAGCTCACGTTTTAATGTGGCAAGGCATAATCCCAGCATGAAATTAAAAAGTAACAGAAAAATCTCTAAATCAATTTGCCTAGTATGACAAACTATTTTTCACACAGTGAGCTTCTAAAAATAAAAATAAAAAAAATAAAAACTGCATATAAATAAAATGAAATTTTTACCAACCTTACGGGAAAATCCATAAACAATTCCAGATTTCCTTGGGAATTTTGTCTTGATTAGGTCTATTATTTCTTCTAAAGTAGTCCTAGTCTTGTAGCGCACGCTATAGGAAAGGTTTGGACGATCGAAGCTACATACAAACCTGAAAAGGCATAAAACTAGTTTAAAGACCTTCTATTCAAAAGATAGGTGGGTGAGTTACTGGTAGTAAGCAGTTTAAAAAATAACATTTTACATCGCCTTTTAAAAATAAAGCACTTTTCATGATATACCGAATGATTTGCCTTGCAGTAGATGCAGAATACCTATAAGCTACTTTATCGCTTCATTAATTATGTTTTCTAAGAATTGATCAGGGGTTTAAGTGTTAAATTACTTTTTTGTTTGATTCTCTGAATCACACCTGGTCAAAATTAGTTTGGAAACTTGACTCTCTACTGCACTGAGTCCAAAACTGTGTGCCACGGCACACCAAACATGCCATGGGACAATAGAACATAAGTCAAGACCAAGAGAGAAAATAAAAGTAGGCCTATAAATAAATAGTTGCAAACAATAAAATGCCTAGCTAAGTCACCAGAAGACTAAGGTGTCTGCTTTACCTGCGATTTTTGGACAAATCGCAGAATTTTTTGTAAAAAAGACAATCAACTAAGCACTCCGCTGAAATTATCTTTTTTCAAAGGGTTATTTTTTTATAGATGGAACGGGTGGTTTTTCAAACTAAAATTCTCTTCAATATAGAGTTTGAGTTGTAAAAATTGGGAAGGGTTGTCAGTCTGGTTTGATGGAAGGCTGAATAGGTTGATGACTCACGTGCACACTTACACTTACACTTCCAGCTATTTCAACCTCAAAAAGTAATTCAAAGTTAAGAGTCATCTTCACCCCTGGTCCAGTAGCCCATTGTTGCGCAATCGGCAATGTTAATCATACGGCTTTTATGCTAAAAAATGGTTTTGTATTCCCCTGTTTCGGACGCTGTTTATCATATTCATGTTGTTAAGCCTCCGAAGCTGATTAAGACAATTATAAATAGGTTACGTACCTCCATCTTCAGCTACAATAAATCCAAACTAATCCTGGACTACCATGGTTTCGACAAATAAATTGTCATCATCGGGTCCGATTTCACGAGACCAAACGTCATTTCGTTGTCAAAAAGTTAAAATTCACACACACATAACACAAATAAGTTAACATTTAAAAGACTATTAGTGCACTATACAACGCGTACCGGCCGGTAGGTGAACGCCGACTGCACTAATAGTCGCCGTTGTATAGTGCACTAATAGTCTTTTAAATGTTAACTTATTCGTGTTATGTGTGTGTGAATTTTAACTTTTTGACAACGAAATGACGTTTGGTCTCGTGAAATCGGACCCGATGATGACAATTTATTTGTCGAAACCATGGTAGTCCAGGATTAGTTTGGATTTATTGTAGCTGAAGACAGAGGTACGTAACCTATTTATAGCTGTTTTTCAACCGATTTTTTTTTAAAGTTGGTAAGTGTTTAGTTGAATACTTACATTAGGTTTCTCATACCTCGAAATTTTGAAAATTTTCCCTAAATTTTGAAATATTAAATAAGGAAAATCGAGTTACTTTGCGACGTCACAGAGAGTAATATTTGTTAAATTTTCAAAATTCCGATGTATGAGAAACCTAATATAACTATTCAACTAAACACTTACCAAATTTCAAGAAAATCGGTTGAAAAACGGCGTCCGAAACAGGGGAATACAAGACCATGTTTTAGCATAAAAGCTGTATGATTAACATTGCCGACTGCGCAACAATGGGTTACTGGCCCAGGGGTGAAGATGACTCTTAACTGCATGGAAGTATTTTTTTTTTTTAGGTTAGGTGTGCCACGAGCTAAAAGACTGAGACTCGCTGCCTTACTGTAATCATTTAAGGTCTACGCGGGTTCCGCTAGACCTTAATAGGGTAATGTGTAAGGCTCATTATCTATCTCATTGTAAGCCACTTTTTATTGAGAATCAAATTATGACTGTGATCAATGTTTACATGTATCAATAAAACAAAAAAGGGGCGAACTTGTCTTGAATAGTGGTGTCCGCCCTTATAGAACTAGAAATTGCAACAATGTGCACATCACCAGAAATAACTTAGATTGTGCAAAACTCGAAATTGCTTACCTGTTTCAAGTGTAAAGTTTTACAACTGCCTACCAAGTAATGAACGATCACTGTGCAACTAAAAATTTAACATGATTTTGAAAAATTGGCTTTTATCAAACCCCTTTTATTGTATTGATGAATACTTTGAAACCATGAAGTTAGGCTCTAACATCTTAGTTTAAGTAGGCCTATTGTACGTCTTGGCATTTTTGTATCTGCTTGTAATGGTGTGTCTTTATTGAGTTTCTCCTTTTGCATGGTTTTACTCTTGATAAATTATTTTTTGATTAAGACATAGCCTATTGTTGTACAAACTTAATGGCCAAATAAAATCTTTGAATCTTCCGCTGCCCCCGAGCCACTCACCACTTGGTGTTGGTCATCTGCAGCTGATGTAGGATGTCCTTGCGCACCCGCAGCGTGGCCGTCGCAGTCAGCGCCATCATCGGCACACCAGGGAACTCTGTCCGTAGGTTCCGCAGCTTCTTGTAGTCAGGTCTGCGAACAAAGGCTGGGCTCAGTGATTCGTCGTGTATCTCTCACTTGTATTATTTGTCACACTAGAGGGTATTGTGAGGTGAAATTTTACGATATTCCAAAGCCAGGAGTGTATTGCTCACAAGTAGAATGGAAGATTTTTTTTAAACATGGGGGTTTTGTGTGAGGTAATTTATATATCAGGAGACAGTTGTTGTTGATATTTCCAATAGTTTTTTCAATATGATGGGAGAAACCGCAATATTGTATTTTTCAGCATGTTGGCTTTTTTATTTTTTTATTTACAAAAATTTACTAGGGTTCCACCTCTACAGTTCACCTAATTAGTCGTCCCTAAAAAACAAATAAAACTCGAATATTGTAATGTAATAGAGAGATGTTGTAATTAAGAGGAGATAGTAGATACCAGTTGAACAAATTATGAATGTGTAACCCAGTTATTAAATTAAAAAAACGATTCTTGAAAGGATAATCAATGACACAATCTCTAAAAATTTAGTAGGAAGGCAATCAAAAGCTAGATGAATCTGTTATACTGTATAGACTGGGACGGTGGCAACGTCCTGTAATCCAGCTACTTGGAGGTCACGAATTGTGGATAGTTATAAGCTATGGCTTGTGGATGCGATATTCCCTGGTGAGGATTAACGTCCGCACTAGTGAATACTATTTCATCCATAAAGATCATCCTCATAATTAGACCAATTTGTATATGTGAGGTAGAAATTGTGGTTCGGATCCCACGTTAAGCTGTTGGTCCCTAGATACCATTGGCTGTTGGGCTATTAATTAACAGTCCTGTCTAAGGAGAATGTCGGCCTTAGTCAGTAACAAGACTGCAAGATCACGCCACAATCATCCTACACTCATCTCTCATTCATATTCAGGTTAAAATACCCACTGTGTGAGGTCCCGGTCTCAAGATAGTGATATAGTGATATATTGGCTGGGTAGCTGAGTGGTTAAAGAGCTCGCCTTTGAATCTGAAGGTTGCCTGTTCGATCCTGAGAAAAGTTAGTGCTTTTAGATGGTTCGATACAGGACCCAGCTGCCTTTGGTCATTGGAATATTAATTAATGATCCTGACAAATGAAACAGTTGATATTTGTCAGTAACAAAGCTACACCTCATCTGATCCATTACAATCATCACACTCACCCCTTCAGTCATACTCACCTTAAAATACGCACCACAGAGTGCGTCGGTGTTTCAAATAAAATATCTAAAAAATACAGTGTATACCTGAAGTCGTGGCCCCACTGGGAGACGCAGTGCGCTTCGTCGATGACGAACCTCGTCAGCAGCTGACGGTTGTAGAGGCCGCGCAGGATGTCGATGAAGCGACCCGAAGCAGCAACCTTCTCCGGCGTCACAAACAACAAGTGGAAATCTGCGAACCGCAGTCGTTAATATGAGTGGACTTGTGACTTAAAACTGCCAAGGGAAATCTTTCTTTGACATGTAACTTGAGACCTTTGATTGGGGTTGAATATAAGGCCGCTTTCACATTGGATCGCTGCGACTGGGTGGCAGCCACTGACTCGTAGAAGTCGTAGCTATGCTTGTCATTTCTCATATATGGTGGTTGCGACCGAGTTCTCATGAAGTCAAGTGACAGACACAGGGAACGAGGTAGGCAGTCGACATAAACAAGCTACGTGTGCATCCCGAAAATGTGGTGGCAGGTTGGGTCGTAGTCACCGAGTGTGAAAGGCTCCGTATGTTTCAATGCCCCACTAGCGACTTGAGTCGCTAAAAAGTAGGGTCGCTGCCACCGCCCAGCGACGCAGTTCTCTGGCGACCTAGTTGCTGCCACCGAAGTGGGTCACTGTGACGCACTAATGTGAAAGGCTCCATAAGGCTCAATGCATTTTCAACAGGTCAAGTGGCCGACGGGTGGCTGCCACTCAGTCGCAGCGACCCAATGTAAAAGCGGCCTAAAATATACTTAAAAACTTGAATAAATTTAATTTTAAGTGTTTCAACTGAGAGGAACTATAGAAACAACTAACGTTGAGGTGAAATATTTAACTTTAAAAGTTAGGCTACATGTATTGAACAGCTTGTATACAAATTAATGTATTTTAAAATTTTAATTAATTCCAGTCATGTTACATTGCCTTTCATGTTATACCATCTATCTCTCTATGCCAGAAGATAGTACTATTCTGAACCAGTCAAACATTGGTTTATTATTTGAAGACCTACTGCTTGTCAGAAGTATAGTATAGATGTTCAGGATACATTTAATGATTTTATATGTAAAATTTTTTTAACACATCCGCGGCAGCATGATTTTTTTTTTTTACCTCACTGTCATACTAGTTATCGCCATCGAAACTGCCACGCTTACCTTAGCAGCAGCACTGTCCAGGGGAAATCCATGTGGGATTACTCCCATGCCGCTGCAAACGTATTAACCATTTTCTCTCAACAGAATATGTTACTTCAGTGGTCAGCACTGTAAGCCTTAAATCTAAGGCAAGCCAATGGAATCATATTTTTCACTACACTACTTTGAGTTCAACTGTTTTCGTTATTAGTTTATCGCCTGCAAAACGTCATACTTACAATTTGATAGTAGAAAATTTTCCAACTTAAACAAAGCTATTTTCCACTGTAAATATTATACAGATGAATGTAAATATGATGTTTCGTATGGGATAAACATATAACGATAAACCGCAGAACTCAAAATAGTGAAATGAAAAATATCCTTTAAAACTCAAGTGAACGTGTGAAAGTGTTGCATGTTCTTGACCATTTGAAATGCCGGATAACTCTCGCATTTAAAACAGCGAGTCTCGAACTTACAAAATCCCACTTTTCACTCTTGTTATGAAATGTTCATTACTTGCAGGGAGAAACCAGGATTAATAAAATAAACAATAACTTATCAGTAAAATGTAGAAATGTTGGGCTTACCCGGACCCAAGGCTCGGCACATCTGACTATAAATTCTATTGGTTTCCGTCTCTGTGTTGTCCCCCATCAAACAAGCTGCTGGAATCTACAGAATAGCACACATAAGACAATTGATCTTGATACCCAATAACCAACAAACATTTTCATGAAATTTAATCCTAGTTTCCATAGTCAGAGCTGCTAGTAGGCCTAGTGAAAACTTTTCACCTCCAAACCACAAAATGGAGATTTTGGGGGTAAGTAAAAAATTTCAAATAGTCACCACCCCCATAAGTCATACCTCGTTTTAAAAGCGAGAAAATAGAAGAATGGCAAAACTTCAGTACAGTACTTGAGTAATCTACAAGTCACTACTATCGTAGTAGCATATTCCCTAAAGGAAAATTTACTATAAGAAACTAAGGATGTAAGGACAAGCGTAGGACCTCGCTCTTCTTGTCGCCCTCTTTTCATCAAAATGGAGTTGTTGACAATTCATGCTGTCTATTTCAACTTTGTACTTTTGTAAAAAAAATTTATAGTTACATCTTGATCGAAAATCATGAACATCATTATAATACACGCCAGAGATCTCCTTCAGTATCCGGTACACAAAACAACCCTATATGAAAATCTCCTTGGTACATGGGCAGAAAATTTTTTAATTTCCTCCCCCTAGATATAAAATCTGAGAAAAAAAATTAAATCCTTTCAAAAAAAATTTTTTTATAACACTGTGTCCATACTCTTTAAATGACTTTTTAGAAAATTAATTATATTATTTTACAAACACTGTTATCACTACCTACAGAAACCATACCAGTAGTATCTATGTATGTACAGTACACTCTCGTTCATCGGAACTGATGTCGGACGGCCAGTTCGTATGTCAAAAAATTCCGATGAAGCGGAGTTCGTCGAGAGTCATCATTTCCGCCCGTACGGTGACCTACCGTGATTGTATTCACTCTTGTTTTTAAGATAACACAAGAGATTTTATGAAAATAAGGCACTCAAATTTTGAACATAGTAACAATGAACCTATAGGAATAAATAAAACACAGGAAATAAAGATCCAAAATCTTTATTCTCATATTCCATATTCATATTGCAGCAGTCAACTGACTTCCACGTAACACAGGTGCAGTTGCGACGCGAGACAGACTGAATGACAGTTTGGGAAGCGGTCGAAGCGGATGTATTGCTCACTTCCTGCCCCCTTCCTCTTTCTATTTTTGTGCAAATACTCCACGCCCTCGTAAATCACATCGATGGGTACAGATTATGGAAAACGCCTGATGACTTTTGATGCAAAATGTGATACTTCACGGTTGTGCGGATAGAATGAATGGAAATTGAAGGCGCTAAAACGGAAAAATTATTATTTCGTAAGAAAAAAATTAATAATGTCCTGATTTTCAGTTTTGATGAAGCGGAGTTCCGATGTCGCCGAGTCCGATGAACGAGAGTGTACTGTACTTACTATGAATCTCTCGATATTTATATGTTACTATTCTTAAGAAAACTTACTGTTAAGTTAGTGATGTGTCATATATTTACCTGTGTAACACACATCAATGTAAATTAATGTGACGAATAAAAACTTTCATTTAATTTCATTTTATTTCAATAGAAGAATGGCAAAACTACAGTACAATACTTGATTAATCTAAAAGTCACTACTATTGTAGTAGCATATTCCCTTCAAGAAAATTCACTATAAAAAACTAATGGTGGATTTATTTATGTGGTAATCCATGATGACAGCAGTGGTACTCACGTCGAGACTCTTGAGTTTGTTGACCTGGTCGAGTATAAGGGAGCGGAGCGGGCTGATGACAACGGTGAGGCCAGGCTGGAGGAGCGCGGGCAGCTGATAGCAGACACTCTTGCCCCCGCCCGTCGGCATCAGCACGAAACAGTCGTGGCCGAGCATCGCCGCGTTAAGCGCCTCACGCTGCTTCATGCGGAACTTGGCCAGCCCGAACTGCTGCCGGAACACCTGTGGAAAACGATGAGGTCAGCGGGGGAACAGGTTTGCGAGGGAAGAAGCAGTTTGTTTCAAAGTAACCTGTTTCTTATGGAAGAAACAATTGGAGTAAAAATGGTTTAAGAGGACAGATCAAGTTGGTTTTAAAGTAACCAGTTTCTTATGGGGGGAATGTAGTTGGAGTAAACCGGTTTGCGAAGAAAAACCTGGTTTATTGAAAGTGTGAGGTTTCTTACAGAATTGTTGGAAAGTACAAAGTTTTCAAGCAATAAGTAGCTCTTTTAAAAAAATATTGGTTTGTTGATAAAAATACTCAATATTTTTTTTATGAAATGCATGTAACAGTTAACATTCTAGTGGTGAAAAGTTGAGTTGTGTTCCGTAAATAAAGAAAATGTAATTAAGGTTTTTTGATTTTTAAACAGGTTAGGTTTAGGTTGTATCAAGTCTATATGACAAAATTGGCTTGCTGTTATCTATCCTGTAAAAGAGAATTATTACATGTTGTTATTGGCTAAATAAAATTTAAATAAATTAGATACTTTCAGATAAATTAGCAAATTTACTTTGGAGAATTTCTACGTGACTGATAACTAAAGAAAACCAGGGACTAAGTAGATATGTTTACACTTTTGAGCTTTTCGGTGCGCTGAGCGCATGCCTTAACGCATAGGGGAGAGCATAACAAACATGCCCCATTTGAGGCAAAAGATAGGCTTGATTCTATAGCGCATGGCGTAGCGCAAGGCGATCCACCAGCCTTGGATCTGTGCGCTTCTACAGTCGTTTTTTGGAAAAAGTTTTACGTTGCAGTCTGAGTTGCCCATGTAAATGAAATTATTAGCAAAAAAATCTTGAGTTTATTGAAGATTGTAGATCTCAGAAGAGTGTTTGTTTCATATAAGACAAACAACCAATAAACCAAAAATCATTGTTTTAGTGCTTAAAAATTAATTATGACTCATTAATGTTAAGGGAAAAAATATTTGATTATTTTTAAACTCTTATGTTAAGGGAAAAAATATTTTATTATTTTTAAACTCTTATAATGTTCATTCATATAAAAAATATTGTACAAACACTATTCCACGCCAATTTTTCCAAACAGTATAGTGACATCTTCATACATATTGAAAAACACAGTTCACATGAGTGTGGACAGCATAAGGACATGACTTTTAAGTGCTTGCATTGAGGTAAGCGTTGCCGCATGTCGAATTGAATGGTAAATTGAGCGTTGAAAGAAAAGTTGAGATTGAAAGCGCACAAGTATGGACATAGATAGTGGCTAACTTGTTCAATTATTGACAGTGCCCACTTAAAGCAACACATACTACAAAATTACAAAGAAGGCAATTAATTACAAGAATAATATCAGGAGGAAAAAACAAATTTAGCTGTAAAAGGGGTTTGTTGAATATTTGATTACTTAAAGCTTACAAAAATACACAAAAACTGAGGTAGCCTGGTATATTTGGCGATCTGCCTATTATTACTCCCATGTTTACTCGATATAATAATAATAATATAATAATAGCCCATGTAATACCATCTGTAAGGATGAAGACAAAAACTGCCAAAACAGTGATCAGTGGGTGTTCAGATCATTATTATTATCCGACTTATTAATGGTATTCTGTTGTAATTAGATTCATAGAAGACAGTAAAATAAATACTACTATGAAAAAAAGGAAACACCTATCTAAAGAAAAAATGTATTGAAAAGTAAATATAATACCAATCAAAATTTTTATCTTAATAGTTTACAGAATTTGCAGAATTTTTTATTTGGATATAGTATTGTTATACTAACAAGTTAAAGATAAAAAATGTAAAAAATAACTATGACAACACACAAAAACAAGAACACTTCACACCACAAAATAAAATTACGACATATTATCAACAGAAGAAATGGCCAATGTACTTTTACTGTTGATAGGTGACATTACACAATTCCTCGCTTATTACTTGACATTGTTAACAGTTTTCTACATGATACTTTACTTCCTGCTTTGCCTTTGCAACGACCTGCTGACTACGAGACTCATCGAGCTGAGAGGCCAACGGGGAATTGATTTGTCACTAGCGCGGGAAATACACAAAAACCTCAACGATGAAAATGATAATTTAGAAGAATAAAATTGTATTGAAGTTTAAGGGAATATTTTGGTTGATCTGAAATACTTTTGTTTTTATTTTACTGTTTAACAAATGTTTTTTGTAGGTAATAATTATTTGCACATCAGAGCTTCTGAATAATATGAAAATGCAATTTTTTATTCCTTAACCAATATTTTAATAATTTTATTGGATGAAGCCTTTTGTATTAAATTCAAATTTTCTGAAGAAATTTATAGAGTAAGTAGTAGACTTAAATAAAAATTTTATGTTTTTATTCTACTTTATTTTTACCCTTTACAATTTTACATATGATTGTATTTTAATTACATTAATAACATTTACTTTTGGTTTGTCTCATAAAGTGAGATCTGATGATGACAACTTGTGTGTCCAAAGGCCTCATCCTATAAAATTATTAAAATATTGGCTAAGGAACAAAAAATTATATTTTCATTTTGAGGCAATTATTAGCTTACAGTAGAGACTCAATAATCCAAAATAATTAGACCGGTCTTTGTTTGCTTTTGCAATGGTGGTATTCGTAAATAATACAAGATGCTGACTCATTTACTCCCCCAGTTTACTTGAACAGAAGTATGTTAGTGGAACTCAATGCTATCGATCAGTGGAAAGGGTTCGCTAGCGATGGAGCCGATGATTAAATAGCATAAATAAAGTTTATCAACAATGATTGAAACACAGAGAAGTAACCATAATAGTGATGGAATTGCGTCTAATAACCAAAATTCCATGTACGTACGACAAGATTTTGCAGATTTTAAAGTAGAGAGACCAGTCTGTATTTTGTGTGATAAGAAGTAATAAATTGAGGACTTTTTTCATCACTGATTAGTAAAACAAATTCACGACGTTTCGGGATCTAGAATTGATCCTGTCTTCACGTGAAATAAATACCTAGAACATGTTCTTGATCATAAAAAATAATAACCGTATGGCTTTTAGTGGAGGAAGATCAGCAATTAACTGATAGTTCTCCTCGCCTGAAATGCCTGCACTTTTTTGTTTTCTATGCAGGTGAACCAACGGCTTAATGTGACTTCCGAACCACAGGAGCGGCCGAAACAATCTTTTTGTCCCCGAGCCGGGATTTGAACCCGGGCCCGCTGGGTGATAACCCAGTGCTCTACCACTGAGCTACGGCCGCTGCCAAAATGTTGTATTATCTAGATCATGAGATAATACAACAACATGTTCAGAAATTTCTTCCATTTGTAGACAAGACCAGATTCCAGATCCTGAAATGTCATGACTTTGTTTTACTAATCAGTGATGGAAAATGTCCACAATAATTTACCAAACAATGATATGAACTCACAATCACCAAAAATGAACTTTAAACACAGAAAAGGTAATAAATTAACATTTACGTGTTCAGCCTTGTGGTGTCAAATTTAAGGTTCGTGCAGAAACGGTTTCGTACTAATTGCAGTACATATTTAACTGTGTTCTTGGTAAAACATAAGCCCATGTGGTGGTGGTCAAATATTTTTTAAATCTTTACACAAAAACATAAAAATTAATAATTACAAACACATAACTTACACTAGACAGATGGGGGGCTAGACATGATAACAGTTCAATAGTTGTGGAGTAGGCTTTAAAGATTTAGTAAGGTGAAAGATTTGGAGAACTATTACAACAGCGGCTTACAACAATTGAACTGTGATCATGTCAAGCCCTCCATCTGTGTAGTGTATACGTTTGTTATTATTTTAATTTTTGTTTAAATATTATAAAAGTATTTGACAACTATATGGTGTGCTATGTTTCAATCAATGAAGAACACTTTTTAAACAATTTTTGACAACCATGAAGGGCTTATGTTTTAACAAGAATGCAGCTCAAATGGAATTTCTAAGGAATTTCAAAGGAGCTGTTTTTGACTGGCTACGAAAAAAGAATTTTACTCTGTTGAAAGAATACTTGGAGAGACGAGGCCAACATCATCACTGATGAAGAAAAAAATGACGTCATGACTGTTCCGTACATAACGTTAATGTCAATAAACAGTATTTTGTCTTAGTTGTTGTTGTTGAGCTGAAGATGTACTGTAATTAGTACCAAACCAGTTCCGCATGAGCCTTAAATTTGACACCGCAAGGCTGAACACATAAATGTCTCTTTATTATATTAATAGGTGTTAGAGCTGTTAAAAATAATACAATAAAATGTGTTTGAATAAAAGAAAATTTTGGAACAGCAGAGTGTGGAACTGCAAGACTGTACTATTCATAATGACATATTTTTTTTCATTTTTAGATGTTTCTACGCAAGTAGCATTTTTTTACATTTTTACAGGAACAGTCCAATTAATAATTTTTACAGTTGGGCAATTAATAGCCCAATGAGAAATGGTAACTGAGTACGGAGTCAAACCTTAAAAAAGCTTCTGTCTTTTCTCAGGATCGAACCGACAATCTTTGGATTCAAATGCAAGCCCCATATTATAAAACGCAACCACTCAGCATATTAAATACCTTTTAAATATTGCAGCAAACGTACTGTACTAAAGACATAAATCAAGCTACAACAACAATAAAACTTCATGACTAATTAAAAATAAACACATTTAGTTTTCTTTTGAACAATAGATATTTCCCAAGTAAGAGCAAAAACCATTTGGAAGATTGGAAGGAAAAAATTCTGTATTGACTTTTACAACAACAACAAAATAAAATCGTATTTATTACTAATATATACAATATTTGAAATTAAGGACACAACTCTGCAGGTAGAAGACCATGAATTTGAAAAAGTGGAATATTTTAAGTATTTAGGGGTTATTTTATCCAGAGAAAAAAAGAAGAATTAGAAATCCAAAATAGACTAAATCTTGCAAACAGATGCTTTTACACGTGCAAAAAACTTATGTCCTCTAAATTATTGTCAAAAAACACCAAAATTAGAATTTATAAGACAATAATCAGCCCAGTATTATTATACGGAGCTGAAACATGAAAACTAAACAAAAAGGAAGAAAAGAAGTTAATTACATTTGAATATAAGATTTTAAGGAAAATATATGGACCAATTTACGAAGATGGAGAATGGAGGACGAGACACAACGGAGAGCTGAGAGAACTCTACAGAGATCCAGATGTGGTTAGCGAATTTAGATGTAGAAGGATTAGATGGGCTGGACATAGTTTACAAAGAGAGGAGCACAATAATTTAAAATTAGTTTTATTAAGAAACCCCGAAGGAAGACGACCAAGAGGAACGCCAAAACAAAAATGGTGGAGCCAAGTAAAGAAAGACATGGAGCAAATAGGAGCTACCGAGGAAGATGCAGAAGATAGAGCAAGATGTATCTCTAGAATATGGCACTATACTCAACAATACTGTTAAACGTGAGCTAACAAAAAATAACATCACTGTATCTTTCAAAACATCCGACAAACTGAGTAATATTTTAAAAGAAAAACCAACAACCTTTTCGGCCAACCCAAACAGAATGAATAAAACAGGTATTTACAAATTAAATTGCGACGATTGCCCCAGTTATTACATAGGCCAAACAGCCAGGTCTTTTAAAATAAGATTTAAAGAGCATTTACCAGGAAAACTAAACTCAAAACAACATCCTTGTATGCCAACCATTTCATTGATAACAACCACAGCTACTCCACAATTGACAACAATCTTGAAATCCTACACACTTGTAAAAAAGGCCGTTTCATGAGCACGATAAAGAATTCGAAATATACCAGGCTGTCAAAAAAGAACCACAAAATGTCCTCAATGAACAAAGAGGCTTTAAATCTAAAATAGTGTATGAATCGGCAATCAAACTAAATGAATGGACCCACCAACAATGGTCAACAAGTGATAAGGAAGGGGGAGGGGGACAACGGATGTGCCTACCTTAGATAACTCCAGTCTAGACCAGGCCTTCGCATGCGTCCGCGCCGTCCGTTCTGTCGCCGGTACCGGTCAAAATGTTTGTTAACCCGGGAGAACTGACATACCGGTCGAAAGGACCGGGTTGGAAGTTTTTTTGATCAAAACAATATTTCCCGGGTGTCGGCAGACTTTGCCAGCACTGTACTTCACGTGCCACTTTCTAGGAACAGAATGACGCATTTCCCGTCATTTTCCAACTTGTACAGCCAGTGCAGTGGACGATTGCGTAGAAGACTGGTGCGTTCGACCGTGAGTCAGCTCCGGCGGCACGGGGTAAACGGTGCAACTGACCGTGTGTCAGTTCTCGTGTATTAAAGTTGTGTCATTTTTGACGGATGACGTTTTTGTAATTAAATCATTATTCCTGTATATACATTTTTATTCTTGAAATCATGGACTCAGAGGAACGTAATCAGATCGATAAACATTTTTCCTTACAATTCTCCTCATTGATAAAATAAAATTGTGTAGTTCATTGACTTGCTAAAAATTGTATTTTTTAAAACAAAAAATACAGAAATGAAAACTTTAAAATTGAAATGAATTTAATTTTAAGTGACAAATAGATTGTTAACAAAAGTTATAAGTTCAATCAGTTTTTTTTTCTTTCACTAAGTAGGTTTTAGGCCAAACTAAAATCTTGATAAAACTAAAAAACCATATTTTTTAAACATACATTACATAAATTATGTAAACACTTGTTTACAGTGTAAAATGTTAAAACAACTAATAAGAAAGACATGGGAATGGGTTTCAAAAAATAAAATACTGATTTATTCAATATATGAGGTATTTTATTAAAACTTGGTCTAAAAGACCGTGAGTCAGTTCTCACGTTTTCAAATCAATGTCAGTTCTGCCGGGTTAAGTGTTTTTTTGTTAGTGTTCATGTTATCGTGTAAATGTATGTTCTCTGATTTTTAATGACTTGACGAATTCAGTTGAATGAAATTTTGAGTCCTTGACACCTGAAGAAGATTCCCCTGGAGTCGAAACTGCAGTAGTATCTAACTACACTAGAATCACACGACAGTTGAGATATTTAAACCATTTATTTAAGATGGAGAGGCTTCGTTGGTGCCACGAAATATCTTGTTAGATATGCATGGCCCTGGGAGTAAGTAAGTAAGTAAGGACGCAACAGTTTATGTTACCTTAAACATTTGCTGGTAGTGCGGGAAGTTGGTGTGGTTGAACTCCGCAGAGTTGTCGTTAATCTCTGGTTGCTGCTGCGGCTGCTTGATGTTAGGAACGGAGTTTCTCGTGTTTTGGAAATATTCTGATCTGTCTGGAATGTTTAGTACCATAACATTAGTAACATGTAAAGACATGATCGGAAAACACTGCAACTTTGCTGTAGACAAAAAATTGATTGGGAAGAGATTGGTTTGATTGATCACTATTGGTTTGATGCAAAAAGATATCCTACCCCTCTCAACCCATATTTAACTCTCAATAGGCCTGTGGGACGACGGCACTACGCTACCATGTTGAAATTTGGTAATGTACCAATGATTTTTTTTGGTTAGGGGTGAAGGACAAAAAGGAAACTGCCCCACTAACTTTTAAATTGTCTGTGTTTTCCTTATAACCCGAGTGTAAAAACAGTTTATTTATTTATGACTACCACAATTATTTAAGATGCCACTATGAAAATAACATACCAAAGATAATAAATGATTTAAGACAGCTTAATACGTATAAAACATAATGCACCTCCCACTCTAAATGTAATAACTGTATATCACTCAAAAGCAAGTTAGCAAAGTAAACAAATAACCATAATCTTAAATTTAAATCTTTTTTTCTTTTCTTTTCAAGGTGAAGCTAGTGTTGGTTAAAATTATTATCTATATATTAATACGCAAGCATGTTTCATTTCCTCCTTTTTTCTCAGCTCGTTTACATCGTAGGATAAATCCGAGCATACCGTTAGGAAGGTATATTCTTGTAGATGAGCAGAATCACATTCTAAATTACATCGGACTCCAGGGCTACACCCCACAGGCTTTCAAAATTCAAATGTTAATCTTATGGAGAAAATAGAATTGAATGAATCATTAGACAGCTGTTGTAAGAACAATTGCTAGAAAATTAGGAAGAACAGATGTTTTAGTTCTAAAATGTTTTTAAGCTTCTTGGGTCCAGATCAAATGAAATTTTGATCGAATTTCGATCAGGAGGCGATCACTAGTATTATTATATAGGTTAATTACTTACTGGTAGTTGCAACAGATGTTTCAATGTTAGACACTGATTCCAGGAGTTCTTCATCCTCTATATCTGGTCCCCAATCTATATCTGTAAAATATGTTAGCTTAGATATATTTATCAAAGCAATAAGAATGTTTTAAGAAACTTTGTGAAAATTTTAAACTGAAGCCTAGAAGTGTTACAAAGTCCACAAAAACTAAAACAGGGTGGCCACTGAAACCCAGTTTTACAATTCCCGGTTATTTCCCGGTTTTCCCGGTCGTAAAACTGTTCAAATCCCGGTCCTACTTCCTTGAACGGACCTCCGATTACACAGTCGGCCCGGCACACAACGGCCGAAATAACTGTTTTTAGCGTGACTGTGTTACACAGTTTTGTTAATAAGGTAGACACTTCATAAAAATACAACTAATACTATCACGTGAGTGATTAATTCAACAGTAAAAACTGAACTTGCATTGGGAATAACATTAGATTGAAACAAGCGATATAGCGAAACCAAAGCGGTCGGCTGACCTAGGACGGATAACCGAGCCGGGACTGTGACTACTGAGTGGCAATTTCAACAGGTCTGCGAGTACCCGCCCCTCTTCCCCACTCACCGCCATATTGAAAGCGCCGGCGCGTCACAGATGAGTATACAGAGCGCCACTGCAAGGCACACATATTTTTTACAACTGACAACACGTTACCATTGCACAACGAACGGCATCCCCTCTCACACCCAGCTTTGATTATCTGTCCCGACGTATTTTATTTTATTAGAACTGCAAAGTACATCATAAAAGAAAACTGTAAATATTGTATTTTAAGTAATTACAATAACAGTTTACAGAGATATAAATATACGTGCTTACAATTAAGTCGAGAATAAGGCAAGTTTATTTAAATTAAAATATTATGAAAATACTTACAAGTAGAAAGAAGCTCACGATGTGCAGTAAATATTGGAAACGCACCAGTTTTAAATTAATAGTCTATATCATGTAATTATCAAACACTTGCATCAAAATAAAATCCACTTTAATAACGAAAACAAGTCTTGCAAATATTGAAGGCCTATATTCTAAGATCTCAGTAATGAAACAAACATATTTCTCATAAATATAAAATGTTAAGGCAAAAAACTTATTTACAATTTTTGTTGTGAAGCATTTATCTCGTATATCTTAAACTTTACTCTTTTTGTTCAGTTCTGAAATTCTTTCATCCAGCTCCGCCGTTCTCTTTCTTGCATCGATGAGAATGTTTGCTTTTTCGGCTTCTAACTTCTTTTTTTCCTCAAGAGCTTTTTTCTTTTCGTTTTCAATCTTTTTGTTCTGATCCTCTTCTAGTTTTTTCTTTCTTAAGTGCTCATTATATCGAGCATGAGCATTTCTTGCTGAATGAACTAAATCTTTGGATATTTGAAGGTTGTCCAAACCTCCAGCCGCAGCAACTCCGTCATAAATCTGCCTTAGTGCAACAAGACTTTCTTCTTTTAGGTTGTCCACGATGCATTCTTTGTTCACGGAAAATCCTCGTTCAACCGTGGCATTTCCGTGGGACATTGTTAAAATCATTTTCACGAAAGACGTTAGCTCTTGGTAATTTTCGTCGCCAACTAGATCTAGGATCTCCATGAAAAACTTGTCCAAACGTTTTTTGTTTCTCCTGTACATTTTGCATTGCTCCAAAACTTCGGGCAATGCGAACAGTTGCTTAAATTGCCTTTTTGTTTTATCAGCTCTTAAACCCGACATCCTTCGTTTGCTTACTAATATTTCTAAGCATTTGTTTAGACGAGTTTCCGCAACCTCAAAATTGTTTTTGATGATGTTGGGGTCTAAACAAGAGAGGGCTCTTGTAAAAGGTTGTCTAAGGGGGGATTTGTCCATAATTTTTTTAATTATGGCTAAAAGGCAATTTCTTGCACTTTGTTTTAGGCTTAGTTTTTCTGCGTCTGATGTGTTTGGACAAGCTTTTAAAGCCTCCTTTGTTCCAAACCCGAGATCAAAGTGCTTAGCACTGATCAAATTTTCCGGATTCTGGAATTCAACTTTTGTCAATTGGTTTTTAACCTCAACTAAATGGTCTCTCTTTACAACCTTTTCCGTGAGTGTCGTGGCAATGGAGGTTATCTCAGAATAAAGAAATGGCACCATTGGCGCATCACTTTGAAATTCTCTTAAAAATGGTTCCAACATTTCACAAGTAGAACAAAAAAAAGCCAATTTCGCTGGCAAGAGTTTGTCAGCAAGTTTGTCTTTGACAATTTTAAAGCTGTTGCAAGTGGGTTCCTTTTTCCCTTTGACGGCATCCACGTACTTTCTTACATTAGGCAGTATTGACAACGCTCTTTCTGCAACTCTGCTACTTTCAACCCACCTAACTGCACAAAACTTGAGAGGAAATGAATCTGATCCACTGAATTTCAAATAATCGGATCTTCGTGCAGGCGAGTCCTTAAATAAATTGTACAGAGCTCTTAAGAACTCCACTAGTTCCCAATCAGTGCATTTTATACCTGTCTTGAACGCATTGTGAATAGTGTGCAGACCACAACTACCGATATCAAGTAATTCGGAGCCGCCAAGTATATCAACTAATTCTTGCTGAAGGTCTGACAACAATTTCATATTTACATTCGGCCCATCCATAGAAATCTGTAAAATTCGTGTTAGCATATCAGGGGAAATGGCTTCTTTAATACCATTGAGGAGATCTTCAGCTGTTGAGTGTCCCAAAAAAATTGATTTAAAGTACCGTGTACACACTTCCTTTTTATTCGAGTCCCAAAAACGGATATGCAAATCCATTTGCTGTTTCTGTGACACTTTATTTAGCGCTTCGTCGAAGCAAAGAACAATATGGGAACAATCACTAAGCTGTTTGGCTAAATTCCGTTCGAAATGAGGGGCTAGCCCGTACACAACCGTATACCCCACTTTAGTCCGCTGCAATTGAATTTTTGAAGCAATGTCACTATCGGGAAATTGTGCTTTGAAACCGTCTGCGCAACGTGCGGCTACACGAAAGGGTATGTGATTTATTACAATTTGCAAACACCAAAATATTTCAGATTTTGTCACGGATTCGGCAAGGAGATATTGTTTCACTACAGTTTTAGGTTGAGTGACTATTGGGGTTTGTCCAACGGTGTTTGTCGCTACTTCACAGGCAAGTGCCGCCGCCGCAGGCGCTGGCGTCACCACCGTTGCATCAGCTTGCTGGATACTTGTGGAAGGTCCGGGTAAAGTAGTTGATGATCCCGCTTGTAAAAACATTGCTAACGGAAGACTTGCTCTTTTATTTTTTTCATTTAAAGTATGCTTCATAGATTTGGAATGCGATTTCAGAGCAGTTTTTCCCATACTACTTATATTTATCACTGTTTTACACAAAGTGCATATTGCAGAGCTTCTACTGTTTGGATCCTCCTTTACCCATGGAAATTCATTTCTGTACGATGGTTGGAAGGTAGTTGTACTCGGTTTAGAATGCGCCATCTTGGCCTACAAAATAAAGAAAAACGCGTTAGTAACTGTTTAAATTGTACTCAGGGCTGTCGCGTAGACTGAGTAAGCGGGGAAACGCGCGCTGCTACTTTTTCATGAGAGAAATCCGGCGTTTAGAGAGAAAATGCTATCGGAAATGCGTTTACCCCAAGTTACAAAATTACAAAACTCTGATAAATGTTGTATCCTTTAACCATTATGTATTGTACTTATTTAATTTTTAGGAATATCTCGCGGATCTTAAGTTATTTTTATGAAGTATTTGCAGACTAAACCAAAGCCATCTGGTTACTACGGTGCAGTAACAGGGTTTCGACACGCATTTTTAACCTGTGTGATTTTAATTATGAAGCTACGAACTATCAACAATGTACCCTTAAGATGAATGCAGGAAACACAAAGTGAAACTTCGTCCTTGTCCATACGACAGCCCTGACTTTAGCTTTACTATATCAAAGTATATGCATACACTCCCGGGAAATTGTTATATTTAACTACTTATTAAAATTGTTTAATATTTTATGCACTTTTAATAAAGACAAAATTTTTACTTTCTCATTATGAGGTTTGCGTCTTGTGGCATGGTTTGAAACATTGTAAACCAATTATCTAAAATAACAGACAACAGCGTTGGGGCTAAATAATAGCAACACTGGAGGGTGAGAGGCGTGGAGGCACGGAGGGGAAGCCAGAAGCAAGTTCAGCTCCGCCGCCGCGCCGGCGCCGCCGGCATTCATTACCAGTGGCAGTACTGGCAGTGTCGCTTTGGTGTACACTTCAGGTTAGCAGTTATGGGCCCGAGTGTACCTTGGTGCATCTTGGTGTACCTACGGCCGACCCTCCCAATTACTCCCCCCCCCCCCCCCCGCGACAACAGTCATCTACAGCTGATTATGTACCTTAGAAATCACACTTTTATTCAGAACATACGAGGATGTTTATTCGTAGATTCGTTAAGAAAACGTTTTGATGACACGTAAAATCTAATATATTCAATTTAGTTTAAACCACGGCCAACTTGGGCGTAATCCAAATTTTAATTGATTGAAACGTTTCACAGCTACTTCTAATTCAAAATAGGAACAATAAATCAGTTGAATATAAAGGTGTAAGTAAACAAAGCTAAATATTTGAATATACTGTAGGTAGATTTGATATTTATTAAACTTTCATTTTATTGCTTAGCTACCAATTTTCTGACAATAATTAAAAACATTTATTCTTGCAAAAAAACTTTTAACAAAAGACATTAAACAGAAACGCTGAAGAATTAGCCTACCACTATCATTTGGGGCATATAACTCGCTCATTATACCTTATACTTCAATCTGTCAGCTTTAATTGCTTGAAAGGGTTATAAGAATACAATTTGCATTCTCAATTATTAACAGTTGCCTTCCGATATACCCTTTTGCAACAAGTGATCCCAACTACTGTAAAAAATTCCAGTCGCCGTACTACATACAATAATAATTATAAAATAACCTTAAGTAATATAAATATACATCCCACTTACCTCGAAAAGCTTTGGTAGGAAATCTTCAACTAAAGAAACATATTGTTGTAAAACTCACAGCATAAAACGCGATACGATCTGTCCAGTGCTCACTGTTCACCAACAACTGAACGAATAATAAACGAATTCTGGAGGCTATGAAAATTGGAGAGGGGAAATAAATGCGACTGATAGATAAGGTTATTTTGGGACACTTCGTGGAAACGCGTACCGGACGCGCATTCAAACTTCAGAAGGAAAGGATCCTGCGACTACAGGATTAGAAACAGATAATTCTTTTACATTTTCTCAGGCCCTAAGACCCTTACTAACCCAATCTCGCTAAAATAAACAAATTAAATTAAATATCCGTTTATAGAAAATATTCCAACAGCATTTCAAATAATGTTTATCGGTTATGTGCGTCTGCTAAAACCAGTAGTCAGTTTGTGAGTCGTACGGCAACGGTAGATAAGTTTGTGATGGTAAAAAAAAAACTATCACCTGCTACACTACACTATTTTTATCTACAATATTTTGTTCTACTGCATTGCCATAATATTGAATAATAATTACATAGTCCACTTATTTATTTATCCGAGGTATTGAAATTAATAACCTACGGTAGTTTCTTTCATTTGGGTACGACACGTTACAATAATAGCCCTACTGATGGAATAATTACGAGATTGTCGACACAGAGTTCCCAAACGGGAATACTGCCAGGGGCCAGGGGTAAACCACAATATAGTCAGGAAATGGAATCCATGATCATTTTCCATCTATAACTAAAAACAAACCTTAACTGCACAGTAAAATTATAAAATGACATGTGAATAATTAAGTGTAGTGAGCTGCTAAGCATCTGTAACGGGTTTTAAAGTCGCACTCTGATTTTTAGACTAACAAAATAAAATAGTTTGTAAAATTACTAAAACAACAAGATGACTTATCTGACTAATAACCTACAGCAAAAATATAGGTACCAATAAAACCATTGCTCTATCAACTAGTTATGAAATAATATAGTTTTAATCCTTTGTAATGCAAATAAGTAAAACAGATGTTTTTACTATCGACGCGAATGTAAGATGGAAGAACGATAAGCAGCAGGTAAGACAGTCGGACATTTCCCCCCGCACCGCACCCCTCATACGTCGGTCGCGTCGCGAACAGCGAGCGACGAAACAGCCGAAACAGCCCTCCCCCGCCCCACCCATAATCACGACAACAGCAGTGCAACTATACTGCCGGCCATGAAATTAGGCGGGTGGCCGGTGGATTCTAATGGAAACTTTCTGTATTAAAAAAACGGTTGTAATAGTAAATTTATCATTTATACGTACTATTAATGTAGATGGTTAGGTAATATTAATGAACACTGAGTTGCTCTGTAAATTTGACAATTTAACTGGAGGATGCAGAATCTCAACCCGCCTGATTTCACGGCCCTAAGTATAACCGCCCTTTTAATGTGCAAAGTCTTAACAATAATCAATTTGTTCAAAACCGGTATGTGTGTGTATTACAGTGAAACGATAAAAAAAAGGCTCACCTGAAAGTTAAATACCTGTTTTATTATAAATAAGGAAATTAAATGTGTTTCATTTTACTCATTCTGCGTTTCAGGGCATACGGAAAACGCCATTTTATTCCAAAGCGGTTCAATGATCCCATAGTTGGGAGGTGGCGGCGGATGCGATAAAATCTAGATGCGTAAGATAATGTTGTGCCAGAAAGTACTCGTGATCGTGACCAATTGCTTTGCGTCGCGCGCCGTTTTACAACAAATGGCGAATGTTCCAAGCTTACTATTTCGTCGGCAGAGGACTGAACCACATTTTAAAATCAAAATTTTCACGACGACTGTGTTGTATCAGTATTTTTCCTCTGTCGTTTGACTTATTTTTGATTATGATTTACAAAAAAGGCTAAAACATGAACTGTATTTGAATAATTCAATAGGTACGAAATTCCTGGTTCCACGATGTCATTCCCGGCTCATTCCCGGTTTATCCCCGGTCCTCCCAATTCCCGGCTTATTCCCGGTTTCCCGGTTTTCCCGGTTGAGTGGCCACCCTGTAAAAATATCTTCATTTTTTATGCATTTTCAAAATTTTTATCAATTTCTAGGAATTTAAGAGTGTACATATTTACACTCGCCTACGGCTTAATGGGGGCTCCGCCTAAATTTGTAAATTAAGAAAAAGTAAAGTGTTAAACAGGTTACTTCCATGGAAAAACTAGACAGCCAAGAGAGTAACAAACCCGTCTAATACACACAATTCACAATCAATGGTAAAATAAGCTTTGAAAATCGCCTATAAATCGGTTTTAAAACCCCTTTGTAGTTAAAATTTGTTAAAAGTTTAGAGGTTTGAAATAATATTTATGTATGGAAATATTCTAGATATTATGCTGGATAAAGGGATATCCATCCTTTAATTGGTTGTCCCAATTTGTTCATTGTAGAAATCGCAAGTACTGAACAGGCTTGTTAAGGGCTACGACCTCCTTACCTCCTCGTGTTCGCTGAATTAGTTTGTAGTTTACCAAGTCTAAAACATTTAAGATCATCATGCGCCAAATTCATTTATTAATAAAAAGTGAAATTTATTGCTGAAAGGTTTTTATTGCGTGTGTTATATACCGAATGCTTAGAAACATTGGATTTTTTATAATATAGATAGCAAGATCTAATATGTACAAATTTATAATAGTTTATAAACTTGAAGATCAATAAAAATAAAAAAATAAAAATCAATATTGAGCATAAACAGCGAAGTTAAACTGAGAATACCAAGGGAAGCACTATGTTTATCTCTACACATTTATTGTAAACATCCCTACAGTAAGAAACAACATGGTTAATGCATAGAATGTATAGCGGAGTTTATATTAAATTAGTTCATAAATAAGTATGAGAACTAAACTCGGTATGTGATCTACTTTACCACGGCTATACCCTACCAAAAGCCCAAGAGTTCTACTTAATCTACCTTACCGACACTTGACGACGAGTGAGTGAGTTACACATTTGGGTGTATATATTTTAGATTTAAATTTAATATATAAGAGTTCTCACCGTTATTTTCAGGTGGCTTGTTGGAAGGGGGAGGACTGGCGGAATCCGTCTCCGCTGAGAATGGTGACATGTACCCTTCAACAGTGCAAACACTCAATTAACGATAAACCATTAACAAATAAACATTATCTTGATGTATGATTTATAACTATGACATTTATAAGAATAAAGGTTAGGTACTAGCAGATTGAGGTTAACTTTATTAGAGAATTTTCAATCCCAATAAATAATTATAAAATCAGTTAAAAACTGTTTTTATTTTATAAATAATTTTAACAAGTTTGATTATTTAAAGGAACAAAAAACATTACATGCTCTGTCAGCATTTCAACTTAAACAACTGATCATAAAACTTTTCAATGCGTTTTTAAGCTATTTTTCTTGAATCTCTTGCTAAAAAACAGTGTAAGACATGTAACTTATAGTTTTTTTTTTATATACCTCAAAACAATAAATACCATAATCCATTTACTGATCTTAAAATTCTTATTTCAGGGCTCTATCAGTTTTCCAATCTACCTATGTGTTATCTATACTTATTTAATACGCTAAGGGTTTTTTTGTCTTGAGAACTCCTCCCACAATTTTCAACCAATTTTTAAGTTTTTGGTTTCGTTGTATAGGGCTTGGTCTGTAGTTGTTTCCGCCAAAAAATTAGGAGAATTGGACTTAAAATAAAGGCGCTACCCACGATTGAAATTTTAAAATTTCCCATTTAAATAACATTGGGATTGAATAAAGCATTTTAAACATCTGTTAATAATCAGCTGTAAATACGTGTAGTTTTGGTGATTAAAGATATTTACAATATTGGATTGGTCGGATGTCATTTACAGCTAAAAGTAACATTTATACTGTATTAAAATGAATTGCTCGATTTCGAGCAACAAGCATACTAGTTGAAAATAAAAAGAAGAATGAAAAAGAAATATTTAAAAAGATACCTTTTTTCTAAGATTTTCCAAAAACCTTTCAATTTAAAAATTTTTACCAAATATAAGCATTTACAGAAAAGACTGAAATTTTTTCCTTATTTCAAACCCATTTGACTGTCGAGAAATTTTAATCTCTCAACAATAAGGGTAAATTTTCATTAAAAGAGGTTAATACACAAAAAGTAACTGTTTTTGGATTTTGAGTTAACCAACGTATGCCAATGCATCAATAATTTAATTAAGATAAAGATATTTTCAATTTAATTCAATGTTTAAGCACTAATAATGAGTCACTGGGTTTAGATATCCTTGGCTTGAGGGTCTATTGGTGTATGGCGACTTCTAAGCAATCTTAAATTGGACAAGAGGACAAAATTATCTTACACTACTATTTGCATAACAAGAGAGTTCAACCTTGTAATGATTTTTAATTTTAATAGTAAAATTAGTAATTTATAAAATATAATTTTAAATCTACAATTACCTGTGAATGAGTTGTTCCTGGTGTTGAAATTGGCAGCGTTGCTGGTTCCAGCTGAAACATATTTCATTGCATTACACAATTTTTTGTGGATAGCCACGGGCAATTTAACTAAGACCCTGTAACAAAAAGTAGTCTGAGTCAATAAACTTTTTAAAATATTTAAACAACTTTACTGAGCAAAGTGTTATTTACAAATGAATAATGCTTACTTCCTTACATAGCTGTAACTTTTACTACATAACTTACACGTCTACCAATCCAAACTAATTTGATTAAGATGATGCTTTTCACATCCATATGACAAAAAATTTCTTTATGATAACTTTTTTTATTTACTTCACACCAAAAGTTATAGTTTGAATAAAACTTGTAATACTCACAGGTATATTTCTGTATTCACACTTTTTGCCGAGTTTATTCACGAAGCTTCTCCAAATATGTACAACGTTAAAGGTGGAAAAATAGTATTTAAGTATTCCCCCAAACACACACTAATAAAATACATTATACCAACAAATGTTTTGAAATTATTTTGTTCACAATTGAAAATTGTTAATAGCCTCTCTAATTCAACTTCAGTTGATGTGTATGGATTTAATAGTGTACTTTTTAAGGAAATTATACATTTAATATTGGAGCCTTTTACATATTGTCTAAATAAATGTATGGCAAGTGGAGTTTTTCCTGCATGTTTAAAAATATCTAGGGTCGTTCCAGTCTATAAAAAGGGTGATCACAATCTGACAAGTAGTTATCGCCCAATTTCATGTATCCCAGTAGTTGCTAAGGTTTTTGAAAAGATTTTAAAGAGGCAATTGTGTAGTTATTTTGAAAATTTAGGTCTTTTTTGTACTAGTCAGCATGGTTATAGATGTGGACGTTCTACTACTACAGCAGTTGATGAACTTGTCAAAAATATCCTTACAAATTTGGAAGATACTTGCTCTGCTCAGTTAACCTTATGTGACTTGAGCAAGGCGTTTGATGTTGTAAGGCATGATGTACTCTTGCATAAGCTGCAGTATTATGGTATTCTTAATTCTGAGTTTGAATTGTTTAAGTCTTATTTAAACAACAGAAAGCAAGTTGTTGATGTAAAGGGATCATTGTCAAACATTATCAATGTCAAACATGGTGTCCCACAGGGTTCTGTTCTGGGACCAATACTTTTCTTAATTATGATAAATGATCTCAGCTGTAACCTCACCACATTTTCAACTATATATGCTGATGATACAACTTTACTCAGTACACACAAAGATATCACTCAACTTAATTCTTTGACAAAAATATCTTTGAATGAAGCTACAGATTGGTTTCTTGCTAATGGTCTGTACTTAAATAATAGTAAAACTCAGAATCTCCTTATTACTTTAAATTCCACAACCAACAATCTAAATTCTGATGTTACTAATAGTGTTAAACTACTTGGTATTACTGTTGACTCTCGGCTCTCTTGGAGTTGCCATGTAGATGAAGTATGTAAAAGACTCTCTAGAGTTATATACCTGTTAATCAATTTGAAAAGGCATGTAACTTTAGAGTATCTGAAATTTGCTTATTTTGCTTTTTTCCAAAGTGTTATTGGATATGGCCTAATTGTATGGGGAAATGGGACTGGTATCAATAAAATCTTATTACTTCAGAAAAAAGCACTGAGGATAATGACTAATTCACATAGATTGGAACACTGTAGACCTCTGTTTAAAGAAACTGGTATCATGACAATAATAAATCTGTATATCTTTGATGTCTTACTATTAATTAAGTCTAATATAAATCATTATTTCCAAATGAATCATTTTCATTCCTATTCTACACGAGGAAATGATAAGTTAGCTGTAAGTAGATGTAGACTGACCAAGACTATGCATTACCATACAAATTTGGCTGTAAAATTATACAACAGGTTGCCTTCACACCTTTGTTCTTTGCCTTTCAATGCTTTTAAAAAGAAATTGCAAGACTGGCTAATTATGAATCCTTTTTATGATATTAGAGAATTTTTTGAATTAAATCTGAATAATGAAACATTTCTGTAACTGTGTATATATATCAAGTTTGTCTATGTATTTAAATGTTGTATATATCTTATCACCAACATGTTACGGTTATATGTTAATTTTAAGTAGGCTAATAATAATATCTTTGACGAAGTCTATTGTAATTGTTGTAAATTACTGAATGACCAATAAACATTGTCTATTGTCTATTGTCTATTTGTCATATTTTATATGAAAAAAATTATATTGCAAACAAAAAGGTTAGATAGAATCTATGTTTCTAACTTAGTTAGGCTGTCAGAGTATAAAATTATTTCGGATACGGTAGTAAACAAATTACTCATTATATAAAAAAAATCAGAATGAAAACCACCCGTAACTATTATTATGTAAATAAATCCTAAACTCTAATACGAGTTAGGTATATTTGTATGCACACGAATCTCAAAAACGGCTCAAATGATTTTCTTTAAATTTTGCAAATAACTTAGTTCTGGCATAATAATAATATTTAGATAGCTCTCCATGTTAGGAAAAATTCTATTTGGTTATAATCGTGAATTGAAATAAAAATAATTAACATTGGTCTTATAGAGTTTACAATAAAAACAAAAGAGTTGCTGTTAACAGCTGACTCAACTGTCAAAGCACGAACCACGTGCTTCACTATAAACATGTGTTTTTTTCCGTTGTATCCAGAAACTGAATTACTGAATGATACTATAATAAAAATAATTGATCAGTTATTAAGTAATACTTATACTGTTGATTTTGACTATTTAGTTATAAGTAAAAGTAAAGTAAATGATTAAACAACTAAGCAATTTGTAGAACCGCAATTAAATTTTAAAAAACATAGGAATTAGCAACACTAATGAAATCAGCTGCTAACTGTGGAGGTAAAATCCACGTGTTACATTTCTAGAGTACAACGCCCTTGGTCCAACATTAAAACATTCTGAAAGGCGAGTGAGCGAAGCGAACGAGCTCATCTTGAATGAAAAAAACCTTAAGGCCTTGGCATTTTAGTGTATAGTCTGTGAATAATATTACTATGACTACAAATAATTGTTTAAGTTTACCGAGCAATTGCTCGGCCCCCAGGTTCTCCATTTGTAATGAAAACAAAAGCATACCTTGTGGAGTTGAGGCTTGGAACGGCTGGGGACCCGAAGTTGCTGTAACATTCAAATACCATCCGTCACACACACTGTGGAAAAAGTGCACAACTGTAATACTAACACTCTACATTAAAAGAAATAATCTGTAGTGACTAGGAAAATATGAGAGATTACATTTATTTCAGTACACAAGCAAATCAGCCAATATTGGGTATACGCTATATTAATTACATTTTAAAAGAGGAGACATTTGTTTGAGTTGTTTGGATTGGTGGTTTGCTTCTGACAAAAATTTGCTTTGATAGTTATTTTGATTATTCATAATTTGTTTACATATTTTGAAGGCCATGACAAAATCTATATATTAATACGCAAGCATGTTTCATTTCCTCCTTTTTTCTCAGCTCGTGTACATCGTAGGAGAAATCCGAGCATACCGTTAGAAAGGTATAGTCCTGTAGATGAGCAGAATCACATTCTAATTCACATCGGACTCCAGAGCTACGCCCCACAGGCTTTCAAAGTTCCAATGTTAATCTTATGGAGAAAGGAGAATTGATTGAATCATTACACAGCTGTTGTAAAAACAACTGCTAGAAAAACAGGAAGAACAGGTGTTTTAGTAATAAAATGTTTTTAAGCTTCTTGGGTCCAGATCAACTGAAATTTTGATCGAATTTCGATCAGGAGGCGATCTCTAGTCTGAATAATTAGTTAGTTGATTATTAATCATTTTTTCAAACTTGTTCCTCTGCAAAATTAGAGAGAGGGGGAAGGGGATTCGATGTATTTAAACTGTAAACAAAAAGTATAAACTTGTGATAAACATTTTCGAGTAGGTGGTTTCCTTAAATAACGGATTTACTAACTTATAATTCTTTCAGTAACTCCTAATCAGCTGTTTTATTTTAAAACCAAACCTATGTCTTGTTAAAAAGTAACAATTTTTAAATACGGTAACTGATTAGAAAAAAACTGTCATCTATCTTCTTATTTCTATAAGGGTTTTGTCTGTTACATCCCTTTTTCTCTCGACCTACTGAACAGTTTTTTAAGACTGAGGTGCCATTTTAAAACTTAGGATGTTCGGTACTTAACATATAGTTCTAAGTTGTATAAGGGCTTTTTTAATATGATTTTATTGTGTGTTCAATTTATTTTTTAAATACAAGGGTTCTATAGAATATCGTCCTATGTTAGTTGGTAAGGCCCGATTTAGAAAGTTTTCCTCCAAAATATGTAGACAAGCCAGACAGAGCGAGAGAGACGGCAAATGTCGTTGCTAGGCGACGAGTCATACGATATGACGTAGTTGATCACCCGAGGTAGATTCGAACTCTGATTCGCCAAACTTGGACTCTTCCAGTGGCGCTTTTCTGGCCAGAAGACCACTGAACGGCCAGTCCTAGAAAAACTTACGGTTGGTGTGGGTGTCGCTCTAAATTCTCATTTTTCCACCATTAAGTTTTATCTTATAATCTACCTCATTTCTCGCCCTAGTCGGCCTTCAAAGTTGTGAACTGTTTAATTTCGCTCGCGAGTGTTGCTTTTACCGCCTTCGCGCCGCGCAATCTGACTGGTGTCGTCGGTGTCATTCGCGTGTGTGACTGTGAGACGGTGATAGGCCTCCATTGGTTGGATTCCCACCCACAACAGATGACGAGATCGCCCCCTGGTCCCTCACCAGTAACCCCAGGCCTGGGTAAGCTCCCCTCTTCCCATGGACGGCGGAGCCAAGCAGCCATCTCCCTGACTATCCCTCATTTATATTGAACATTGGAAGTCCAATGGTGAGTGAACTATTTTTCTTATTGTGTTTGTTATTTATCCACGATCTACAAAAGCTTCAAAATCCCCACTTAAACTGGTCCTTTGAGAAATTATTTTAATATTCTTTAAATCAATTGTTTTCAAAACCGCCATAGGAAACATAGGATATTACGCAGTGACGAATCGTAATTAAAAAGGTCATATTGTTTCGGGGTTCGCCCCCCTCGCCTTTGTTTAGTTTCTAGAGGGCGCTTTAAAATGTTGACCAACTTTTATTGCAAGTTCTTTAATATGAATTGTAATCTAACAGCTGATTACCTTCAGATGAATTTTAAAAGCCTGATAGTAAACAAGAATAGATCTCTGTCACTTCATAATCAACATTCACGTAATGTAGGTGAGTTTCACTCATACAGAATCATAAAATGCGCAATTTGCGCACGGGCCACCTCGTGAAGTATATTATGAAACTGACGCACCAAACGTTGTGATGTGAAATTACCAGCTGATACGAAACAGTGAAATAAAAGAAAAACAACGACTAACAAATGGCTCTTGCTGATGAGATATTAGCCAGGGTAAACAAATCCCTCACACCACTATTTCTGTCTCTCTACCACAACGGATCAAAATTTTAAAACGGGCTTTTGTTAGTTGACCCACAGTTAGGGCAGCCTTGTTTCATTGTCATGTTTTCAATCTTCATTACCATAAAGCTATTCTGGTGTCAAAATTCATAGATTACAATTGTATCATGACCTCTGAAGAACTTGTAAAACTTTGTATAAAGTTTCATTGCGTTACTCACTATTACTAAAGGCGGAAGATAGCCGGGAGCTAGTGCTAGGTTGATAATTCCACTCTGGAACTCGCTCCGAGTCAGTTTCAAGATCATTACAGATGGGAAAGTTGGTCTGCTGATCATTTAATGTCGGTGATGCAGTCTGTTGGTTATAGATAATTGGAACTCTAGATGAATGTTTTTGCTCATTTTGTCTTGTGACTTCTCCATTCGCTTCTGCTTCTTTTAGTTTATGTTTATCTGAAAAAACAATTATCAAATTAAACTACAATTTTTATTTAATTGTTCACTGAATGAATAACTAAAAAATAATTGGTGTAAGAAAACAAGTTAATTTCGCTTTGATTAAATTGTTATTGTTAGCAATATGTAATATTTATTAATATTTCAATTTTTCAAAACCCCGAAATCCAGAGGGAGTACCCGAACCCATGACATCGCTGAAATGGACCCAAGGTCTAGTGCGCTAACCACTACACCACTGACTCACCCCAAAACAGTTTAATACATTGCTGTGCAAAATCTCACTGTCCCAAAAAATAATAATAAATAAAAATACTTATCATTATGCATTACTTTTCTTACCCAATTTCTACAAATAATTGTGAAAACTCTCTAAATGAAATTACATTGCCAGATACAAAAGTCCACACAGGTATTATTTACACATGGACATAGCTACTATATTTTGACTTGCATAAAATTACAGGCACCAAATAAAAATAAAAATTCTTCTCTTTAACTAGAACTCCTACACTAATTTTGCTACAATGCCTCAAAATTATCACATAAGACTCTTATTGATGACAAAAAAGGTTGGTTAATTCTAATGATACCAGACAGTTTGGTTACTTACAATGGTGAAGCAGCTGCATCCAGGATTGAGAAAGGCCATTGCAGTTTTGAGTTAGTTTGACTTGTCTCAGCAAGGAAGCACTGGGCTCTTTGAACTGGAAACCTGTAACAACATTTCCAATAGAGATGAAATTATTTATTTTTATTATAATAATGGAAAAGCCTTTTGATCCCTGAATATTATGTAACGTCATAAAGTAGCTTTTAAATATACTATTAGAAACTGCCAAATCCCGAGTTTGTATAATCCACAGTTAAGATCTCAGACGTTCCTTTAAATATATTTATTTAAATCTTATAATCCTACACCACCACTTAAACACAAATTTCAAGTATTTTGAATTATTATGTGATTCATCAAAATGAACAAAGGTTACGGTGACTAACAAGTCAGCATAAAATTATCGGTCATGTTTGGAAATGGGAACAAGATGTAAAATGTCACTTTTCAACAGTCAGTTGATCTTGATTCACTGAGTCTTCTTCAAATAAAATGTCAACTAGTTAAGTAAAATAAGATTAGTTACAAATGTTTTTCTTATTAAAACACTTTTTAATATATCCAAAACTTATGAAAAAAATAAAAAGTCACTTATAATTTTTCTTCCATGAAAAAATAAATTATTTTTATTTACAATTTTCTAGTAGGCACCTACCGTAATGTAAAAAAATTGGATGGTGTACATCCTGTTCGGATCCTGCCCTGGCTCTGATAAAACTTGCCAACAGGATACAAATCGCATTAACACATTCATTGCGCGGGGCGAGAATTTATGCCCCGCGCGGCTGGCACCACGTAAGCAGGGCGGGATTTGTCGCCCCTCTCCCATGCCAACAACCTTGCTTCAGTGTGAGCCCAGCGTCGTTTGGGGAACGTTGTGACTGATTTCCGCGTTTTGTGTTTGGTTTACTCTAACTTTTGGCGCGCTTCGCTTCCGGTTTGGCCATTTCGTTCTTTCTCAGTGCGTTGTTTACGTAACTACTGTGTTGTGCGGAGTGTTGACGTAGTTTGTGTGCTATATGGAGCTACTCAATGAGAGTGAATTGATTGAAAACGTGTTTTCTGAGAATGAGGATTCAGAATCCAGCTCTGGGAGTATGACTGTGGGCGTGTGGGGTTGAAAAGTAGTTAGGGATTGTACAAGGACCGGCACCAGGACCTAAGGACGTGAATTCCCGCCCCGGACGTGACGTCACCAATTTCAGCCAAAATCGACACTGAGACATCTAGATTCAACATTTTGGACTTCCTGACATCATTTTTGAATACGTAATCACATTATAATTTTGGAGCATTTTTGGGTCGTAATACTCATAATTTTTAGCAATGAACGTGTTAATGGCAACACTCATGGTCAACAAAACTCATTTAGCTAATTAACTGGAATATTTTGTGCATGTGAAATACGTAACCGACACTCACCTGCACCAGATCTAGGCACATTGCCGCCACTCGCTGCAGGAATGCCAACTGTTGGAAATGGAGGAACTGCAACAACAAATGTGTAAAAAAAAAATATAGATAAACTAAAGACATAAGGAAAACTAAATGCCTAATTATCGTTTGACAGGAGTTCTTTACATGATTTATTTATTTATTTACAATTGTAGTACCGTATTACAATTTGATTATTGTGTTGCAAGTGTCCAACATATTCAGTCCACTGTTTAATAAAGTAAAATCACTTATAAAAAAACAATTTTTCTTGTCACTCATACATATCAAGATCGCATTCATCCAAAACAGAGTAAGCCAGGCCAGAGCAGACACGTTACCCCACCCCCACAGACCACAAAATTTGATGAGCACACAGTGACATAGGCCTACTCATCAATGCTACAACATGTGCTCTCAATCAAAAATGATTTCAAGCGGTGCTTGAACACAATGGGGTTGTCAGCAACCTGTTTGAGATGGCTTGATAAGCAGTTTAGCAGCCGTACTCCCATTTGTGCAGGAAGTCTACCACCAGCCACAAGCCTGTGTTGGTCCACTCTACATAGTTCTCTGGACCTGGTATTATACGAGTGGATTTCTCAACCTGATGTGGACAAACATGATGTGGAATTTATCAGAAGAGCCAAGGTTTAGTAAGAGTGATAAAAGAAATTAATAGTTCCGGATTTTTTTTAGTTATAAAATAGGCTATTTGATTTAAGACCCACAGTACTGACCTGTGTTATGTTTTGGTGCATTGGGCGTTCTTAGAATTGTATTTTCACACCTCAGCCTGAAGGTGGAACCTGTACATGAATTATTAGTGATTTAGGCTTGCATCGAGCTCAAATTCTCTTCATGATAATTAAGGTAAAGTCAAAACCAAACGTGTATGGAAGAAGCAAATTTGTTAGGTGTTAGTTTGATATTTGAAGACAGCCAATTGCAACAAAATTTCAAATGTGAAAACATTACAAAAGTAAGCCATTAGAGGATTAATGTTATGACTAACAAGAAATTAATTTTTTTAGTATCATTCAGGACATAAACTTTCAAATAAAAATTGTTCATATTAATTTCAAAGTCTTCCATGTACAGTACACTCTCGTTCATCGGAACTAATGTGGCGGACGGCCGGTTCGGATGTCAAAAAATTCCGATGAAGCGGAGTCCGTCTTGAGTCATCGTTTCCGCCCGTACGGTGACCTATCGTGATTGTATTCACTTTTGTTTTCAAGGTAACACAAGAGATTTTATGAAAATAAGGCACTCAAACTTTGAACATGGTAACAATGAACCTATAGGAATAAAAACAGCGCAGCAAATAAAGATACAAAATCTTTTATTCTCATATTCCACATTCATATTCTACCCATATTCTAGCAGTCAACTGACTTCCACGTAACACAGGTGCAGTCGCGACGCGAGACAGACTGAATGACAGTTTGAGTTTGGGAAGCGGTCGAAACGGATGTTCACTTCCGGCCCCCTTCCTCTTTCTATTTTTGTGTGAATATTCCACGGCCTCGTAAATCACATCGATGGGTACAGATTATGGAAAACGCCTGATGACGTTTGATGCAAAATGTGATACTTCCCTGTTGTGCGGATAGAACGAATGGAAATTGAAGGCGCTAAAACGGAAAAATTATTTATTTTGTAAGAAAAAAAAAATTAATGATAACCAGATTTTCAGTTCCGATGAAGCGGAGTTCCGATGTCGCCGAGTCCGATGAACGAGAGTGTACTGTAATTTGATCAAAAAAATAATTACTGATCAATTATCATGGTTAATAAGCACTAAATTCAAAAGTTAAGTACTTACTCTCACCAAAAGACGTCCCTGGAAGACGGTGTGGAGAATTTACTGAAGGGTTTACCACTGATGAGGAATTTACGTTTTGTCTACCTATAGCACAAATAATAAAATGTGAACAAGCTGTATATGACAGAACAGAAAAAATATACTAGATATTACGGTAAACTTCCTCTAATCCTCTAATTCCTCTAAGGTGACTTGACACATGCCAAATTTACTAAATATTCCAGATTACAGCATAAATGTCAAGAAAATGTGAACTAAAAAATAGCCTACTTTAAATATATAAAAAAAAAATAATCTTACTACTATTAGTATAAAAATATTGCATAATATGAAATGAACTGTCATCATCAGCATATAGGCATATTTTGCTTTGAATGATATCAGAAACTGTAAAAGGCAAACCCCTTACATAGCAAAGGAATAAAAGAAGTCCTAATATAGATCCTTGAGGTATGCCATGTTGAATTTCAGCAAGAGGAGAACAATTGGAAACTAAATGATTATTTTTTAGCTGTTTGATCTCAGATATTGTGACCTGTGTGTTAAATATGAATTGAACCACCTTAAAACACAGTCATCAATGCCAATTTTATTTTATTTTATTTTATTTTTTTTTTGCAATAGTAACTCATGTGACACACTATCAAATGTTTTATTCAAATCTAAAAACATTCCCACAGTTTTTTCTCCTCTATCAACAGACTTTATCACTGAATCTATAAAATCTATGGCAGCAGTGATAACAGATCTAGATGGTCTAAAGCCATGATGCTCATCATCATGTAATTAATTTGTTTATAAATAAGTTAAAAATTGGTTATACACTATTTTTTCATAAATTTTGGATAAAGTGGGTAATAAGGACAATGGCCGGTAATTATTTACGATTTTAGCATCAGACTTTTAATGTACATGTAGCACTTTTGCAATTTTGAGTTTAGACGGAAAAATCCCACAGATCAAAGAAGAGACAATTAAGTGAACCAGGGGTTTGACCAGTTGTTTTCTTGCATACTTAATTACTATCATTGGTATATCATCAGAACCTGTTGTAAATTTGTTATCAAATGAATTCAAAATTTTTTAAAATATCTTCATCAATAATTGATTTGAATCTAAATTTTTTGGTAGGAAAGCATTCAGGTTCATTTATAGTTCGGCTGTTTTGTGACAAATGTGGAACTATTAATGAAGTAACATAATCATTGAAAAATGTATTAAAGATACAGCTTATCTCGCTAGGTTCAGTAATAAGTTTACCATTTAAATAAATTTCAAGTTTTTTTACAGTTTTTTTCTTATTTGAAATTTCAGAATTTACAATTTGCCATGTGAGGGCAAGACTTAATAGACCCCCAGTATTTCTCTGGATTCAGCTAGGGCCTAATTACTACAATTTTCTTTCTTAATGGCTTGCCTAACTAAGAGCTTTTCCCCCTCCAAGCCACAAGTCATAATATTTATGTTTCCCTTACAATCACTACAAGTCACTTACTCAAATTTGTTTTTCCTGAAGTTTGAGGCTTGAAAAAAGAATTGTTGGAAAAAGACTGGTTCAAACTACGATTAGGAGGAGGCAGGAATTCATCACCACCTACAAATAAAATGAATATTAGTTGAAGAAAACAATTATTTTCTAACTAAAAATTATTTTTAATTTAGTACCATACTCCCTCACAGTGACAGACACCCAGTCACTATGAAGGAACAAGAGCCAAAATCCATTGTTAGAAATTGAAATCTCTTTCTACACAAACTTTCATAGCAAAAGACATGTTACACCTATTTTATCAAGAATAAAACTTTTATTTTAGTAAGTGAAACATATGACAAATTCTACATGAAAAAGTTAGTTCATAGAGCCTACTGTTTTACATTATACTAGCCAAGTTTAAAAAAATGGGCTTGGCAAATTAAAATTTCCAGTAAGGTACTGATTATTGAAAAAATGGGCTTACTTGACGAATCCTCTATAACAGGTTCTTCTACTTCAGACTGAGATTTATATGACAAAGCATCTTCTTCATTGTCACCTAAAAAAGGATTTTTTGTGAATTAATTATTTTTATTTTATTCCTTTCCATGTACAGGAAACGCTAATACAAGTATATTTGTAAATATTGTATATATGCACGCACACAGAAAACGGCTCGATTCCCTTCAAACTTAGCAAATAACTTATTTGTGGAATGAAAATAATATTTTTTTAAGTCTTTATGCTAGGAAAAGCTAGGGTTGGCACTACTGGTGCGCTAGCGAGAAGATCGTTCCAACGAGAGATCCCGGTTTTAGGCGATTTATTTAAGTTTCAATACATTAGCCGAGTTGTTTTGCGTTCTGCAACAGCTTAATAGTAAACCGGTTTCGTTATCAAGAAGTAATATCTGGCTGAACGAACTTCAGTAGCGAGGACAGTAGTGTATGTCGTGCTGTGCTGTTCACGTGGTCGTACCACCGCCGCCGCCGTTCGTGTCGTGTCGTGTGTACAAGTTCAGGTGTTATAGCTTGCGTCTAAAAACTTTGCCTTTTGAGTTAACACTATCTGTGAAATTGTGTATTTTTGGGTAAGGTAACAAGCTAATGACTGAATTAACTTTGGACAAATATTTTACACCGCAGTCGAGAGGTGCATAACGATACAGGACCTCCACACCGGAACATCTAGAGGAATACCTCACCGAGATGGGAATCGGCGAAGAAAAAGTAGGCGAGCTTTCACACGTTCAACTAATGCGGGATGTCGCTAGTTTATTAGATCAAAAGTTGGATGAAAAGTTTGATCAAAAACTTAGCAAATTAGAACCAAAGAGGACGTAGCTAACCTCTCAGAGAGAGTAGCCGAGCTTGCACAGGAGAACGGACAATTAAAATGGCAGATATTAAGCCTACAACAGCAGGAGAAGGCTACGGTGAATAAATTGTTGGATTTGGAAAGTAGGTCCCATAGAATTTTTGATCTTCCATGGATTAAGATTTGATGAGAATACCAGAGACTTTAATATTTTTTTAAGTCTTTATGCTAGGAAAAGCTTATTTCATTATAATCTAGAATTGAAATTTTAAAAGTTTTAAATTGGTCTTAAGAGAGTTTATAGTAAAAACAAGCGAGTTGCTGAAAACACCTGATTCCTCTAGTATACACCACTTGTTTATACTTTCAACCACATGTGGTTTATTCCATTAGCCAGTAAATAAACTACCGAATAATGATACTATTAAAAAATTATTTATCAGTTTTTTAACAGTACTTTATACTGATGGTTATGGCTATTTGGTTAGATTAAAGTAAAATATAAGGAAAAAACAACTAATCAGTTTGCAATTAAATTTTAAAACAAAAGAATGATCAACCATGATGAAATCAGGTGTTAACCGTAGAGGTAAAATATCCACGTGTCATAGTTTCAACAAATTCATTAAAGAGTGCAGCACCCTTAAACTTATATTAAAACATCTCGAAAGGCTAGTGAGCGAAGCGAACGAGGCGAGTGAGTGGAGCGAACGAGCTCATCTTGAAAGAAAAAACCTTTTGGTTCTGGCATTTAAGCGTACTACTGTGTGTAACGGATATTACTATGATAACAAAGAATTGTTTAAGTTTACCGAGCAAAAGCTCGGCTCTCAGGTACTATTTACTATCCTCGCATGATACTTATCTCCCCTAACTACCCTACTAGGAAACATAAACTGTTCCAACTTACTTTGAGTGATAGATTCGTAAAAAAATGTATTATCTGAATTAATGAATTCTGTTTTTGATATGCGTCACGAATTTCAGCCATGATTCAGGAAAATACAGGGTGCGGCAAAAAAACCAACCTATTTTCTTTCGCGCACCGCTCAGCGACAGAACATCTGAGAAAGGTGGGGGTAGGCTTGTTGAAACGCAAATTTTATGCCATTTTATTAGTTATGGAGTAGCGGTCGCTTAAACAACGCTAGTTCCTTATCAAGACGTATTTTAATATTGGTGGTTCAATCATTGCTACTTAGCGGCAGTTTCGTGCATTCTTTCAATCAGGTCAACATTTAGAATTCCGAATCCTAGCACAATTATGCAGTGGGTTACTAACTTAAGATCAACTTGTTTTGAGTTGAAAATGAAGCCAACAGGCCGTCCAAGGTAAGCGTACGCCAAAGAACATGGATGGAGTCCTTGCTGCTGTGTGGAAACAGTCCTTGTCGGCCCGTTAGAAAACAAGCTAGTGATTTGCTGGTGTCTACGCCAGAAGAATTTTGTCAAGATAATTGAACTATGTACACTAAATGCTATTAAGGGATAGTATTTCAAACCCATCACATTGTTGTGGACACCCCGGGAATCGAACCGGTGACATCTTGAACCAGAGTCCAAGACGCCAACCAGTATGCTAGCGAAATGACTTGAACATGGCTGACCATTCGGTTTGACAAATTTTGTGGTTCGATATTAATCCCCATCCATACCAATTAATTGGCTATTGTTCAGTAATTAAAGCCCACTGACCATGCAAAGCAAAACATTTTCGACAAACAAAGGAATTGATTTAAAAGCTGATAAAGAAATATTAATGTTTACTGACGAGAAGCACAAAATACGCCCCGATAACGAAAGCGTGTTATTTGACATGCTTAATGTAAAAATGTAGGTTAGGTGACCACTACTCAATGACTACTAAAATGGCATAAAATTTGCTTTAAAATAAGCCCACCCCCACCACCCTCAGACGTCCTGTCGCTGAATGGTGCATAAAAGAAAATAGGTCGGTTTTTTTGCCGCACCATGTATTTATTTTCTTAATGCTTCTCTAATATTCTTCCCTAATTTACTGAACATGTTATCTTATTTTGAATACTGTTTGTGGGATACTTAAAGCAGCATCCACACTGGGCGAACATTCGTGATGAACTTGCTCGGCGAACACAAAATACGGTATCAGCTAACATTTCTCATGAACAATTACTGGCCATATTACTTACATTCTATAAAAACACCAACAAACAAACAAAAGTTCGGTAGAACATTGTTAGGTGAACATGTTCGCCCAGTGTGGACGCAGCTTAAAGTTCAGCTTGACATTATCTTCTGATTTTATTTTAAGTTCTTCATATAGTAAAATCATTTTAAGAAGGAAACAAAAAAGAAAAATTTGGTGATAAAAATTATAACGTAGTAAATATGTTTAAGCTTAAGAAGGATTTCCAAACATGGTTTACTTACTAATTACAATAGGATCTCTTATGTCAGGTCCTTGAGCAAATTCAAAACTCTTTTCATCTGGAACTACAACATAATTTTATTAAAAACTGTAAAAAGAAATTTTAATAAACTATTACAACATAGTGTCAACTGTAAATTCAAATAAAACCTTACTTAGGAATAATATATTTTTATGGGTCTATTTATTGATTGATTAAAATATACTATAATTTCAGTCATTAATATTTCAGATTCTTTCTTCAATTTATTTTGATTAGTTAGAATACCAAAATATACCCCTGTTGCAGCAGACCTGATGCATACTTAGTGAATTTCCAATTCCAGTAGATCTTTTATAATTTGTTTAATCAACCAAATATTTAGTCATAATCTCATTAATTATTCCCTCACAAAAATATAAAAAATTACCTTTCTTTGTATTACATTTTTACATTGATTATTTTATATACATAAGGATAGGTGAGGATATAGATAATAGTGATGGTCAAAACCAGGAATTTCAAATCTCGAAACCAAAACTTGAAAAATCAAATCTTAATAAGTTAAGTAAAGGGAAATAGAGGCAAAAAAAATGGCAGACGACACTGGCAGTTTCTCTTTGTCAAAAATTTCAGTTAGCAGTGTTGCACTTGCCTGATAGTCGTATCGCTGTGTTACCAGATAATCGTACCGTACCATTATCGTATCAGACCGATCCTAATTTTACCGTGATAATGACTCGTGTTCACAATGTCATATTCCGTTTGAGAATTATAAACAATCTAAACATATATAATCATTATTTAATCTTTTAAAAAGGGAAAAACGTATTTCATAACTTTGTGAATATTTATAATCAAGAGATCAAGTTACCTAGCATACAATGATTAATTATTCTGCTGCTGGAAACACTGCGAAGGTGAAGTCTACTGCACTACTCAAACAGACAACCGACGGTCCAATGTCCTTCAAGCCATTAGTAGATCGCGATTTCAAGATAGAAAAACGGATTAAATTTTTTGGCTTTAAATGGGGCATAACAATGCTGTTTCGCGTTGTTACAGTATTTTACGCTTATTTTGTTCTGAAAACCGCAAGCCAACCATCTATTTCGTGATTCATTTCATCTCATTATAACGAAACAAATGATAGACTCTAGTTGTACAAAGCAGCTTGCTCGCAATCAGCCAATGGGATTCTTCATTTTATAAAACATTTAAAAGAATTACATAATAACATACTCGTAACATACTCGTGAATATTGACAACTGCTGACGAGGTAACAGTGGGATTGTATATCCTTAGAATTCATGATCAACATCGATATTTTCTTACTTCCGTAAAAACAATAATAATGATGTTAAAAATACCGACAGTTTTAGGTTTCACTTCTTGAAATTCGGCAATCAAAGCTCAAAACTGAAATTTTTCTAAATTTTTGGTGTTTTCGAGATTCCAGTTTTTGTATCGACACATCAATAATAGATAGGGATTTAGGGACCTCAAAATGAAAAAGTACCATTGTCTAGTGATTAGATCTTAACGTAAGTACTACTGTAATAGCAAAGTCCATTTAGCTACATTTATTTTCATAATGATTGAATATTTCAAAAATCTTAACTTTAATGACTAGATTATTTTAACACAAAGAAAATAGATTCTCAATAAGTTGAAGTGAACTAATTGTGTTCTGTTTTCCTCAGTTCTTTTGAGGGATTGGATAATAATCAACAACTCACTTGTAACAACAGAGTTGTTCCTACTTCCGCTACTGCTACTGTGCTCATCTGTAACTGTGACAATCAAATTAACACTGGAGGAATTCTGCAATAATGATATGGTTATTTATATTTATATTAGTGCAACAATAGCGGAGCAAAAGAATAAGCAATATTACTGAAATTTTCTTCTATTATGTTGTCTATTTATGCTAGGCATTTTTTTTATATTGATCGTCCAGTGCCAAACACTGGTCTTATTATTTATGACTTGATAACATTGTTTGCTCAATGACTAAAAGAAACTTGGCTTAGAATAGGCCCTAACACAATTTAAACAGCCTGCCACTATGACCTTAGACATTTATAACCCAGCAACTAAGCCCAATAAATTCTTCAAAGCATGGATATTTAATAAGTGGTACCAAAAGGTAACTATAGTCATATATATGTTGTTGTAATATTTTTTACTAGCCTACTTGTTTATTTTTTATATTTTTCCCCCCTGACAAATAAAACTTTTAAGATTAAATTAAAGATTTTCTTATTAATTTTTAGAAAATGTCCCAGTTAGAGCTGAAAGTCATGGTCTAACGCATGTTTTGGGATAACAATCAAGATAGCAAAGGAAGAGTAACAAAGAACCTTATAGCTTGATTATAAAAGTCTTGTTAACTTGAAAACAAGTTAAACACAAAGATAAAACAAGATTGAAAACAAAGTACCTGACCTTAAATAGGTAAATGTCTGAGTCAGAAATGGCAGGCAGTCAAATTTTGCATATTAACATAATTTCAAAGTACTACTTCTATCATATTCAACCTTTTTGAGATCAGGTTTGTAGCATTTTACTCTACATTCAAAGACTTTAAAAATTGTATATAACATGGCATAGGCCAGTACAGTTTTTTGTATGACTTTCTCTAGGGGTTTTCCCCATTTTATTTTGTACCCACGCTGAAAATTTGGCAACATTGATTGTTTTCATATACTACAGGGTGTCCCTGAACTCTCTACCAACTTTTTCAGGTATTATTCCTGGGCCATAAACAAGTCAAAATATCATATTCAAAATTTCGAAAACTCAAAAGTTACTCGTATAGCCGCCATTTTGTTTTTTTATAGAAAATAAGTTTTATTTCCGTAATGGATCATTGTATTAAGTTAATATTTGGCATGCACTTTCATCATAGCAATACCCATTTTCAAGAAAAAAGTTATTTTTTTCCAATGTGTATTTTCAAAATGGGGGCCATTTTAAACTAAAATATCTCAAAACCAAAAAATTTTATAAAAATTTTATAGGTCACAAAAAAGTTGACGAATTTAATTATCTAACCAATGGTGCCAAGTTTGTAAGGATCTGACAACAAATAACGGAGTTATTGAGATTTTTCAATTAAAATTGCTTTAATTTGCATTAATTACAATGCAAAATCAATGTTTTTATGAAGAAAAATCTCAATAACTCCGTTATTTGTTGTCAGATCCTTACAAACTTATTGGCACCATTGGTTAGATAATTAAATTCGTCAACTTTTTTGTGACCTATAAAATTTTTCGGTTTTGAGATATTTTAGTTTAAAATTTTAAAATATACATGGCCCCCATTTTGAAAATATACATTGGAAAAAAATAACTTTTTTCTTGAAAATGGGTATTGCTATGATGAAGGTGCATGCCAAATATTAACTTAATACAATGATCCATTACGGAAATAAAAATTATTTTCTATAAAAAACAAAATGGCGGCTATACGAGTAACTTTTGAGTTTTCAAAATTTTGAATATGATATTTTGACTTGTCTATGGCCCAGGAATAATACCTGAAAAAGTTGGTAGAGAGTTCAGGGACACCCTGTAGATATCCCAAAAAATATTGCAAAGGTAAACTTGCTTATACTTTTAATGTATGCTCAACACCTCTCTCGCTCCTAAACCATGAAATAAATTATACTTTTTATTAAAACAAAAAATCAACAAGATGAAAGAAAATCACTTGATCTAGGTTTTAGTTATAATTTTAACATAATTATTTTATACGATTGAGGGAGGACCTTTCCTGATGGTTTTGAAGTAGGTTGAAAAAATTTGGTCAGTGGAACATTAGATGTCTTGACATTTGATTTCTTGGTTTTAGCAAGAAGAGAAGGTTTTGATGGTTTGGCTGGAAAAGATATTACTGAAATCACTAACATTCACTAAAATCATTAATCTTATTTAATGGTCTGACTATAGACCTGTGATTACGATTATTTGGTCGAACAATAATATTATTGGTCTAATGAAGATAACTGCTCCAAGTTTTAGAAAATTTTGGTAAAGCCGAATCATACAAGTCATTATTAATTTCTGCTGTTACAGAAGCATTTTTTCCGTTTTTACAGTATTTAGGTTAATATAATGTCTTACATTTATGCTTATAATTAAGTAAATGACTTATGTTCTTCAAAGAAATATTAAACATCTGTAAAACAATAATACACTGCAGTCTTTTGAGAATGAAAAGTTACAATAAATACCATAATAAACAGTTAATTCAGAGCCATAGAAAATACAGTAGAATTAAAAATTATTTTAATTATTTTTTGTGAATTAATTGCATCATGTGTCACATCTCTATGGGTTTTTTATCTCCCATGAGAAAACAGTGTTATTAAAAAAAGCAGGTGCAGTGATCAGAAAAAATATAATTAGATGTTAAGGTACGGTACAAAAACTACAATGCCTATTTAGAATGACAATCTTTCATAAGTAAATGACAGAAGATCAATCCTAAGGTATACTTAATTTTACTTATTTTCGGACAAAGGCAAAAATAAAAAAATTCAAATAGAATTAATAGATAAAGATGATTATTAGAATTAACGAATTTTATGTATGAAACATTAATGTGTTAAGTATAATGTATTTTTTTTTTCTTTTTTAAGTAGGTATAGTCTACTTAATTCTAAAATTGTATGTTTATTTTTAATTTTTTCAGAGGAAAATTAAGAATTTTGTTAGTGCCTAAAACTCCCATGCCAACCTAAAGACAACTCGCCCAAATTAATAGATCTTGTCAATTTGGTTTTATTCGTTTATTTAATAGTTTTAATTGACTATTGTGCCATAAAGACATTCCATTGTATATTTCTACTAGTGACAAATAAAGAATATTTGATGTTTGACTTGACTGTGTATTATGTACTCACAAAAGGTATTGCCAAAACATATTGCACTTAATTAACTATTGTGCCATAAAGACATTTCATTGTATATTTCTACTAGTGACAAATAAAGAATATTTGACTTTTTAATTATCTGTGTATGTACTCACAAAAGGTATTGGTAGACAAAGGAGAGCTTTTGGACAGCCAAGTGGTGGGAGAGTCAAACTCTAATCTTGGGTTAGCACTGGTAGAGGATGCTGTAAAACAAATTTGGTTTAAACAAAAGCCAAAAGAAATTGAGTTTTAGAGCTTTACAATGGTATAGCTTCTAGATCACTTATTAACGAAAAACATTTAAACTACCTGGTTACCGCAAAGTGATCCTAAAATGTAGGTGAAGAAATCTATGGATTCAAGCAATATATGCTCAATTTGAAGTGTATGACATCTAGTTATATACATTCCTCTTCATCGTTGACGTATGAAGAGGTCGGTAAAGCTTTAATGTGACTTTCCATGGTCCTTCGCCTATTGACACAGACTTACACAAGTTCTTGTGAGCCTGTGGCAAGACTGCAATACAGACTAGTAAGATTCACGAAAATAGTCCGATGAGAGTTGATACATTGTTGCCAAATTTATTCTGAAACATACTTTTATACTGTACTAGCTGTTTCCCGTCACGGCTTCGCCCGTGATTGAATTTATTTTTTAGGTAGTAAAATCTTTTAAAGAGCAACGAAATCTACTTCCTTAAAAATTACATTAAAACAATGAAGCAGAATGAGTGGAGCTCTGAAGGTATTTTGCAAAACCTGTTGTTAGTGAGTAAAGGTTTCTTAAATAGAAAAGGTCCTGAGATCCTATGAGCAAATAGGAACGAACATGTCAAATTTCAACCACGTAGGCCCTACAGTTATTCTGAAGTCATATGGGGCGGAGCCCTAAAGAACATCAAAAAATATATTTGCAAAACTGTTTCTTAGTGAACGAACACCTATTATCAAAACGGAGCGTTTACGTTAAACTTCAAACCGTAGGATCTATGGTAGTTTTGAGAATTTGTGGGGAGGAGCCCTAAAGGAAATTTGCAAAATTGTTCCTTATTGATCACCTATGAGCAAATAGGAACGTCCATGTTAAATTTAAAACCCGTTGGCTCTTGAATAATTTTGAAGTCAGGTGGGGGGTGCGGAGCCCTAAAGAACTTCAAAAATTATATTTACAAAACTATTGCATAGTGAGCACCTGTTAGCAAAACGGAACATCCACGTTAAATTTATAGCCCCTACATATGGTAATTTTGAGGTTCTATGGGGCAGAGCCCTAAAGGAAATTTGAAAATTATTTTTTAGTGAGCACCTATGACATAGAGGAGCGTCCACGTCAAATTTCAACCTCGTGGGCCCTAGAGTAACTTTCAAGACCTGTGGGGTGAAGTTCTAAAAAATTTTAAGAAACCATATTTTCAAAACCGGTCAGTAACTATAATTCAGTATATTTGTCAGTAACTATGACCAGAGGAACGTCCGATTAAAATTTAAACCCCGTAGGCCCAAAAGTAAATATTTTAAATTACACGCATATATTTGGAACACTTTGTCGTTTTGGCACACCATATATGCATGGTAAGTTGACATATTTTGTTTTTCTCTTAACAACAGCAACAATGACACCCCGGGATCTAAGGTAACCTTGAGGTTCTATGGGGTGGAGCCCTAAAGGAAATTTTCAAAATTATTTCTTAGTTAGTAACTATGAGCAAAGAGGAACGTCCGATTAAAATTTAAACCCCGGAGGCCCAAAAGTAATTTGAAGTCCTGTGGGGTGGAGCCCTTCAAGAACTTTGAAAACAATATTTTTTGCAAAACCGATTCTTTGGGAGCACCCATGAGCAAAAAGAAACGTCCGTACCAAATTTCAACCCCGGAGTCCCTAAAGTAATTCTGAAGTCAGGTGGGGCGGAGCTCTAAAGTGCTTTAAAAATTATATTTGCAAAACAGTTTCTTAGGGAGCAACCATGAGCAAAGAGAAACAGCCATGTCAATTTTCAACCCCGGAGGCCCTAAAATAATCCTCAAGTCCAGTGGGGCGGAGCCCTAAAGTGCTTCAAAAACTATATTTTTGCAAAACAGTTTCTTAATAAATATCTATAAACAAAGAGAATCGTCCATGTCAAATTTCAACACGTAGGCTATACAGTAATTGTGAGCTTCTGTGGGCCGGAGCCCTAAAGGGGATGTTTAAAGCACTTTTTTAGCGTCCAAGAAAAAAGAGATCACTCCAAATTTCAAGCGTGCAGGTTTCCTAATTTATATTTAAATTTGGCCATGCGGATAACATTATATTGAAATTTCGAAGGCCTGTGGGGCGGAGCCCTGGAGGAATTGTCAAAAATCGTTTCTAGGTGAACACCTAAGAGACAAGACGAACGTGTGTTTAAAGTTACAAGTAAACACGTTTGGTAGTTCCTGAGATTTCATGATGAGTCAGTCAGTAATCACTCCCCGCCAGGTTTAGCTTTGTCGCTAAGCTCACTCGCCACAATTATCCTCTAGATTTTTATTACCAATCTTCCCTCAATAATTTAAATAAGAACAGCTGTTTAAAAGATTAATATTATATTTTAATGTAATCATATGTTCCATTACAAAAATGATGCTTCCATAGGAATAACATTTTTTTTTTTTTTTTTTTTTTTTTAACTTCAATTTATTTACAATCTGTTCAAATTGAGGAACAATAAGTAAATATTATAATTCATAGCACAATTACAAGACCAAATTAAACATGAGTTAGATACCGATCATCAGCAGTACTAACAAAAGTTATGTTATGGGATAAAACGAGTTGGCAAATCAAGAACATTGTTTCTTTTTAGTCTATATATGTGTTGGCTATTGTCCAGAAGATTGACGGCAACGTGATTTGGATGTGTTTCAAGTTTTCTTATGTACTTATCACTAAATTTTGAAATTTCTTCTGTTACTAAGGGTATGGCACAGTCATTATGAATGGTGAGGTTTGACACAAACCAAGGAGCTCGTAAGATGCTTCGTAACGTCTTGGACTGGAACCTCTGGAGAATATCTATATTGGACTTGGAAGCTGTCCCCCATAACACGATCCCGTAGGTCCAAATGGGCTTGAGGACAACTTTGTAGAGGAGTAATTTATTTTCTATTGACAATTTTGAGTTATTATTGAAGAGCCAAGACATTTGTCGCCATTTCAGGTTAAGCTGTTGTCGTTTATGCCATATATGGCTTCGCCAGGTTAGACGTCTGTCAAGATGCATACCCAAATACTTAATTTCAGTGTGATCAGGCAAAATTACATTATTTAAATGAACTGGGGGGCATGTTTCCATTTTGGTTGTGAATGTTATATGTGCAGATTTATTTTCGTTAACCTTCACCCTCCATTTATTCAACCAATCCGACAAATCATTTAAGCTGTTCTGTAAGGTTTGGGATGCTGTATTAGGGTCTTCATGTGAACTTAAGAGAGCTGTGTCGTCAGCAAACGTAGAAATGAATATGTCTTGAGTGAAGGGGATGTCAGAGGTATAAATTAAATATAACAGAGGGCCCAGAACGCTCCCTTGTGGCACGCCCGATTTTATCTCGTGTAGTTCTGAGTAAAAACCTTGATGTTTTATTCTAAAACGTCTGTTTTCTAGGTAAGATCTAAAAAGTAAATAGTAATTGTGAGGTAAATTGCTTTTAATTTTGAATAGAAGACCAGAGTGCCAGACCTTGTCAAATGCCTGGCTTACGTCAAGAAAAGCTGCAGAACAGTATCGTTTCTTTTCCAGGTTCTGCCTAATTGTATCAGTTAAACGATGTACTTGTTGCACTGTAGAATGCTGTTGACGAAAGCCAAATTGATGACTGGGAAGTATCTCTTTCTCATCCAACAGTGGCGTAAGTCTTTTTAAAAGAAGTTTTTCGAAAACTTTCGATGTTATTGGAAGAAGACTGATGGGCCTGTATGACGTTACTTCGTTAGGGGGTTTTCCTGGTTTCGGTATTACAACAATTTCTGAAACTTTCCATTGGCAAGGGAAATATTCCAATCGAAGAATGGAATTGAATACAAAAGTAAGATATGTAAAGCCTTTGTCCGGAAGCTCTTTTAGCACCTTCGCCGTAATTAAATCATACCCTGGAGATTTATTTGAATTTAATTCATTGATGATGCACCTCTGAACTTCATTTTTAGTAAAATGCGGAATAGGAAAATCCAACTGGTTTGGAGAATCAAGATAGTCTTGAATGTCTGAGTTATCTATGTTACTGGGATGTGGCTTAAATACGTCAGAGAAGTGTGATGCAAATAACTCGGCCTTTTCTTTGGTGCTTTTTGCCCATGACCCATCGGGCTTTGTCAAAGGCGGATTAGCTGATTTTGGTCTTTTGAAGTTTTTGGTTACTTTCCATAACGAGTAGTCTGTTGCTTCCGTTGGGGAAAGATTACTCGTGAACTCCTCGAACCAATCATTTTTAACACGCTTTAAAAGCCTTTTCAAGTTTTGAGAAGCTCTATTGAAGTTTGTTTTAGAATTTTGATTTCGTGTGTTCTGCCAGATTCTTCTTAACCTACGTTTTCCTGCAATGAGTTTCTTGATGTGGACAGGGTAGTTAATTCCGTCGTTAGTTTTCAGTCGAGCTGAAAACGCAGGGGTTGCTTTCCAAGCAGACTGCTGAACGACATTGTTGAAGAGTTCAACGGCGTCGTCTATATCTCCATTGGTTTTGAGGGGAACAGATAGGTCAAGATTGTCGTTAACAAGTTCTTTAAAAAGTAACCAGTTGGTCTGTTTGTTATGCAAAGTAGGAGGTGCTTCTCTGGTGATTATTGTCGAGCTGACCGTTAGAATTACAGGAGAATGATCTGAAGACAGATCGAGGGATTGAGTAATGTCCGTATAATTAACAGAAATGCCTCTCATGATGAAAAAATCAAGCAGATCAGGTATCTTTTGCCGGTCTGTAGGCCAATAAGTTGGCTCCCCTGATGAGACAAATTGAAGATTGTTGTCCTCAATAGATTGTAAAAGTCTTCTCCCCCTTGGGTTATTCAACCGTGAGCCCCACAGTTGGTTTTTGGCGTTATAGTCTCCTCCAGAGATAAATCTACATCCTAAAGTATTGAAATATGCAGTAAATTGATCATCTGATATATTATGCCTCGGTGGGCAATAAAGGGCGGACACAGTTAAAGGGCCATTAAAATCTTCCACTACTATAGACGTGCTTTGAATATAGTCAAACTGGTACTTAAGAGCTTCATAGTGTTTTATACTTGATTTTATTATGACTGCACTGCCCCCGTGGGCTCGGTTAGATGGATGGTTTGTGAAATATAGGAATAACATGGTAACTTTGAAGACGTGTGGGGCGGAGCCCTGAAGGAATTTTGCAAAATCGTTTCTTAGTGAGCACCTAGGAGGCAAGACGAATCTAAGTTCAAAGTTTCAAGTAAATCGGTTTGGTAGTTCCTGAGATTTCGTGATGAGTCAGTGAGTGGGATTTCGCTTATATATATATATAGATAACACATGGTAAACATAACCACAAATGACGACATTGCAGGGTGGGAGGGGAGTGAGGGGGGACACAGCTGTTTAAATTTCCATTGGACTATTTTCGTGCATCTTACTATAGCTGAATTTACTCGTACGTACATTTGTGATTACAGCTGTTGATAACTTATAACAAACCTTTTTTCCTATTTGTAATAAAACTACATAGTGGTTTTGCTCATCAAGTGGCTCTTGGCAGCTGATCTAGCATCTCTATATCTCTCTCATTCACATTACACAATAGCCACCTTACATTCTATTAGAATTACATTGGAAATTAGTATTTAGCTTTCATTATCAATGGTTTTATTTATTTCAGAGGGGATTAAAGGGATAGAGCAGTTAAATTGTTGCGGGAACTACCTGAATACGTTTCGCATTGTTGCACCAACCATTTAGGGGTCTCTCAAGTCAAAAATTCATCGTGCAGTGATTCACCTGCTCCCATTTCGTGCCTTCACTTTAAGTCCGGAAAATGAGAGAGGTTTTAAATAAAAGATAAAGACTTGAGCTATTTGATTCGCTTTTTTTAAATCCATTTTGAGGTATAATGGTTCAAAGTTGACCAAAGTTGGATCTACTTTGAACTATTATAGCTAAATATTGATTTAAAATATAAGAAAAAAAAAGCGTATCAAATAGCCCAAGTCTTTATCTTTTGTTTAAAGCCCTCCCACTTTTATCGGACTTAAAGGCACAACATGGGAGCAGACATTCTGAGAGGGGAACTTTCACCCCCTCTTAAGGCAGATACTAAGTTAGTTACTCCCCAATCAGCGAAGGTATATTATATATCAAATTTTATCATGATATACTGTTAAATAAGTGGTTTATAACGTTTTAAAATGTTTCCCACAAAATTAATAATATGGAAAACTTGATTTGAATTTTCTCCATAGCCAGTTACTGGGAAGTAAGTTAGATCAATGATTCAAAATACTAAATTGTTTGTTTTTTCAAAGTTCTTTTAAACCATTTAGCTTAAAATTTCCTAATTTTCAAAACTAGGAACAGAAAATGTCAAAAAACCCATTTTTGATCCTTTTTTGGAACCCCATAAAACCCCGTTCCCACGGTCTGATCTTGCTGGGTTTTTTTAACTTAACCTGATGAATGCTGCATTACACCTCTGCACCAAATCTCATTAAAATCAGGGGATCCCTTTAATAGCTATCCCATTAATGGGCACAAAATATTTATATATAACATTTATATCAACGGTATTTTTGGCTTCTAGAGATCTCAATACAAAAAAGTAACATGGTCCTGGGCTTAGGTCTTACCATGACTATTATCGTAATAGACTATTATCGTAATATCCCTTGGGAAATTCGCTTAAAAACCAAATTACTTACAAGAACTTGATGATGTCAAGGTATTCTTGGGCCTTGAGGGTACAACTAACTCTGTAGTTGAGTCACTTTTTGTGGAAGCTGAAAAATTTAATGTGTGATTTTAAAATAACAAAAGGTTAATAGTGTTATGACCAACACTTTTGTTGAATGTATTTCTGCCTAGTAAATACATTAGCTTATTTAGGGCTGGTTTCTCCAGACACGTTTAATTTCAACTTAGTCTAACTCAATGTTAAACATATAGATAATTTTGGTTTAAACTTGAGTTTAGGTATAAACTTGCTTTGAGATACCGGCCCGTGGTAAACTTGTTATGGTTAAATATTTTTTTAGCAAATCAAACAAGTGCGGTAATAGACGAATTTAATAAGGCAATAGAGGAATTTAATAAGAATTTAATGAATTTCTGTTATTAATTTAATTAATAATAGAAGAATTTTATTTTTTGTTAATAAGGGATAAGCAAGACTGAAATAGTAAAATTTAATGTTTATCTTCATTGCTAAATTTTAAGATAGCCTACAGTAAACTTACTCAGAATTTTTCACTGCACGCATGTCAAGTCAAATCATTTATTGCTTTAGGTACATTTTGTAAAATTGGATATGTCTTAAAATACAAGTGAAATTGCACTATGTCATATTTAAATGTACAATCGAGAGATAAAAAAATCACAGATTTCAATTTACAATTACAAATAAATACATTTAACAATCACAGATAATAGAAAAATAAATAACAAATATAACCTAACAAAAACATAAAATTTAAAGTTGAGAACGTAGTCTACTGTTAAAAACTTATGACGCTATCTCTTAAAGATAGAAACTCCTGTAGCGAATAAAAAGGATTAGCCAAGAGAAAACTATAGTTAACACTGTTTCTACTTCGAGTCTCATGTTCATGAACATGTCCTCTCAAAGTGAGGTTAGTAGGTAATTCTTTTGAGATATACTTGACTACTTAAAAAATATACAAATTAATAACTATTAGAATTTTTAATGCTATAAACAAAGGTTTACAATGACACCTAAAACTAGCATTATCCATTATACAAATTATATTTTTTGAAGAATGAGAATGTTGGAAATTTTATTTGAATTTCTCCACCAAATCAACCCGTTATTCAAGACTGACTGAAAAAAACCCAAAATACACTATTCGCAAATAGTAAAAAGTAATATGATTTTTCAATCATAAGAGCAAAACTGAAGATTATTTTTCTCTTCAGACTGAAGAGAAAAATAATTTTAGAAAGTTTGGAAGGAATAAAATCAATGTGGGAATGCCAACTGCGTTGAGTGTCAACTTTTATTCCCAGAAATTTAACTCTTATCGGTAGCATCCTGAGCACAATCAGTGACCTTCCTGAGGCTAAACAATAGACTTTTTGTTTTTGACTCATTAAGTAAAAGGCTATTGGCTCTAACCAAATTGGGGCCTCACTTAAAGTGTCCTCAACAAGGTCAGAAAGGGTAGCCAATCTTCCACTCCTGTATAATAGCGTTGTGTCATCAGCAAACATGTAACAGCCTGAAGTGACATTAACAGGCAAGTCTTTGACCGATATTATAAACAATAGCGGCCCCAAAACTGAGCCTTAAGGCACGCCAATATCGATGTTCAAAGGTGCAGATAGGCTAAGACCGGTTTTAACTAATGGGAAACGGTTGACATGATAAGACTGAATGAAATTTTGATGTGAATCTTTGATACCATAAAATTGAAGCTTTGCTAAAAGTATCTCATGATCAATACAGTCGAAGGCCTTGCTCAGGTCACAGAAGGTAGCCTGAGCAAAGCCCCCGTCCTCAAATGTGCTGGTCAATCTTTGACAAGACGGTCAACAGCATTAACAGTCGATCGCCTTTGCCTGAAACCAAATTGTAAATCGCTAAAAATCCCATTATTTTCAAAATAATTTGTGATGTGAGCAGTAAAAAATTCCAATGTAAGTTAATTTTAAGAAATGCACATGAAATTAACACAAAGGCTACATAGTTTACAAGCATTTTGATTAACAAATCACATAGCCTAAAACATGGTCTTTTTTGGTCACTCTGCAAAACCAAATTAATTGACATCAAAATAATTATTTTATAATTTTTATTAATCATTTTACTAAAATGCTACCATCCTATGGCAGAGTTAACTGGGTGTGCTTGAATTTTACGGTATTTTTTATTATTATTGTTAATCTTAGAGGTTCTATCGTAAGTTTTGTAAACTATATTATGCATCTTTTTTGTACAAGATCTAGTGCATATTTGTTGATTAATGATCTGTTAAAGGTTGTCCTAAAAGAACGGTACAGGTAACGCTTTGTTACATACTCAGTGTGTAGGCCTACTTACATTTGCTGCTGAAATGGTTGAAGTATTTCGATAACACCTGGTTCAACAGATATTCACAATTTATAGACGTAATGGTAGCAATCAAGTTTGGACTTGGATCTTTATGATGAAAACCTGCAAAGAAAAATATTAAGAGTGAAACCTTTTGATACAATTTCCAGAACATAAAGAATGGCTTGTAATACTTTATTTATTTCATTTTGTGACTAAGGGCATTTCCTATGCTGTGAAAGGCCATTTTTTCATGAATGATATTGCAGAGTTAAGAAAAATCTGACGACCACAGAGAATAAGGCCGTCTGGTAACTTAAGCCGGGGCGGCTCATGAGATTTTTAGTGGCCGTGCAAACGACCAAAATTGGTGCCCCCTCCCCCTGTCCCAATGATAACATTAAAATAACTGGAGGGTCGTAGTCATGCATCCTGGTATGTCGTTACATACTGATTAAAATATTGCGATTAAAATGTCAGAAATGTTTAACAATTGGGAATCTCTTGCCAAGATTAACTTACAAACACCTGGGGACTAAAAGTTTTATAATGGCAGATAACAATACGCTGCGTCTTGATTTGATTTGATTACGGCAACATTGTTTTGATTCCAATAATTCAAGCATCTATACAATATTGTGTAAGTCAATGAAAACACTATAAAGTAGTCGAAAATATTAAAAACAACAAAATTATTTTCCAAAAGTTTGTTTTATGTTACTTTTATTTCAATGTAGGCCTGCTTGTTATTTTTTTATTTTTATTTTTTGTCAGATGTAATTGTTAATATTGGACCTGAGCCTATACCTAGTAACTTCATTATGCTCAGTTTGTACTATCACATTTCACCCATTTTACTTGTTGCCATTTAATGTCTTTCTAGAAATGTCGGTGATCTTTAAGTAGAGTGATATTTTAGTTGGTATGAATCAGTAGAAAAATAATGTCTAAGTAAAAAAGGCCACCAGAAAATTCCTGTTAGCCTGAAACTTATGACATAACCTGTCGTAATTGTGTTGATTAAAAGCAGGATAAATAATTGCTAATTTAGCTTTCAACTCATTTAAGAAATATATTTTAATTACTGTGTAAATAGAATTTTTGAAGTTTTAATTTCAGATTTTAATGAAAACACTTGCAATAGGCCAAATTCCATATAAGTTATTTGTTAGTGTTGCTTAAGCTGCAAGAGTGAATAATTTATTACAAAAATGATAATTGTATACGCTTTAAAAATGTGAGTTTCCCTTATACATTGTTTTAAATCATAATATTTTCTTTAAGGAAAAAAGGAAAACAAAGCCAAGGGATTTCTACATCCAAGGGAAAAATTAAGTTAAAGTGTTTTCATCATTAGTCAGAACTTCTACTAACTTGAGGTGGCGCCTTTTATTTCGTAAGGTGTTCAGGAAGAGGGTGTGCACATCTGTAATGGAATACAGTAGGCGTCACTCGTACTCTGGGGCGAAACCGGTATGGCAATTTCCAAAAGTCAGTAACATTGACTTTAAGGGGGGTGCGCACACCAGATTGGTACAGTATGGTAAAAACACTCCCGGGAGATCCACACCTTCCGCTGTCTTACCAAAAGTCGGTGAGAACAAATTTTAGAAGTGCTTGCCGGCCGTACGCTACTGGTATGGCATGTACCCTCTGATCGGCAGGCACGGAGTTTTTATTGTTCTTACCTCAAAACAACTTTACAAGGATATGGGTGTATTAAAGTTGATAGTTCTAATAAATAAGTTGAACATTATGAGACACCCTGAATATTTGAATCCTCGGAGACAAAATAACTATGTATTTTACAGTTACAGTTTTCTGCTTAAAGCATATTTTGGTTGTAATCGACCACTCAATTTTTTTATTATGTTAGGTTAGGTCAAATAAGGATTAGGCCCCTAAACCTTTTAACCCTTTCAGTGCTGGGAAAATATTAACATAGCCTAGCTAACTTTTGAAAAATGCTGGGGTATCATTCATATAATTTTAGCAAAGTGCTAGGGTTTAAAAGAAGAGGGAAAAAAGCACATGAGAAAAAAATTATCAACAAAATATAATTGACAACTTAAAAGTGCTAGAATACGACATTTTTGATATCTATGGTAAGTTATGGAGAATGGAATAAAATCATCAGTGTTTCACATTACAATCAAGACAACTGTTATCCTGTTTAATCCGCAGCATCAACATCGGCGGTGGTCTGATATAACACATATTCGGACTTTTAGGATGAAAGGCAACATCCGATGTAGTGAACCTTAACACTTTTTGTTGAAAAGCCGTGACCCGATAAATCGTACTTGAGCACTAAAAGGGTTAGCGCAGTGGCTCCCAACAGGTGGTCTGCGGACCCCTAGGGGTCCGCAAGATGTAATGAGAAATTGGAATAAACATATATATTTGTACAGTAACAGATTTCAGTTTTTCAACTTTTGAAAACTTTACCGAATCAACTTTTGCATCTGGCTTTATTCAGCAACCAACTCTAGCACACTCTAACGCCGCCAACTGAACTAGATGGTCGAATAGTTTTCTTTTATGCTTGCCTATAGAATGCGCACACAGCCTGATTGCAGCCGAATAGTGACAGCCAACTCATTTTTAGACAGTCAGATATTTTAGATGTACTGCTGGTGCCATTGCAGAATGTGTTGTTAACATAGGCATGATAAATCGGTACAGTGACAAATCATAAATGCGGGGAATCAGTACAGCTTGGGGTGACCATATTTTAACTGCGGATGCAGACATAGTAACATACTGGCCTCAATTCATCTGTAGTGAGATATTTGACATGATAGTCTAACTGAATATGATGTTTGTATAGATATTATGAATTTTCGAGGATTTTTTCACTTTTTTGTCATTACTAGGGCGATTTTAATTTTAGAACTTTTGGGAATAGGAATACTTGGAGAACTTCTTAATCACACTTCTCTCAATCTCAATCTATTCTTATTAGCCTACACCATAAGTATTTTAATTTCAGTGGCTTTATAAAACAGTCAGTCTTTAAAGCTTTTTTGTGGAAATTTACAGTATGCACACGGTAATTAGAAAATGGATTGTTGGTTTAAAAGTGGATCCTTAACGAGATAGGCCTAAAGGCGATGAAGATCATGCATTTGATACTGAACGTACCGTTGGACGCACCCTTTATTTCTTAAAAACTATGGCTTTTATAATTTTACGGTTTACTTATTTTCAACAATAATAATAAAGACAAAATTGAATATGAATTTTAAGAACCGATAAAAAATGGCAAATTTAATTCCAAAAACAATAAAAAATAAAATCTTTTACTTTGGCTTTTATCATGTACCATACTTGGTACTTTGATATGACACCATGTATTTAATACTATTAGCTTATCAGCAGCTAAGCTCATTATAGTTAAGAGGGGGGGGGGGGCGAATGAGAACATCAATAACTTTATGTTTAAGAATTAGTGGGGGTCCTTGTAATTATAGTGACTAGATGAGGGGGTCCTTGGAAAATTTTGATGGGAATCCCTGGGTTAGCGGGATCAGCCTTTAATAGGTTGTTGGTTTCTTACAATAATTCTACGGTAGTTTTCAAAGATATGATTCAGGACCCAGTTTTGTCATTTGTCATTGGTCTATCAATTAATGATGCTATCTAACGTTAGGTATAATAGATAATAGACAATGTAATTACAAACATTAATGAAGTTATAACTTTTACCGATGTATTAGAAACTAGTTTATCAGATCATTTAGGTCAAATTGTTCACTTTGAAATCAACCACAAAAGAACTAAGCAAATTAATCATTGTGTAGAAAAACGTTTTTTTAGTGACAGTAATATTCAAACTTTTATTGAAACAATTGGCAATGCACGTTGGGATTCATTATATATATCTAATAATTTTGATGTAAACAAAAAATATGAACATTTTTCAAATATGTTTGTAAGTATATTAAATGAAACATTCCCTTTGAAAAAAATATATGAAAAACCAAGAAAAGGTTCTTCAAAAGAATGGATGACCAAAGGGTTAAAAATATCATCAATAAAAAAACAACAACTCCACAAAATAGCTAAGACTTCAAATGATGAAGATTTTTTGAAATACGTCCGTAAATACAAACAAATATTTAAAAAATGTGTAAGATCAGCAAAAATATTAAATAACAATAGTAAAATACAAAAATCTTGTAACAAAATCAAAACTACGTGGAATATAATAAAAAAAGAAACCAGAAATAATGATTTGAAAAAAATCAATGAAATTGAATTAGATGGTATTTTATACAATGATCCAAACAAAATCTCATCAATTTTTAATGATTATTTTATTAACATATGTACAAATCTTAACTTAAACCCAAATATACAAGAAGCTATTCAAATAATGAAAACATCTAATTTAAAAAATAGTTTATTACTGAATTTTGAACCCGTATTAGAAAGTGAAACAAAACAAATTATAAAAAGTCTAAAAATGAAATGGTCGACTGGTTGGGATGAAATTCCTCCAGCCATAGTGAAAATATGTTATGTATACATACTATCCCCCTTAACTCATTTAATAAACCTTATGTTTGAAACAGCTGAATTCCCACAATTACTAAAGATTGCTCGAACAATACCTATTTTTAAAAGTGACAATCCAAAGCTAATTCAGAATTATAGGCCAGTATCTCTACTGCCAACTTTTTCAAAAATATTTGAAATAGCAATTTATAATCAATTAATAAACTATTTTGAATCAAATAATCTTTTAATGTCAAATCAATTTGGATTTAGAAAAGACAAAACTACAACTATGGCAATATCAAGTTTTGTTAACAAAGTGTCAACATTCCTTGATAAATCCCAAAATGCCGCAGGAGTATTCTGTGATTTATCAAAAGCTTTTGATTGTGTTAACCATCAACTATTAATTAAAAAATTAGAGTTTTATGGGGTAAAGAAAAAAGCGCTATTATTACTTAAGTCTTACCTCATAAATAGAATGCAAAGTGTTTCAATAAATGGCCAAAATTTCTTTGACATTCAAAGCAATATTAAAAATGGGGTGCCTCAGGGCTCAATTTTAGGTCCACTCTTATTTTTAATCTATATTAATGACTTACCTGTAGTTACTACAAATTGTGAGGTGATTTTATATGCTGATGACACCTCTTTATTATGCTCAGACTCTGACATTAGCAGCTTACAAAACATAATTGACTATAATTTAAATCAATTAGAAGAATGGTTTACAATAAATGGACTTAAGTTAAACCAAAATAAGACACAATTTTTGCAATTCATAAATCGTAACACAAAACAAATCACTTTAAATAATTTCCAGTCAATAAAAACAGTGCAAAATACAAATTTTTTAGGCTTACAATTAGACAACAATTTGAAATGGAAGTCTCATATTTCATTTCTTCTAAAAAAATTACATAAAGCATTTTACGCTATTCATTTTTTGTCCAATATAACCGACTTAAAAACCCTAAAAATGATTTATTTCGCCTATTTTCATTCAAGAATAATTTATGGAATTGAATTGTGGGGGAATTCAGTTGAAAGTAAACAAATATTTAAATTGCAAAAGAAAATGGTGAGAGTAATTTGTAAAAAACATCCTAGAACCCATTGTAAACCGTTATTTCAAAAGTTAAATATACTGCCATTACCCTCTTTATTCATTTTCAAAAGTATTATGAATATCTTCAATAGTAAAATTGATATTAAAGATTTAAATAATGATCATAAATTTAATACCAGACATAAATATATAAACTTTCATTATCCAGCTCACCATTCAAATCTCTTTCAAAATTCTCCATTTTACATGAGTATAAAACTTTTTAATTCTTTACCCAACAAAATTAAACATATAAATGATGAAAGAAAGATAAAAAAAGAAATTGGAAATTTTCTTCAAAGGGAATGCTTTTATTCAGTAAACGAATATCTAAATTTTGAGAAATAAACAATGAAAATTGAGAAAATGTATTTTAGTCATATTTTTTGTGCTTTTAAAATGTAAGAAAATTAATAATGTAAAAAAAAAAAAAAAAATTATAAATGCATATCACCTAAATTTGTTAACTCCAGTAGTATAAGTAAAAAACTATCAAAATTATTGTTTTTTAAAACATTGCCCAACGACAACATGTTGTGTTTATGCAATAAAGAATTTGTATTTGTATTTGTATTTGTAGAAACCAGACTGGAGTTTGGGCCCAGGGCGGTTGAGAGGGGGGGGGGGGCAGCGCCTCGCACCAAAACTCTGCCCCGGGCCCCAAAAGTTCTTTCGGCGGCCCTGGTTTGGGCCATTCCCCATAAAACCTTGCAAAATGACACAGCCATGACTTACAGCAAGCTTAGCTATAGCTATTTATAGTCTAGTTAGCTAGTTATAGTCCTATCTCTCTCCTGCCGTCAATAGCTTAAGTCCTAGAAAAAGTGGTTTGCAATAGACTTTTAGATTTTTTCAATGAAAATAACTTAATTTTTCCGAAACAGTTTACCTATCACCGTGGGAAGTCGACTAAGCTAGCTCTCATTGATTTCATAAACAAATGCATCGACGCCTTGGAGAGGGGAGAAACTGCAATTAATTGGCTGTTTTGTTGACCTCTCCAAGGCGTTCGATTGTGTCAATCACACAATTCTAGAAAAAAAGCTTCGAGAAATAGGAATAAAGGGTTAAGTCTTCAACTGGCTCAAGTCATACATCTCAAACAGACAACAAAAGACAATCATTGACCATAGGAACACATTAGGCAGAAAACAAATATTCTTCTCAAGTCATGGTAGTTGCACAGCTGGCGTGCCCCAGGGTTCAATCCTTGGGCCCATCCTTTTTAATCTACATAAATGACATCTCTTCACACCTTAATAAAGAAAATGTACTACTTTTGCAGATGACACCTCTCTTTTAAAAGACATAAAATCCTTGACAATCTAGAAATGACACTTTTTTAAAGCTCAATTCACTGGCACAATATTTTTCTGACATAAATCTCATAATAAATCCAGAAAAAAACACAATTTCTACACTTTCCAACAACTCAAAGACAGGCACAGTATGTGAGAGACTGCATTCAACCCCCAGCTGTCTTCTTGGATAGTCTTGAAATCCAGGAGTCCACAACAGTGAATTATCTGGAAGTGAGATTGGACAGTGGTCTGAGGTGGGGGGATCAGATATAAAAGCTTGCTGAAACTCTGCCAAAAAAACGTTTTTTCCCTAAGTTTAAGGACTATTGGACTTTCAAAAATGGTTTATCATAGTTTAATAGAAAGTTTCATTAGGTATTCAATAGGCCTAGTGCTGTGGGAAACTCTACAAACAGAATCTCCAGAGAATCTTCACCATCCAGAAACGAGCAGTTAGATGTATAGTTGGTTTGAAGCCGTCAGATTCCTGTTTTTTACATTTCCAAAATCTAGAAATTTTAACTGCACCTTCATTGTTTCTGTATGAAACTGTTCTGTATGTTGTAGAAAATAGCTTAATTCCATCCCATAACGACAATTACAATACTCGCAATAGATCTGTTAATCCATCATCTCAACATAAATTGAAACTTTAAGAGCAGAAACCGAATGAGGCCTGTTTAGGGTAGCCTGTAGGTAGAGGCTTTTTGGTGTTAAGTTTTTTCAACCTTACCACTAGAGTTAAGAGAAGCTTTCTAAGATCTTTCAAAGATACGTTAAAAACCTATCGGATCCAAAAATGTCATTATGACCTAGCACCCTTCCTTAACTAGCCTAGCCCTGACCTAAATGACCTGGTTCGACCTGAACGGCAAATAAAAAATTAAAACAACGGGTCTCTTGCCATAGATATGGACTACGGGACTACTACATTAAGAAGTAAGTATGTTAGCATTTTGTAATAAAAGTAAACTCCTGGAAACAAGAAATCGCATATCTATATTTAAACCAATAAAGTTTCATGACCTAGGGCTACACCTGTAACTTTAAAAATGATGTTAGGCTTAGGCCTACCTTGCTTGGCTGTCATTTTCACTCAAGGCAAATTTTGTCAGCTCACTCAAAATTGGGCTAAGATTAAGTTAAACGACACAAAACATATTTATATCATGTTCTCTAATTAGTTTAAAAAAAATTATAATATCCCGATTCAGAACATTAAATTATTACAGATCATACGAATTGAAACATTGAAACTATTTGAGGTTAAGTGTTTGCTTGACGATTTTGTTTACATGAAAATCTTTTTTTCTTCTTTTTTCCAAAAGAAGGCTTAGGTTTTTAAGGACCCATGCAACCTCTTTGGACCCTGGTTGCTTCCATAACTTTCTTTCTGAAAAGTGTTAACATTAAATTTTATTATTAATGTTTTACCTTTCGCCATGCACTGATTTGGGTCAGATTAAATATGTTCGATGGAAACAAACTATGGCTTTCGTACATTTATGTTCATGTTATGTAAAGATATTAACTCGCATGACCTGTTCTAAGGTCACTTGTTTGTATAAGATTACTGCTCCCTTACAAGATCAGCGTCAGCTAGGTAAACGGATTTAATTTTAACAATGATACCTATAGTTTAAATTTAATATTTTTATATTTTCTAATAGACACTTTAATGTACTTAAAGGTAGTAAAATAATTTGGCGTCGTTTTTCATTACAACATGTCATAAACAGGTCTGTAGTACTATGGACCTGTTTATGAGTCAACATACGTTGACTCCCTTACAAAATCAGTATAAGCTAGGTAAACGGAGGTAATTTTAACCATGATCCCTATAGTTTTAATTTAATATTTATATATGTTCTGATAGACACTTTAATATACTAACAGCCAGTACAATAATTTGGCGTGGTATTTTATTACATTTCCTGAACGGGTCCTTTTTCTTAAGACAGCAAGTGACAGCCAATTGAACGGAAGTCATTTTTACAATGATACCTATAATCAAACGATAAAATTTTTTATTTTCTGATAGACACTTTAACGCACTTAAAGGCAGTAAAATAACTTTATGTGGTTTTTTATTATAACATGTCATAAACACTAAGGTTACTGATCTTGTAAGGTTACTCCCTTACAAGATCAGCGTCAGCTAGGTAAACAGACATAATTTTAACCATTATCCCTATAGTTTATATTTTCTAACAGATACTTTAATGTACTTAAAGGTAGTAAAATAATGCAGTGTGGTTTTTCATTGCAACATGTCATAAACAGGTCCTTTGTATGTTTACTCCCTTAACAAATCAGCGTTAGCTGGGTAAACGGACGTAACTTTAACCATGATACCTATCATTAAATGTAATATTTTTATATTTTCCAGTATCCCCTTTTGTGTACTTAAAGCCATTAAAATAATGTGGCTTGTTTTTTTTATTACGAAATGTCATAAACGGGTCCTTTTGTAAAGATAGTAGGCTTTTTTTTCCTGGAAGATGGCCGAAAGTTGCAAGCTGTTCCGACCACTTCGTATCTTGGTTGAGTCAGTTCTTTGCTTACCCTAGTTTATATTGTTGCTGCAGTTGTTTCTTTCACTCGCAATATTTGTAAGTTTCAATGTATGTGGTCGGTGTCAAATACTAACAGCTCACTACAATATTTAACTCATCTTTCGTCCATCCCTATCTCTCGATTCTTGGGTCTGCTTGTTGAATCTTGTCGCTGTTGTTGTTTTCGTCTTCATTCCCGTTCCACCGTTTCATGTCTCATTCCATGTCACATTATTTTTTTTTCGTACTTGTGCCAGCCCCGATAGAGGAAGGTGTTGTCAAAAAAAACCACTGCCTTCTAGATATCTTCTTCAATAGACAAGTTAGCACTACAACAAATACTGATTGTCTGGTTAGTACAAATTCGTGCGTATGTGCGGTGAATCGAGTAGCTGTGGATGCGCATGTAATTTTGTATGTTCTCTAAGTCGGTTTCGGCAGTGCCCTCACTCCACATTTTCGTTTCGACTGTATTTCATCTGGCGTATAGTTCAAGATCTTGGATTTTTTTTCTCGTAAATATATGGCTTCAAAACTTCCAGCTGATGTCTGTCCCGTTTGCATAAAGATTGTTAGCAGTGAAGCTAAGTCCCTACAATGCGAAGGGGACTGAAGAGGTGGCTCCACAAGGAATGCATCCCCATGAATACCGCAACATACAATTCCTATGCCAGTGACTCCAGCAAAACCTGGGTTTGCGATAGAGCAGACTGTATTTCGGACACCTCTTCCTCGCTGGACGCCTTTTTGGAATCTAAGATCGACGCTATCCTTAACAAATTATCTACCTTGGCCACCAAGGATGAGTTGAAGACTTTAACTGACGGCATCACACAAATTAAATCTGATCTAAAAGTGGTTGTAGAGAAAATAAATGACTTTGAGCCCCGATTGACCAAGGTCGAGTCAGATGTCCAGAACCTAATAAAGCACCAGAAGGACACGGACCCAGTAAATCTCGAGGTCGTCATCGAAGAATTCTCAGACCGCAGCCGTCGAGCGAAGAACGTTATTATTCATGGTATCATTGAACGTGGTATTGTCACCCCTGACGGAACCAAGTTGCAGGATGGGGATGTTGTCAAAGCTCTCTTGAATCAAGTTCATGTTGATGTACCGATCAGTGAAACTCAATTCTTTCGTTTAGGGAAACCTTCACGAGAAAAAGTCCGGCCACTGTTATTACGAATGCCGTCTGAAGCTCAAGTTTCCCAAGTCATAAAAAACTTTGGCAATGTAGAGAAAGAAGGTAGCGACATTCTAAAGAACTTATCTTTGTCTCGTGACCGGACTCCAAGAGAAAGGCATCTTCTGCAGGAACTTAGGAAGCAACTGAAAGTTCGCCTTGAGGCTGGCGAAAACAACCTTACGATTAAATACATCAATGGTACCCCTAAGATAATTTCAAAAAACTAACTATTGCCAACGGTGAGCCAAACAAGGACCTTCATATTTATTTTCAAAACGTTAATGGTATGAGATCAAAGTTGATTGAATTTCAAAATGCACTCGTTTCTTGTTCATATGATGTTGTTTTGCTATGCGAGACTAATCTATCATCTGAAATATCCTTATCTGAATGTGTGGGACACACTGACTATACTCTCTATAGGCGTGACAGAGACGTCTCCACTAGTGGGAAATCTTCCGGGGGAGGTGTACTAATCGTTGTAAGAAGGAATATACCCAGTCGCCTTCTTCTCTCTGCCCTTAACCTCGAGTGTGTGTGCATTACCCTGAAGACTGGCCGTCGCACCAACGTCTTTTTCAGCTGTGCATACATTCCTCCCGGTTCTCCTTCCTCAGCCTACGTACAATATTCTGATTTTGTCACTGAGGCACTCTCTTTAGTTAAAGACCCTTCTCACATTTTCTTGGTCGGGGACTTCAACTTGCCACTCTTTGCAACCAACCCCAACTCTTCGGAGTCTTCAAGGGTATTATTGGACATGGCTTCCTTCCATTCACTGGCACAAGTCAACTTTGTCACGAACTACAGAAGTGCAACCCTGGATCTTATTTTTAGCTCAGACCCATCGATTGAGGTATCCGAGTCAGCGGATTCCCTGCTGGACATGGATCGTCACCATCCTCCCCTGTCTACCACGATTCAACGTGCCACTGTGTCTGCAACATCTACCAGTATCGTGAGACCGGACCTCAAGAAATGTGATCTGCAGGCTGCCCTTGGCTTAATCTCTGGCTCTGCAATGGACTTCATACACTCTTCGATGGACATAAACACTAAATTCGACAAATTCACTTCACTCCTTGGGCGTGCAGCTATTCAATCGAGTCCCAACAAGAGGATTGGAGTTCCTCGTTTTCCTAGGTGGTTCTCCCGGGATTTAATCAGACTAACAATAGAGAAAAAAATCGCCCACAGAAGGTACAAGCAGTACCCTAGTCTGGCTTCCTATAACCATTTCTCCCTCCTTCGTCGTCAGTGTAGGGATATCTCAAGAACATGCTATGCAAACTACATAAACGCAGTTGAAACTAGCATTCCTACGAATCCTCGTGCCTTTTGGAGTCATGTAAAATCTACTGGGAAGTCTTTAGGGATGCCACACAGTATGCATCTAAACGACCTTTTTACCGAGAATGAACAGGAGAAGTGCGAACTATTTGCGACACATCTAGAGTCGGTATACTCCACTCAATCGGGCTTGACCCCCAACTTTGATTTTTACTCTCCGAGTATCATTTGCAGCGTCAGGCTCTCAGTATCCGAGGTCAGACTAAAGTTATCTCAACTAGATGGTTCAAAAGGTGCGGGTCCCGACAATGTACCACCTTCGCTGCTGCGCTTTGGCTGTTGTCTGCTTGCTGAGCCATTGCAATCACTGTTTAATCAGTCTTTGTCCGAAGGCATCTTTCCTGCATGTCTCAAGCACGGGTACGTTGTTCCTCTTCCCAAATCTGGCGATCTCAGCGACATAAAGAACTACCGCCCTATTACCATTCTTTCTGCCCTTGGTAAAGTGTTCAAAAGCTTAGTGCTCGACAGGCTGAAGTTTTTCATCGATGACATTATCTCTCCAAATCAACACGGCTTTGTATCCAAGAAATCTACTCTGTCAAATTTGCTATTGTTGCAAGAGAGAGCTCTGTCCGCCTTTAGAGCAGGTCACCAGTTGGATGTCACCTATATCGACTTCGCAAAGGCATTCGATAAAGTAGATCACAATATCCTCGTGTCCAAACTAAGAGGATACGGCATTCGTCATCCACTACTTGGCTGGCTAGAGGACTACCTATCTGACCGCACGTTAACTGTTAGAATTGGGACTTCACAATCGCAACCATTCCGTCAGACCTCGGGAGTACCACAGGGATCGCATCTGGGACCCTGCTTATTTAATTTGTTTATCAACGACCTGGTGGCTTCCATCGAGGTTGGATCCCTTGCGTTCGCTGACGATCTCAAAGTGTTTGTGGAGGTTGGGACAGAAGAGGACTCGGTACGCCTTCAGATGTGTCTCGATAATGTCGTCGCTTGGTGCAAGCATAACAAGATGGAAATAAATCCTGGGAAGTGTTCGGTTTTAACCTTTCATCGTTCCCGTACTCCTGCCATCTTCATGTACACGCTAGAAGAGGACGTTATTCCTAGAGTCACATCCACAAAAGATCTGGGGGTGTTGTTCAGCAGCGATCTAAGTTTTGACGAGCATATCAACTCTGTTGCGAATAAGGCGAACAGACTGCTCGGTTTCATCTCCCGATCTACCAAAGGTATGAGGAACCCGGCGGCATTGAAGGCTTTATATTGCACAATGGTGAGACAGTGTCTGGAATATGCATCTCCAATCTGTTCACCCTACACAGTTTGTAGACGTAATCGTCTTGAGGCGATCCAGAGAAGGTTTTTGAGGCTGGTGGGAGTTCGTCAGGGCTATCGTTATCGGGAGGTACCAACTGATACCTTGGCTGAGGAGTTGCAAATCCAGCCATTGCACGTGAGGCGCAGCATTGCCGATGCCATTTTCTTATGCAAGCTTCTGAAGGGTCAACTATGCTGTCCGGAGCTGCTTGCCGAGGTAGACATTAGAATCCCAACCAGGACGAGATCCAGGGACCTGTTCGCCCGTCGCTTCAGAGGCACTGAATATGACTACCACAGCCCTCTGACAAGAATCCTTCGTCTGGGTAACACTGTTTCTCGTGATGTCGATTTCTTTGCGGACAGCTACCCCTCTATAAGAAGAACAATTGTGGCACTCCTGATGGAAAGGTTCAATTAGAAGCCTGGACGCTATTGTGTTAAGTTATTTAAATATTAAATTTGCCTATTGCTGTTCTTACTATTAGTTAAGTTAACGTTGGTATTGTTAAGTTTTGTTCATTTGTTGCAACTTTCTTTCGATTTTGTTATTCAAGATTTATATTATTAAGTCATCTTCCTTTGTAATTTCTTATGTAATTGGCTCAAGCCGTTGGCATAAATAAATAAATAAATAAATAAATAAATAAGGTAACAGCCAGCTAAATTGATGTAATTTTTACTAAGCTTCTTATAATTCAAATTACATATTTTTATATTTCTCTATTAGAAATCTGTATGTACTTTAAGAATGTAAAAGATTTATGCGTTGTGTCATATAACAACATATCATAAACAGGCCAGTTGTATGGCTACTCAGATAAAAAAAATCAGCGTTAGCTAGATGAACGGACGTAATTTTAATAATGATCTTTATAATTAAAGTTTAATATAACAAACCATTCAATCGGGAATAGTTATTGTACTAGAGATGGCCTTGGGGAGAGGCATTTCTCCGCCATCGACATAATATGTATACTCGACTCTATTATAGAGTTATAACGGTTGCGTGGAAGTAATACGAAGCCAAGCCATTTCGTCTAAAAAAAGAATAAAGAAAGACAGCTCGACAGCTGGCGATAGCTGTCATCCTGTCATCGTGTCTTCACGACGGCCGTTCGTCGCTGTCGTCACTGTCGTCACAACACAATGCTAACCCAAGATGGCTGTTTGTTTGTTTACCTAGATGTTCTCTCAGTGTTCCGATAGTGAATACAGATTTGAAAGTGTATGGGTACTGGCCTTATTGTTTTGATTTAATTTGTGCTTAACCTAGCTGATAATGGTACAATATTTTGTTGCCTTCGGATGTTCAGAAAGACCTTCAAAAGAAAGGAAAATGTAATGTTTCACAGGTAGGCCGAAATAAACTTTTTTAGCTATTTATTACACATCTCTGGGCTAACTTATGCCTCCTAAAAGCTATGCAATTAGGCCAATTGGCTCATGGCTGTGATATTAAAAACTCGTTTTTCTTTCACTTGCTTGATAATAGGGGTTCAGGATAAGGCATAAACTGTTGTTGGTATTTCAGACATTCAACATTTCAATGACAAACTTAAGAAATATAAAACGAGTGACAAAACACATTAATTCATTTATTCTATTTGAAGTATCAACATTTGCGACATTAAATCTACAGGTCTACAAAATGTCTTGAAATGCAGATTTTCTTTTTTGGTTTGATTTTGTTTAGCAAAATACTCCCACATGTGTCCTTTACAGTCAATTGAAACATAAGTAAAACAATTGATTGTATGAAGGCTTTCAAGTATGATAACTAATTTCAAACTAAAGTTTGGTACAAAAAATAGGAAACTCCCCTGAAGTGGATCAGTGCAGTGTGAACAATAGCGGACCTGAACCAAGACGTAAACGCGGTTTGAAGTGCGGAAACATATTCTCAAAGGAAGCGTGTGACATCTTAACATCCGGGGTAGGCGACCGCTTTCAAGTCTTAGAACACCTTGTCCGCAAAAAACTATTTCAGCAAGTAACTATAATGTATTTCCACAAGAGATAGCCTAACAGTTTTTCCTAAAGCAGACATTACTTATTTTCACTGGCCTAAATATAAATAAAATAATGATAAGAGCCTCCCCACTGTCCCTGTCCCACTGCGACTGAGCCTAGTACTATATCACCTAAACTCTACTGTGTGATGCGTGACCATACCATATTGTTGCCTAAACTAGGCCTATACAGGCATCTGCATTGCATAGATAGATTGATCGTGTATTTTGCAATGCAAATTATTGTTGATCCTTTGCAATAAATATTAGGCCTATTATATTACAGATTGGTAACTAACCCTAGCGCTGGCCAACTGGGGCGTTGCGATAGTGTTAACTAATAATGCTTTGTGGAGTGGCCACCGTCGCACTACAACAATTTTGGTCTGAAAGTTTTGTAGGTAATGGTTAAAAACCAATGCTTACCAACTCTAATGTGGATAGCAGCCATTCCATTGTTACGGACGGGACATCCTGAAGGATTAACAATTAAATATCAAGAAACCCATTATATATTTTGAACTCAAATTGAGCTTGTATGTTGGCAGATAGTGTTTACTAAAAACTGATTGAACCTGGATGCCATATCATTTTTTGTAAACCTGTAAAGAACTTTTAAAAGCCCGTTACGGATGGGACGAAAAAGAGACATAGGATAAAGTAAATGAATTTCATGTAAAGTTTTCTGTGAATCATACTGAAATTTAATTTTAAAGATTATGTAAATGACACTTTCTGACCTTTATCTACTAATTCATAATGTAGGTTTGAACCTTGGCATTTTTATAATAATGGAAAAAAAACAAATTAACACAAGGTACATGTTACGGATGGGACGTTACGGACGGGACACCCAGGATAATGTATAAAAAGACATGAAAAAGCTACAAAAATTATCACTTTTAATTATCAGAGTTAATTTAACAATACTTTACAGTATTTGAGCTTAACTAAATGTCTCTGTGTGCCAATTAAGAATATTAGGGCCTATTTCACACTTAAAAGTTTGTTTATTTACATTACAAATCGATTGGCTTTTCAAACTTGTAAAATATTCTGTTGCCTGTCTCTTTTATTTCTGGATCCTTTAAATACTCCACATACTTCAGCAAATTGAACAATATATGATTTTGAGTGTTCTATCTTGAATAATTGTTCACTTTTTGCTCCACAAACAGAATTCATATATATAACCTCAACATTGTCATCTTCGTCAACACAGGTTTGGGTGATTCCTACATATTTCTGTTTTCTTCCCTTCTTTATGCTAACAAGTTCAATCAAAATAAATTGGCCCGCCTTCACCTCATTCTTAGGCACAGGTTTAGCCAAGAGGTACTGTTCCTCGTTCTCAGAGGTCTGAATATACCTCTGAGTACCTAACCCGCTTCTGCTGAGCCATATTAGGCCTACTTGACTGAGGAGAGGTGTCAAATTCATTTAGTTCCCTGTCAGACTGGTTTGAATTTGTTTCTTCATGGTCCTCCCATAGTTTTGAAAGAATTAACTCCGATTTGACAGTTCGTCCAGAAACAATGCTTCCAGCATAACAAGTAGAAGCCCGAAAGTAATGCTTCGACTGAATTTCCGGTATTGCCTGCACCGATGACCATCGAGATTCTAGTAGCTCCTTAGACTCATTCACTTCTTGACTATCAATGAACATGATCTTTATTTTATCAGATGTACATACATTTTTGCAGCAGTTATAGAATTCTTCAGCTGACGAGACATTTACCTGTCTGGTTATGACTTTTTCCCAGACCAACCTCTTCACTGTTCCGCCCACTCCATCAACTGCACCCTTCCATGGGAAGTGGCGAAGAATGCCCATTCTCCATTGACTCCATAGTCTTCATAAAAAATGATAAGTTAGACAGAGTGTAGCGGTTTTTAAATTGACCTGCACACCCATCGGAAAAAATTGATACTTCTTCTATTTCATGCTCACTCTTGAGATCACTGATAATCTTTTTTAAAAAACACCAAACTGAAAATTTGTTATGAGTTAAATCGTTACTAACTATGGCATAGCACTGTTTACCATCAGGTACCCAAGCTACACAGCTAAATATTGTTACAAGGGTATTGCTCCAATGAGCGCTCTGTATTTCATCTTGAGCGACACAGGTATAATTTTCCGCAAAGTCTACTTGAAGCACGGCTTCCCCCTTGCTCAAATGGTTCTTCTTTTCTTCAAAATATTGACTTTGGACATTTTTCACAAAACAGTGAGTCTTGAATCCATGCAACATATTTTGGAGCATTGTTATTGCCTCTTCAACCGTACCATTTACAGTGGTTATCATCGGACGTTTATTTACTTCTCCCCACTGCTTCCATGAAACTTCCTTTGTCAGGTCACATTCATTTAAACATAAGCTTTCCACAGTTTTATTTTGGCATTTTTTACAACTTTCGGTCATACATTCTTCGTTTTTTATGTCACAGCAAATCTTAATAAGTAACTCCTTGCCCGTTGTTGGAAAATCAGTTAAAGTCTTAGGCAAGGTTTCTGTAATGAAATTAAAGTTTGCATGGAGCTTACACACACAAACATTGTGTGGCATTTCTGAACTTAAAAGCACATGCTTAGGTCTGAGTTCATAAAATTTACTCTTTTTTAGAGAAATAGCAGGGTTTTCTTCTGTAAACAGACTATAGGCTTCTTTCACTGTCATTACCATATGACGTTTTTGAACTTTTTCTTTGTTACCCGAATATTTATTTTTTACCGTTTTACAATCTCTCTTTCCAGGAGCCATCCTACTAATATCATCTCTACAGTAAAAGGCATGTATTTTTTCTTCTGTTTCCTTAGAGACTGCAGTGATTTTTACTTTACTCACTTCATTAAATAAAGCTTTACGTTGTGGTTCTGGTAACTGCGTAGTAGCATATACCAGTTTCTTTACTACAGCAAGTTTCTTTGAAGGGCTTTTAGGTAAAACTTTTTTAACACGGCTAAATGCCTTTCCTAAGCTTTGAACAGAAGAAAATGATCCTAGCACACTGTTTCCTTCATTATTCAAACTCTGTTCCTTTTTTTTCTGTCGATATTTTCTTTTTCTCTCAGTTTCTTTTAAGCGTTTTAATTCAATTGCGATCTTACCTCCTTTCGTTGATCTACCTGCCATCAACTCTTTTTTCTTCTTTGCTCTTTCTTGTTTCTTTCTCTCTGCATCTTTCTTCAAATGGTTAGTAAATGCTTCTTGATCAAGCTTCAATTTATTCCTGTGTTTCTGAACACGGAGTCTGACTTTTTCTCTCTCCAAAGCCTCTTTCTCCACATTTGAAGTCATCTAAAATAAAGATAGGTTTATAATAAAATGTATGAATTGTTGTTTGTTAGAAGTAAGCCTAGATAGGTATAGGCCTATTTAACAAGACTGGTTGTAATAAATCAGTTTATTGTAAAAAAAAATTCTTTGAAATCTTTGCCATATAGCGTTCTATAGCGTTCTGAAGAAGCGTTACGGATGGGACAGTTTTCTAAATGCAATGTAAATTAAAATAAAAAGACCTATGACTAGGAGATAGCAGTTTACATTTTTTTTAGGCTATATTTTGAGTACCTATATTATAAATTAACACAAAATTCATTAATTAGACATAAGTTAATAGTGATATTTGTTTAAACAAACTTTCTCGCAATTTTGATAAGTTTATAGAGATATATTTAAAAAATGTACGTATTTTTGTCTTTCATAGGTAGGCTTAAGCCTATTTAACAAGACTTGTTAAAAAAATCAGTTTATTGTTAAGAGAAATACTTTCAAAGCTTTGCCAAATGATGTTCTGAAAAGGCGTTACGGACGGGACAGATTTCAAATTGCAATATAATTCAAAATAAAACTACAAAAAATATAATATTTTTAGGTTAGTTTCTGAGCACATCTTAAACATAGGATTCTTTGTTTGAAACACAGTGTAATGTAGTTACACTATTATAAATAAACTTTCTTACCTTTTGTGTTACGGACGGGACATCCAGGGAGCCTTTTTAAAACAGCAAAATGCCAACTTTCTGACTTACAGCATCAGAAAACTATTAATGTCACTGAAAAGAAGGATTAACAAGGTTTTCCCTCCAAATGTTACCAAACAGGTGATTTGAGTATTCTTCTTCTCCCTTTTTTTTAAACTTAACCTTAATTTCACATATAGAGAGGCTTACACGATCATAAAACATTAACCGTATAAAAAAACATTAAAGCTCAAAATTCATAAATAAATTATACTGAATTTGTAATTTTCTGACCTTTCTCTTCTTGGTTATATATGAACTATGAGTAAAAAAATTTTTTGTGAATTTAACTCTAGGGTTTACTTTTGCATGGAATGGCTGATAGTATTTATAGTGTTTGAAAGATAAGATTCTAAACTTTCATTTTAGGTAATAAATGGGTACAGTTTCATATAACGCCCACATTTCTACTGAATGAAAATATCGATCGATACGAAGTGACCAAGTGTCATGAGTGTCTCCCAAATACCTTATAGTCTACTATTAATGTTGACTAATGTTTACTATTAGCTTAGTCTACTATTCACACTAGTGTGAATAGATGTAAATGGCATGTAAAGTGTTATTAGCTATAGGCTATTTGTATTAGTGCAGTATTTGTAAGTCAGTACTACGGACCGGCTTATGATCCAAGCCATCTACCAACAATTGTAATGAATTATTTAAAAGTGGTTGTTAACCCGTGTATAAATAAATAAATAGACTTCTCATAGCATGGCTAGGCGTGTTTGAAACCAATTTAGGGTGACTTACTACCTCGTCCCGCAGGTTAATACTCTCCAATCCTAGCTTCTTCAAGACTAAAGTTCTGTCCTCTTACATTTCGGTTGCTCGGCTCTCGCTTCCCCTTCCTTACAATCCTGTCATCCCCATGAGACATCATATTAGCCAATCATTTGATTTTCTGACCACGTCCCTTATTTTGATTTGCCGATGATGTCGTTGCCATTAGTTTTCCCCATGGGTGACCATCATTGCGGCGTAGTGCAGCGTTAACAAGTTCCTAATTTCGTTCTCGTGGGAATGAAGGTATGAACTTATATCAAGTGCATTTTGTTACGCGCCACTACTTACAGTTTGGAGTAATCCGCCATTTTGATTCCCAGCAACAGTATACCTAATTTTTCGGAAATGTGACTTGCTTTGTCGTTGTCTGGGTCTCTGTACAAACAAACTAGAATTATGATTTACATTTTCAACAAATAACTTACTTTAAGAAGAATATGTTCAAATAAATACTTAAAGAAGGATGCGTTTGCATATTTTTGGTGTAAGGCTGTCATGCCCTCCATCCAAGGGGGCTGTGGTAGGGGGTGTGGGGGTAGAGATCAAATAATAAACCCAATTAATAACTTTACCTTACTTAATTCCCAAATGGCCCTTGGACGCTATCCTCCTTCTGTCGGGGCCCTGCATTACACCTCGCTGACTGAAGGCCGACGCGGACATTAAGAATCCACTGTAGTACGAGTGACCCTTGCCAACCTCTGGCCACCCCGTCATGGCTGCTTCGTCGCCTCTGGTGTCACCGCCGTCGTTCTGCCCACTGCGCTGCACTCTAACTCCTTGTTGATTCATCGCTCCAGCTTCACTGCTGACGTGTCACCGCGGGCTGTCAATGGTGCCGCCCCATCACACCACATTGTCTTGCCAACAGGTCAACGGGCCATGCTACACTAATGAATGTCCCACAAGCGGGAAAAACTGGGGCCCCCTCGTGACACCCCTCCACTTGAGGAAAAAAACTAGAGTTTTTTCGTCAAAGTTTTCCAGGAAGTCTTCAATCAATAGTTAGGTCTTCCATATCAAAGTCCAAAAGCTTTTGCTGCTGCACTGTTAGATCTTTGTTGCACTGTTAGGGACGTTGAGGGGGATGAGGCATCCGTTTTCCATCACCGTCAATATTCGCTGTAGAAACAGGGGTGCCTCCTCGTGCCTGCAGTACCACGTGTTTCTGGTTACTCTTGTGTGTGAACACCACTGTGTTGTCTTCCATCTTGTATTTCGTCGCCTTCGGGGATGGTAAGGAGACCAGAGGTGCTTCGGGCTTTCTAACACGTGAGCTAAATACACTTAATTGAGGCCTAGCCTTAATTATTACATAAAAAGAAAGATCAAAGCTAGACAAAAACTTTTCACTATCAGTACACAGCAGAACGAGGAAAACGAGTCCGATCACCGCGACTGCTGACCGCAATCTCAAATGTAAGCAACAGTTATTTTGTTGGAAAACTGTAAGAAAGGACCATAAGACCTTAAGTTCGCCTCAATAAAGAATTACTGTATTTTCGTTTAATTTTCCCTCTATTTACTGCAAAAAACATGAACGAATGTTTTTTTCCAGGCGATCTTCAAACGAGTTTCAACTCCATCATGGCTTGTCAATCCTGGAAAAGTTCTTTGCCAATCCAACAGACAATCTAAGTTCAACACTTTGGTAGAAGAGGTCACCTTCTTGGAAGGTAATTCAGAGTATACTTATATACAATATCCTGATGGGTGGGCAACAACTGTATCGACCTGTTATCATAGGCGTGTCCACGGGTGGTGCCACTGGTGCTGCGGCACCACCACTATTGAGATTGATATATTTGGTCTGTGTAAGATGTGATTTTAACGTAGTAGAAACCGGTAAACATCATATTATATTAGACACTCCATTTAAAAACTAATTCATGTAGTCCTATAATAATTAAATTTTATCTTTTCTTAGTAATTAATCAAACACAATTGATTTAACTAACTTTTAACTAAAAAAAAATACAATAAAAAAGTTACATTCGTTCTAAATCAATGACATCCGGCAAATCCAATATTATGTGAATATCAGTGATCACCAAAAACTACATCGGTACGTTAACAAATGTTTAAAATGCTCAACCAATTTCAGCTTTAGTTGGAAAATTTCAGATATAATTTGTGGATAGCGCCCTTTTTTAAGTCCGATTCTCATGAATTTTCGGCGGTAACAACTACGGACCAAGCCCTATCCAACGACCCCAAAAACTTTAAAATTGGTTGAGAATTATAGGAGGAGTTATCGACACAAAAAACCCTTAGCATATTAAGTAAGTATAGATTAGATTTTTGTATGTACTTAGTATATGTACATTGTTTCTCTTTTAAAACATTCAAGCTGATACCCGGCATAATTTGTATAATCAATAAATTAAAAATTATACTTCTTTGCAGATATAAGGTAAAAATCAGGCCACTCTGGCAAAATTATTAAAAAACACTGAATGAAAGATTTATTCCACAAAAATTAAAAAGTACATTGCAAAATATAAAGTACGTACATAAATACAATTTCAAACTTAAAAAATAAATTAAAATGAAGAAATAAATAATTGTGAATCAATGTATTTAATTTATTATTTAATTAGTAAAAAATTACTCATTAATATAAAACGGTCGTTTCCACCTCATGTAGGAATAGTAGTTTTCATCGGGATCGGGTTCAAAACATGAAAGCTGAGACCAGTGACGGGTGGTTTTAGTACACAGGCCTTTTAGCCTGCACACATGCCAATCACATAACTCACCGCTATGCACTGCTAGGCCACTGCGCACATGCCAATCACATGACTCGCCGCTGTGCACCGCTAGGCCCCTGCGCACATGACTTGCCTCTGTGCACCGCTAGGCCCCTGCACACATGCCAATCACATAACTCGCCGCTATGCACCGCTAGGCCCCAGCGCACATGCCAATCACATGACTCGACGCTGTGCACCCACCGCTAGGACCCTGCGCACATGCCAATCACATGACTTGCCGCTGTGCACCGCTAGGCCACTGCGCACATGCCAATCACATGACTCGCCGCTGTGCACCGCTAGGCCCCTGCACACATGATTTGCCGCTGTGCACCGCTAGGCCCCTGCACACATGCCAATCACATAACTCGCCGCTATGCACCGCTAGGCCCCAGCGCACATGCCAATCACATGACTCGACGCTGTGCACCCACCGCTAGGACCCTGCGCACATGCCAATCACATGACTTGCCGCTGTGCACCGCTAGGCCACTGCGCACATGCCAATCACATGACTCGCCGCTGTGCACCGCTAGGCCCCTGCACACATGATTTGCCGCTGTGCACCGCTAGGCCCCTGCGCAAATGCCAATGACATGACTTGCCGCTGTGCACCGCTAGGCCCCTGCGCACGTGCCAATCACATGACTTGCCGCTGTGCACCGCTAGGCCCCTGCGCACATGCCAATCACATGACTCACCGCTGTGCACCCACCGCTAGGCCCCTGCGCACATGCCAATTACATGACTTGCCACTGTGCACCGCTAGGCCACTGCGCACATGCCAATCACATGACTTGCCGCTGTGCACCGCAAGGCCCCTGCGCACATGCCAATCACATGACTTGCCGCTGTGCACCGCTAGGCCCCTGCGCACATGCCAATCACATGACTCCCCGCTGTGCACCGCTAGGCCCCTGCGCACATGCCAATCACATGACTCGCCGCTGTGCACCGCTAGGCCCCTGCGCACATGCCAATCACATGACTCGCCGCTGTGCACCGCTAGGCCCCTGCGCACATGCCAATCACATGACTCGCCGCTGTGCACCGCTAGGCCCCTGCGCACATGCCAATCACATGACTCGCCGCTGTGCACCGCTAGGCCCCTGCGCACATGCCAATCACATGACTTGACGCTGTGCACCGCTAGGCCCCAGCGCACATGCCAATCACATGTTTTGCCGCTGTGCACCGCTATTGTCCTGGACATGCTTATTGGCGGCTGCCTCGATCAGCTGTTCCATTTAAAAACTCCCATTTTAAATGGAAAAGCTGATTGCGGCACCCGCCAATAATACTGTCCAGGACTATAGGCCCCTGCGCACATGCCAATCACATGACTCGCCGCTGTGCACCGCTAGGCCCCTGCACACATGCCAATCACATGACTCGCCGCTGTGCACCGCTAGGCCCCTGCACACATGCCAATCACATGTTTTGCCGCTGTGCACCGCTAGGCCCCTGCGCACATGCCAATCACATGACTCGCCGCTGTGCACCGCTAGGCCCCTGCACACATGCCAATCACATGTTTTGCCGCTGTGCACCGCTAGGCCCCTGCGCACATGCTAGTCACATGACTTGCCATTTTTAGTGTATCATAATTTAATTAATTATTTCATTGTATTATGGTAATTAAACCAATTTCAATGTATGGCACAAACAAATGCTTGTTTCTACAAGTTCATTTCAATAAAGGAATTTTTTATTTGATTTGATTTTTTTTGTGTAAAAAAGTGCCACATAATGTCTTAGATTGTCTCCTATAGGCTGCGATTAATTTTCAAATTTCACCAAAGAATTAGTAACAATGTTTTATTTTCAGATTTGATCTCTCATGAATCTCTGCGAAGTACTGGAGAACCTCTGTCAAGTACTGAAACATAAAGAAAAAACTGAACATTAAAGGTTTAAAGTGTGGCCAAAGGGAAGATTGCTTGAGGTGATACCTTGACCTTTAGAAGAACCTCGAGAAGTAATAGCTGATCCATCTCAAACAGAGTTGTATCTTCATGGTTTTGTCTTACATACTTTGAGGACACCGATACACTCTCGTGTGTTTGGACCAGGTGTGTCTTAATTTAGACACATTCTCTAATCATGTCAGGGACCTTAAAAAGATCAAGTTCAATGTGTCATTATCAGTGTTCAAACTGTGAGAAAGCCTTCACACAATCTTCATCTCTAAAGAAACATATGTTGATCCATAGTGATGAGCGACCTTATCAATGTTCAAATTGTGATAGAGCCTTTAGAAAATTATCAAATCTAAAGACACACATGTTTACCCATACTGGTCAGCGACCTTATCAATGTTCAAATTGTGATAGAGCCTTTAGAAAATTTTCAAATCTAAAGACACACATGTTTACCCATACTGGTCAGCGACCTTATCAATGTCCAAATTGTGATAAAGCCTTTATACAATCTTCAGTTCTAAAGAGACATATGTTTACCCATACTGGTCAGCGACCTTATCAATGTCCAAATTGTGATAAAGCCTTTATACAATCTTCAGTTCTAAAGAGACATATGTTTACTCATACTGGTGAGCGATCTTTTCAGTGTCCGAAATGTGAGAAAGCCTTCTGTAACTATACAACTCTAAAGCAACATATTTTAACACATACAGGAGAGCGACCTTTTAAATGTCCAAACTGTGAGAAAGCCTTTTTTCAATGGTCATCTCTAAATATTCATGTTTTGACTCATACTGGTGAGCATCCTTATCAGTGTCCAAATTGTGAGAGAGCATACACATGTTCTTCGCATCTTAAGACACATATGTTGACCCATACTGGTGAGCGACCTTATCAGTGTTCATACTGTGAGAAAGCCTTCATTAATTCTTCAAATCTAAAGAATCATATGTTGACCCATACTGGTGAGCGACCTTATCAGTGTCCCAATTGTAAGGAAGCGTTCAATCGTTTATCAAATCTAAAGAGACATATGTTGACCCATACTGGTGAGCGACCTTATCAGTGTCCAAATTGTAAGGAAGCGTTCAATCGTTCATCATCTCTTAAGAGACATATGATGTCCCATACTGGTGAGCGACCTTATCAGTGTTAAAATTGAGAGAGATTACATTTATTCATGGGGTCTAAAGACACATCAGTTGACCCATACTGGTGAGCGACTTTATCAGTGTCCAAATTGTGAGAAAGCGTTCAATACGTCATCACCTCTAAAGATGCATATTTTGATCCATTCTGATGAACGGCCTCTTCAGTGTCCTTACTGTATGAAATCCTTCATTAATTCTTCAAATCTAAAGAAACATTTTTTGAACCACACTGGTGAGCTAATCGGTATTCAAACCGAAAGCTTTCAATTAACCATGAAATCTAACGACTCATGTCCCCCCATACATGGGTCGTATCTTGACCCATACCGGTGAAGTGCATGAGAAAGCCTCCTTTCAATCTATATGCGTAACTCGAAAGACTCATTTTTTGAACCATACTGGCAAAGGAACTCCAATGTACAACAAATATTTCCAAGAGAAGATCTTATAATATTAATAAATTGTTTAACTCAAGATTTGAACAATCCTTTATTTAAACAAGAAAACATAATACTTTTATTAACACTAATCACGGGAACTATAGCTATCACTGGATACTATAACTGATACTGTGATACTGTAACTGAAACAAATCAGTGTGTAATCCTGTTGAACTGCCGTTTGTAGTACAAGACAGTAGCATAAATTGAGCCTTCTGACTCTAGTTCTTTGACAGTTTAAGATAATTTCTGTCCCATTTGTATTTTACGTCATTGTGGTACTTCTTTTTATGGTTGGTAGCCTTTGAAGCGACTTTTTGTTTTTTGTGTTTTGTTTTTTGGTGCACTGACTGTTACTCTTGTAATAAATTGTGGTTTTTGGTCAAAGTTTTGTCAAATTTGCAAACTTTTGTAAATCAAGAATGGCATTTTAAGTGTTTGGATCAGTTAATCTACACATTTCTACTTCTCCGTCGGCCTTAAATCAAGGGGCCCCAGAACCAAAAACACCGTTCAAATTCATATTTTAACTTCACTACCAAAAACTAACAAATTATATATTTTTTTTATTGAAAGAACTTCTCTTTATGGATGCAGAGAAAAACTAATTTTGGCTAGATAATACAGTTGGTATTAATTTAATTTCTTAAGAAGCATTACCTCCATAGTAAATTATGTGCCTTTAAATCAAAACAACATTTTACAATTTTTCTCATACTGTACTTTGTAATTAGGTAATTCGAAAAAAATTGTATCTTATAAGTGACAAAATAAAACATACTGATTTGTTAAAACCTTCTTATTAAGTTCCTAATTATTCAATCTATATATGTGATGCAGAAAATGAAAAGGGAATTTAAATTGGGATACCAAAATTTCCAGTACGATTTAATTTATCGGATGTGGTAAAAAATATCGATTTCGTAGGTTTTATTAATCAAATGCAAATACTTGTAAACATATAAATTAAATGTAACTAATATTATTCTCGATGCAAAATTCATCTCAGTAAATTCACCTCAATCCGCCGAGACCGGCGCCAACCAGACGGCAACTTGATACAAAAAATGTACCGTGATCAGATGTACAACGCTGGGAGGACGGACGGCACGCACATTCTCACGCCATGTAGCAATTCTTAGAATAATCATGCAAGAAATATAAATCGACTTCCCGATCAGCAATCAGCGGCAAAGATGGCGGCTTGATGAAGAAGTATTCAATCGCCAATAGGGAATAAGGAAGAGGTGGTAATTGAAAGATAGTTGGCTGGCAGGCGTGGACAATCGGAAACGGGGATGAAATCAAAAAGTAGTGGGGACAAAAATTGGAACTTAGGAGCGGAGGAAATTATCAGTCGTCAAGGAGCGCAGGATAGAAGAAGTCAGAGCTCCGGAAAAGGGTTGGTCCGGGCTCTGAACCAAGTAGGGGCTGATGGATCAACTGCATCGGTAGAAGTTGCCAGCAGTACAGCAGTTCAGGAGATCTCGAACTGCCTCCAGGACCATCGCCACCGCGAGGACCATCCACAGAAGGAAGAAGGACCAAGCAGCTCCAAGGACCGTCCAAGGAAGGAAGACGGCCAGCAGCTCCAAGGACCGCCCAAAGAAGGAAGACGGACCAGCTTCGAGGCCCGGGGACGTGGACTCCACCGCACCGGCGACCACTCACGCGCCCACAGGGAGAACGGCGGAACACAGCCGAGGGACCACACCGACCGACACCGTACCGGCCACGAATCCGACGGACGGCGGAAGAAAGGTCAACTCCAGGGGTATGTCAAGTCACTCTCAGTCCGGTGCACAGCATTAGGTCCCGAACGGTTAAATTTAAATAATTGATGAAGCATTTCTAAAACAAATAAACAAAAGCAATAAGCCCTAAAGCGAACAGCAAGCATAAATGAAGTAACCAAATATCAAGAATAAAGTTATAAGTAGGCTAGTAAAGGAATAAATAAGTGAATAAATAATTGTATATAAAGTAATAGATAAATTTAATTAAACCCCCAGCTTAGAGAACGAAGTAAACCCCAAAGTAGGAACTGTATTCAAGCACTGCAGTTTAAAGTATTAAATAATCTATTCCTTTCAACATTTGTATATATTAGAGGCTAAGACATGATTTCATTTGTAGGTTAATTTGTAAAGTATCTTTGATTGTGGAATTGAATTTTTATAAGCCCAAGTTTGATTTAACGATATCATTGTTTGTTTTATTGCTGTAAATATTTAATGGTCAATTAAATTATAATTAAATATCCTCAGTGACACCCACACATCGGACGCTCGATTTGTGCGCGAAGTAATTTACCGAACTCTTACTTCTTGAGTGTTGAGTAAACGAAGGAGAACTAGCCCCAGCATTTGGGTGGACTCTAATTCATGTAAATACGTTTCGCTCACTGTCATTGAAGGGTATAATCATATGTTTCACCTATGCACCATGCTAGTTTAGTTGTAGTTGTATTATTAAAGTCTGTTTAATTGCTTGACCTGAGTTGATTCAATTGCCTTCCTGATACTCTCACATTACTGTCAAGCGAGTCAAACTCATTTCAGCAGTGTATTTGTAACAGAGCACACGCTACCCAAGCGAAAGCTTTATATACTCAATCCTTTGTCTGCAAGCTTTTGAAGTATTTGTCGTCATAAACTACCATTTAATACACTAAGATAATAAATTTAGTCCGGTATGTCAGTCTAGTGAAAAGGTAACTAAAGCCTTTATGGCGAGATGGCACTGGAGCAAGTTAATATCACTTTTCCAAATACCACAGAATAAGCTATAAAACGGCTTTCTGTTGCATTCTAGTGGATTTAGGCCGAAATATCTCAATTTCCACTTATAAAGAGGAGGGATTTTTTTTAATTGCCCTCCCAACTAGAATACTTTAGTACCTTTTACTTTATCCCCCTATACCATAGTATATGGAACCTCAACACAGGCAATGCCTAAAGAGGCCCTATTTATTTCTCATGTTGAAATTCTTAATTTTAGTTATGTACATATAAAATTTCTATTAATTCAAGTTTTATTCATTATGGTTTGACTAGTAGTAGTAGATAATTTATAGTAAATCTGGCAAGTCTACCATGAAAAATATTTTGTTTTCTGTTTATATTTTTGGGAGATTTATTATTTCTGTATGTATGTACATATGATATATGAGAAATAAAGAATATTCTATTCTATTCTATTCTATTCTATATGAAGAAAGTATTGTTTTCGTCAAAATTTTCGAATTTTGAGTTGTTTGTGGATTTATCCATTTTGGTGCCCCCTGAGTCCAAAAAATTGGTTTTCAGAGTGATGTCTGTGTGTGTGTGTGTGTGTGTGTCCGTGTGTCTGGATGTAAACAGAGCTAGAGAATGCCCCATGGTCTGATTTTGGTGAAATTTGGTATGTAATAGCTATTTTCTCTGAAGCTCAAAGAATTTGGCGGTAAATTAATCTGTTTAGAGGTCCAAACTCACAATAATTCCAGGCGTTTTTTTTTTTTATTTTTTTTTTTTTGATTTTTAAGGGTTGTTTACCCCCAAAAACCCTCAAAAATCAAAATTTCTCAAAAATGGCTCTAACGATTTTGATTAAAATTTTATGGTTTATTAAGCTTAAAATGGTGAATAAAATGACACCACCCGCATCTCCGAGAAAATGCGCGTTCAAAAGTTATGGAGTAAAAAGTGTTTCAAAAATCAAATTTTAGGATTTTCTAAATAGCTGTTGCCTTGAAATAAATTTTACTTATCACCATTAAATCAAGTTCAAAAAACTAAATAATCCAGTATTTTAAATTATTGCTATACGTCAAGTGGTTGCGGAGAAAATTCAATTTTTCGTTTAGCGGTAAACGCAGTACGTCGTTAAAAGTCACAGACGCGCGTAGGGTCAAACGAGCGCTGCTCAGCTGGTAGCTATCCGACTGAGTCATCAAGACATTAATATTTGAAGCTTTTAACAGCTTTTTTATATTGTTGGGAGAAAGTATGTGTCAGTTAACTGATACCGTTTATTTACTTTCTCCCCCCTATACCATAGTATATGGAGAAAGTATTGTATTCGTAAAAATTTTCCAATTCCCTTGATGATGTATATATTCATTTTGGAGCCCCCTTTCCCCCTGTAAACGTGTATATAGGGAAAGTATTAGTTTCGCCAAAATTTTAGAATTTGAATTGCTCATAAATTTATCCATTTTGGTGCCCCCTGGGTCCAAAAAAGTGGTTTTCAGAGTGATGTCTGTCTGTGTCTGTGTGTGTGTGTGTGTGTGTGTGTGCGCGCGTGCGTGCGTGCGTGCGTGCGTGTGTGTGTGTGTGTGTGTGTGTGTGTGTGTGTGTGTGTGTGTGTGTGTGTGTGTGTGTGTGTGTGTGTGTGTGTGTGTGGATGTAAACAGAGCTAGAGAATTCCCCAATGGTCCGATTTTGGTGAAACTTGGTATTTAGGTTCAAACCCACGATAATTCCAGGCGTTTTTTTTTTCATTTTTTTGAATTTTTGATTTGTAAGGGTAGTTTACCCCCAAAAAACGTGAAAAATCAAAATTTCTCAAAAATGGCTCTAACGATTTTTATTAAAATTCTGTGGTTTATTAACCCTCGAGAGGTCGCGCAAAATATATCACTTTAGAGGTCGCGCACGGTGGATTCCACCGGGTTTATAAATAAATGCTAATGTTGTACACATTTCCATTTTATTGATTACAATTCAAAATATTACATAGAATATTAACTAATAAAACACTATATGAACTATAACACTATACTATGAACATATAGTATAAAAATTATACTATATGAAAACAAGTTAGCTACCTGTGGTTTCCACCGTGCGCGACATCATATGTTATACAATGCTGTCGCTCACGGTGGAAACCACAGGTAGCTAACTTGTTGCAATACAGCAGCCGACTGGCTTGTTGGAGGGGGTGAGGGAATGCGCGATAGCGTAGCAGACGAGTCCATTTGAAGGTACAGGAGGGGGGGTAGCGCTAAGCTTCCACGCTGAGAAGTAAAAAAAAAATTACCTATCGCCCGGTGGAAAAGACAGCGGCGCGACCCCTCGAGGGTTAAGATTAAAATGCTGAATAAAATGACACCACCGGTATCTCCGGGAAAATGCGCGTTCAAAAGTTATAGAGCAAAATGTGTTAAAAAAAACCCAATTTGGATTTGCAAAAACTCGTGCTGCTCACCCGGTGGCTATCCGACTGAGCCATCAAGACATTAATGTTTTGATGCTTTTAACTCCTTTTCATATTCTTGGGAGAAAGTATGTATCAAGAATCAAGAAACTTTATTGCACAAAACGTATATGAGCTGTACAGTGTACAAATACAGGTGCATGGTCATTTACAATATAGAGTGACTACAACTAAAATTACATATATTTTTTTTATGGCTAATTTCACCTTTTTTTAGGCTATATCCATTTGTCTTCAAAAATTCCTGCATGTTATAGTAGGCTTTTTCAATTAACAAAAGTTTGGCCTTATTGATAAGTTGCTTTCCATCAAGGTTGGACATAGTGTTTGGTGTGTGATTAAAGATTTTGATTGCCATATATAAAGGACTATTTTCAAATAGGGTTAATCTATGATTTGGAAAATTATATGTTTTATTACGTGTGTTGTAGCTGTGTTTACTCTTATATTTGCTAAATATGTCTCGTCTTTCAATCATCATTTTTATAATTTCTAAAATATAAAGACCGGTAACTGTGAGAACTTTGAACTGTTTAAAAAATTGTCTACAGGATGTTCTTCTATTTTGTTGAGCTAATGTTCTAATTATACTTTTCTGGGCAATAAAAATTCTTTCTACTTTCTTTTGTGAGCCCCAGAGCACTATACCATATCTTAGTATAGATTCTGCATATGCAAAATAAACTATTTTGCAGGTTTCTATAGATGTTGATTTCATCATAATACTTAATGCGAATCTCAGACTATGCAGCTTATTTGCAATAACATTAATATGTTGTTCCCACTTTAAAAACTGATCAAAGTGAAGGCCTAAAAATTTATGTGAGGAAACAAAGTTAATATTACCTACGTTAACATTTAAATTTTGTGGAAAGTTTACGGGATCTTTTTTAGCTTTGAAATTAATTAATTTGGTTTTTTTCATTATTTAAAAGTAGTCCATTATTTGAAAACCAAGACTGTAATTGATTTAATGTAAATTTTACTGTATTTAATAGTTCTGTAAAAGAATTACTTTTTATTAATGCTGTCGTATCATCAGCATAAAGAAATAGATTTGAGGGAACTTTCTTATTGATATCGTGTATAAAAATTAAAAAAAGTAATGGTCCTAGAATGGAACCTTGGGGAACACCATAGTTAATAGCCATCCATGAGGAACAGTATTTAAAGTTATCTCTTACTAAAACTGTACGCTGTTTTCGATTAGTCAAATAAGATTTCAAGAGCGCGAGAGCTTTACCCCTAACACCCAAAGATTCCAATTTAAGAATGAGAATTTGGTGGTTGACACAGTCAAAAGCCTTAGACAGGTCACAGAAAACTCCAGCAGCATTCTGTGACCCATCCAAGGCCCCTGCAACTTGATTAGCAAAGTCAGTAAGAGCCATGTCCGTACTCCTTGCTCTCCGGAATCCATATTGGGATGAACACAACAACTTATTTGATTCTAAGTAATCACTGAGCCTATTATGGAATTGCCCTTTCAAAGATCTTTGAAACATTGCTCAACACAGATATTGGGCGGTAGTTATCTATGTCTGTCCTATCCCCCTTTTTATGAATTGGTTTTACAAGAGAATATTTTAATCTGTCAGGAAATATTCCATTTGAATATGATTGATTAATCAATGTACAAAGGACTGGAGAAATTATGTCCACACTTGACTTAAGCAACATGACAGGAATTTCATTAAATCCCACTGAGTGGGTATTCTTCAAATTAAGAATTATTTGCCTAGTTTCATAGTTGTTTACGCTTGAAAGACCATTTAAAATGCTGGAGTTGGCCATACACTGATTGCTTAATGTAGCTACTTTTGCCTTAGGTACGTTTAGATTATCTACTACATTTGAAAAATATACATTGAACATATTTGTCAATTCACTAGGATTATCAATTAATTAACTCATTGTTGGTTTTTATTTTAATTTCAGTTGATATCTTATTTGTTAAACCTAATTCTTTTTTTTACAATCGACCATGTAGCTTTAATTTTATTGTCAGATTTGAGTATTAGTTGGTTGTTTGCCTCATTCTTAGCTGAAGTAACCACAGACTTAAAGTACTTCTTAAAGCTCTTTACATAATCTTTGAATTGATCATCATCACTAAGTTTTGCCTGTTGATGCAACTCCCTTTTTATTTTGGAAAGTTCTTTTACTTCAGAAGTGATCCAGCTTATGTTCTTTTTATTTTTAAGTTTAAGTGACTTAGGAGGAAAAATTTGATTCATTGTGTTCACAAATACATTTAAAAAGTTATTTAAGTTAGTGTTTACACAGTTTAACAAAGAGAAGGTTGTTAACTGTTCATTCAATAAACTTAGAAATTTTTCAAAATTATTTTTTGGAAAGAGTCTTTTTGATACAGAGCAAAAATTTTTATTGAATAAGATGGTGGCAAATTAGAAATAAGTGTATTATGGTCTGAAAGATCTTTTTTTTCGTTAAGAAGACTAGTTTTTCCATACAGTAGATTTGTTACAATGTTGTCAATACAACTACTAGTATTTTTAGTTACCCTAGTTGCTTCATGACAGTTCAAAGTGTATCCATGTTCCTTAACAATATTTTTGAATTTTAGTGACATAGGGTTTTCATTGGATTTTTCAAGTAGATCTATGTTAAAGTCAGCCAGAATTACAACTCATTTGTTTAAATTTTCTTTAGCCATATTTAAAAAAAAAGCTTAAATTTTTTTATAAATATCTTAGATATTTTGTAACCAGGTATTCTATAAATGGACACAACAATTAAATTTAAGGATCAAATTTCAACATAAGATCCTTCAAAAGAAAGCTCCTCATTTAAGATTGCTAGGTCTGGTCTGGGAAAACATTGCAAGGAATTATGCAGTAAAATACAAGAGCCACCATTAGATAATTTCCTGAAATAACCATCAGCCAAGTAATAATTTGTCAAGGTGTTGATTAAGAACTTATCCTATACTCTTATACGAGCAATGTTTGCTTGTTTGCTTGCTTGCTTGTTTGCACAATTATCTCAAAAACGGCTCCGACGATTTCCTTCAAATTTTGGAATATGGGGGTTTTGGCCACCAGAAATCGATTGGAGCTGGTCCCATAGCTGGGAAAAATCTGGTTTTCGCGCTAGAGCCCTTCAAAGATCCCATGTTATCCTTATGGAGATTTTTAAATTGAATAAAAATCAGCTGATAACTGTAGATAAAATAAACCAATGTGTTACATCTTTAACCTGTGGTTTTAGGAAAATCATACCAATGTGCAGCAAACCTTCCGCCTGGCGAGTGAGCGGAGCGAACGAGCTTTGTGTGAGAAACGAAAGTAATAATTTTACCGAGCTTAAGCTCGGTCCCCCTGGTACTCCTATACTATATGAGCAATGTTTGCTTGTTTGCTTGCTTGCTTGCTTGCACAATTATCTCAAAAACGGCTCCGACGATTTCCTTCAAATTTTGGAATATGGGGGTTTTGGCCACCAGAAATCGATTGGAGCTGGTCCCATAGCTGGGAAAAATCCGGTTTTCGCGCTAGAGCCCTTCAAAGATCCCATGTTATCCTTATGGAAATTTTTTAACTGAACAAAAATCAGCTGATAACTGTAGATAAAATAAACCAATGTGTTACATCTTTAACCTGTGGTTTTAGGAAAATCATACCAATGTGCAGCAAACCTTCCGCCTGGCGAGTGAGCGGAGCGAACGAGCTTTGTGTGAGAAACGAAAGTAATAATTTTACCGAGCTTAAGCTCGGTCCCCCTGGTACTTACATTCTTTAATACAGTGTTCATTTAAACAGACTATTTTAATATTTCCTCTTTCATTTAAAAATATATCTAATTCGCTCATTTTGCTATTTGCTCCTTGAATGTTTAGGTGCATTATACTATCATTCATTTCATTAACCATTAAATTAACATTTACAGCAGTAGTGGTGACATTTTTAGTATTATTACTTGGGCTACAATCAGAAAAGGCAATTACTTCAGCTCTATTAGTATGACCTAAGTTACATTGAGCAACACCTCTGTTACTAGGTTTTTTGGAACATTAAAACTAGTACAATTTTCAGGTTGGGTTTTCAGGGTAGGGGACTTACAAACAGGAACACATACAACGCTTTGCCGAATGACATCACTGGACACATCACTTAAAGAGCCTTTGAACTTATCACTTTCCTCATCACTGAACACTGCGGAGAGCTGGAGCGATGTATCATTGCCGCTGCTGCTGTCCAGGGATATCAACGGGGTGGAGACCTCACTCATGGATGTTGAACTAGTAGTATCACTGGAACTGGTTGTTGTTAGGCAGGATAGTGAACAGTTTAAGCTCTTCAATGCCCTCTCATCATAGGTGTTCTTTGCAGTCTTGTGTAGTTTATTTACTAATATTTGGCGTAAATATTTTACAAAATGAAAATGTGTCAGTCCATTACAAAGGTTAGTTTTTGAAGTGTCATCATAAGTAACTATTATTATATTTGCACCTGTACTTTCTTTGAAGTTAATTAAATTGTCGAGAAAATGTTCAGGCTGTACTCGATCTCTGATACATCCCATGGGTGAGCAGATTAAGGTTTTTAAGTTGTGTTTCTTGAAATCTTGTATCAGTTCTGAGAATGCCGTGTCATAACTATCCTTGTAGGTCTTACAATTTCTTGCGTTTAAGAAATATTTCGGCTTTGTTACTAAGCTATAGACACTAGCTCTAAATATAGTTTTCTGGTATGTCAGGTGTTTGCCACAGTAATTTGAGTGACTAGGTTTTCCAAATTTTTCCCTGAATGCCACTGCCACCCCTTGGGACATATGTTTTTCACTTTCAAAATCAGAGGAAATACAGTGGGCGAAACCTACATCAGAATTGTTACAATATAGCTCTATCATGTTTTTCATGTCTGTCTCTATGATATTGAAGGAGCTACTGGATGAAATCAATGAATATTTTTTATCAATGTCCACACCAAGAGCAAAGTCTGCAATTCTTCGACTGAGAACCCGTTTGCCATATTTATTCAAATGTTGTCCTTGAAAAGTAAAGAAACTTCTTTTAAAATCACTGACACTTAAAATGTTTAAAGTATTTAACTGTTTAAGTTCATAGTTTAGCTTGTAGATTTCTTTGTTCAATTTATTGTCCCATGCTAAGTCATGGCGATGAAATTGAGACAAATATACAATATTTGAATGTTCATTAGCCACTACAAAATTATGGAATGTCTCAGGAATAGATATGGTTGGATTATGGTCCAGGGAGGTAGATTCACTGATGTCATTAGCACCAGCTATCACCACCACAGTGTCATCTTTTGTAAAATCATGTATTTTGTTGTTCGCCTCATTCAGTATGTGAGTTGTAGTGGCCCCAGGACTTGCGTAGACATAAGTTTCCACATTTCTTGGCAGTAAGGACGATATCAAGTTACCAATCTCTTTGCCATGACTATCAGCATACACATGCACCTTACTAATTTTAGTGGGTTTTACATAATTTTCATTTCTACTATTATTTATTTTTTTCTGAGGTGTGTTTTTTCTGCTGTGACTTGTCATGTTTACCTTTGTCGTGGTTTTCTTATGTGTCGATGATTGTTGTATCTCATCAAAACTATCAAGATTATCAAGGATTGCAAACTTATTTTTTGTCTCAAAACCAGAAGTATCTGTTTTTTTCATGTATACATTGCTTGCTATAACTTTTTTTCCGCATGTTCTCCATTTATTTATATATTTATTTATTTATTTATTTGTTACATCATTTACAGTTCATGCATAGCATAAGTAAATATATAACACGTCAATAATGCAGAAAACACACACACTATGTTAATTTCACAAAAGTACAAAGTTTCATACAGTACATAACATTTTCGTAACAGCAGACTCAAAGGCTAGAAATAAAATCTTCTACATTGTAAGGGCACGTTTGCAATAACATTTTTTTAAGTTTATTTCTGAATGCTTTAACGTTTGGCAGTGAAGTTATCACAGTTGGCAGACTATTAAACATTTTTATTCCACTGTAAAATGGACCTCTTTCTAACATTGTGAGGTGATGTACAGGAAGTTGGAATCTGTTTTTATGCCGGGTGTTATAATTATGTTTGTAATTATTATGTAAAAATAAGGATTCATTCTTTTTTATGAACACCAAGACCTCTAATATATAAAGAGCAGGAAGAGTTAAAATTTCAAACTGTTTAAAAAGTGGTTTGCAAGAATGTCTATTGGTTACATTAGCTAAAATTCGAATGGCTCGTTTTTGTAGAACAAATATTTTATAGCTTTGAGTGGAATTTCCCCAAAAAATAATGCCATAAAGAAGAAGGGACTGAAAATACCCATGATAAACAATTTTACATGTGTTGAAATCAACACTGTGTTTAATCACATTTAGAGCAAACAATACTTTACTCAGTTTATTATGTAGATAAGAAGTATGTGAGTTCCATTTAAAATCATCTTGAATATTTACTCCCAAAAACTTTACCCCAGAAGCAGCCTCTACTACCTCTCCTGAATCCAAGGTTAGCTGTGAAATGTCATTTGTGAAGTGAGAATTAGTTTTAAAACTTAAAAAGTTGGTTTTAGAAACATTTAGACTGAGACCATTGCAGCTGAACCAATCTGTAAGACTTGAAATAGTTGATTTAATTTTTGAAGACAAATCCATAATATTGCTTGACTGTATGAGTGCTGAGGTGTCATCAGCAAATAATGTGAAATCACCTATTAAACTAAATGGAAGATCATTAATATATATCAAGAAAAGAAAAGGTCCCAATTTGGTTAATTTGGTTTCTTCATCGTTTTTGTGCAGAGGTCCTGAAGATATTGTAATGACTTCATGTTCCTGGTCTGCACAGCTGACACTTCCTGTCATACTGCTTGATTGCTTATTAGTTTGTGGGGGAACCAATGATATTGTAAATGGATACTGTAAGCCTGATTTGGTTGGTGGTTTTGCGAGACTCCTCGAGTGTACAAAACATACTAAAGTGATTATTTTAGGGCTGCCCTACAGGTATGACAGACAAAACTTTAATCAGACCATTCGCGAAATTAACTGTAAAGTAGAGTCACTTGTAGAGGCATATGATCATTGTAAATTCTTGTCTTTAGATAATTTAAACTATCGAAGACATTACACTAGGTTTGGGCTTCACTTAAACCTTGCAGGCAAAAGGGTTATTCTGTCAAGGATAAATGCTTTTCTATTTCCCACTTCCCATAGCAATCTCGGTGATTCCTCTATTCCGGTAATAATCCGGGAACGTCCACTCAATAGATGTAGATATCACGAGCCACACTGTTTCCAAACACCGGCCTTAAAATGTATTCAATTTGAGGATAAAGTAAAATTGGGGCCTCCTTTTTTAGAAATAATAGAGTCTCCGAGCAAAATGCCATAGCACTTCATAAATATGAGGAATGTTCTTCGATTCATTCAGTGAGTGGTCAGAGGGACTCTTCTGTACGGTTAATGCATCAAAACATTAGAGGTTTAATGTCTAGCCTATGTGAATTCGAGGTAATTATTAATTTGGAAATCCCTGACATAATATGTCTGTCAGAACACTTTCTTAAGACAAATGAATTACATGTTTTACATCTTAATGGGTTTTCACTTGTCTCATCATTCTGTCGAACAACTCATGGAAAAGGTGGAGTTTGTTTATTTCTCAGGAACACTTTTAAATGTGTTCATATTGATGTCAGTTCATTTTGTAGGGAAGGAATCGCTGAGCTGGCTGCCATCAGAGTTGATCTTACTCCAAAGCCCATCATTGTTATCTGTGTTTATAGACCACCTTCAAATAACATGAGTGAATTTGATTTGTTTCATAATTTGTTATATGACTGTTTAGATAAAACACTGAAAGATGAATATCATCATGGGCGACTTTAATGTCGACCTATCTGAAGCAAGCTTTGCCAGTAATAAGCTTCTTAGTCTTATGAGTTCTTTTGGTTTGCGAAACACTGTACACTCCTACACCAGAGAATTCAAGGGGGCTAAATCTATCATTGACCATGTTTACACAGATGTGGGTCCATCATCTATAAACACCACTGTGGTTAAAACCGCCTTGTCTGACCATCATGCTCAGCTTGTAGACCTTTCTTTCACTCCTGTAATTTCTTCTGCTAATTTCATGTTCTCACGTAAGTACAACCATAGTAATACACTGGTATTTCGTCACTTGCTTTCAAAAGAGTCATGGACTGAGGTTATCTCTTCATCATCTATGGATGATAAATTTGATGTCTTCATTTCAACTCTGTCATTTCTTTTGAATATAGCTTTTCCAGTTAGTAAGACTAAATTAAAACACCGGAAGTTGAATTCCCGCTTGACCCTTGATAGCAATGTTCAACAAATGAGAGAACGACTGATAGAGTTGTACTCTTCCACCAGTAATCTTTCTTCTTCTGACCCTCAAAGACAGTGTTACTTAGCCTTGAAAAAGGAATATAGGTCTTGTATTCGCAAATGTAAGTCTGATCATATGTTGGGATTAATTGAAAAATCCAGTTCGAAGTCTAAAACAATGTGGAAAATAATTGACGAAGATATTATTAGGAAAAGTGGTAATGGTTCTTCTCGACAAATAGGTCCAGTAGCTGATGTGAACGGCAGATTGGTAAACAACCCTTTTGAAAAAGCCAATATCTTCAATGAGTTCTTCATTGACATTGGAGAAAAATTGAGCATAAAACCTACTGTACCCGCATCTGATGTTGTTCATTCTCTGGGGTCCTCCTGTGCATCACTTTTTTGCACCCCACCGATGTCAACGAGATTTTGGGGGTGGTTCAATCACTGAAAACCAGCAAGTCTGCTGGATTTGATGGGATTTCATCAAAATTATTGAAGCAATGCATAGATTATCTCTCTTTTCCACTGTCCCACTTAATCAATTTTTCTCTTTCATCCGGTAAATTTCCATCTCTTCTAAAAATGGCTATTGTAAAACCAATGCATAAAAAATCCGATCCACAACTTTGTGACAACTATAGACCAATTTCAGTACTATCAACTTTCTCAAAAGTATTTGAAAAGATTGTTGCCAAGCGATTGCTCTGTTTCTTTCATGTTAACAGAAGTCTTTTTGGAAATCAGTTTGGATTTCAAAAGAATAAAAGCACCTTGGATGCGATGTTTTGTTTTGTAAGTAAGGTTGTTGAAGCTCTTGACAATAGACAGCATGCTATGGGTTTGTTTGTGGATTTAAGCAAAGCTTTCGATCTGGTTGATCATTCCCTACTTCTTCATAAACTTGACAAAATGGGAGTGAGAGGAAGAGCTAATGAATGGTTTTCATCTTATCTGTCAGACCGCAAGCAAATTGTTGAAATGTCCTATATTGATACAGCAAATTGTTTATCTAAGCTTTACTCTAATGAGATGTCTATTAAGATTGGTGTTCCTCAAGGATCGGTCTTGGGTCCAATTTTGTTCTTATCCTTCATTAATAATATCCAAGACAGTGTCAATAAAGCGGACTTTTGCTTATTTGCTGACGATACAACTCTTTTGTTCAGGGATAGAAGTTTTGTTGACATGGAAATTAATAGTTTCATCGATTCTAACTACCTTTTCCAATGGTTTAAAGCCAATGGCTTGGTCGTTAACACAGATAAAACTCACCTTCTTAATTTTTCTATAAGAAACACTAAATCCGATTCTTTTCAACTTTTAGTGGATGAAGCTGAGATCACTTGTGTGGAGTCAGTGGACTTCCTTGGTTTGAGGCTTGACGCCAATCTCAAGTTCTACGACCACATCAATAAGGTTATAGGAAAACTAAGTTCCTGTTTGTTTGCTCTTCGGAAGTTGGCCCAATTTGTTAATTCTGATGTTATGCTGACACTTTATTACGGATGTTTTTATCCTCATCTTACATATGCTCTTCCAATTTGGGGTTATGAATGCTCGAGAATTAAGTATGTGTTCCGGCTCCAGAAAAAAGCTCTCAGGATTGTGTTTCAAATGAAAAAGAATTCATCTTGCAAATTAATTTTCCTCCAGAAGAGAATTTTAACATTTCCCTGTTTATACATTTTTCATTCATTGATTTTTTTCAAAAAGAACCCCTCCATTTTTTCAACTGATAAACCATCTTCTGACTACTCACTCCGTCCCCGCTTAAATGTTCCGATTCAAGTACACCACACAACTTTTTTTAAACATCATTTATTGTATAACTGTTCAAAATTTTTTAATGCATTGCCTGCAGGTCTTAAGGCAGATTTGCCATTTCCAACATTTCGGAAGCAATTGAAGGAATTTCTAATTGATAGGGCATACTACAGTATCCATCATTTTCTTGACCAGAGGAATTAATTATTCTTTATTTGTTTATTTTAATTTTTTGCTATTGTATATATAGTCAATTTTTATGTAAAGAGTTGAATTATTCATTAGCGGTACACTTTGGTTTATGATTTTTACTATGTATTTCTGTATTGACGATGCCGATGCAATTTGTTTTGTTTATGGCAAATAAAGATCTTGATTCTTTATTCTTGATTCTTGATACTATTAACCACTGTATTTTTTCGGGATAAAAATGTTTTATGAACTAAGTATTTTAATTCTTCAGTACCTGCAGTGTAATTCTCCTGCAGTGTTGACTACCGTAAACTACATAAGCAAGTATAGCTCGTTTCAGTATGATGTCGCTAGTACCTATATGCAAGTGCTGAGAGCAACTCATTAGGGTGGAAAATTCAACAGATCCAGCAGAAATCAAGCTGATTAACCAGTCACAGATTAATAGAACAAAAATGGCACAATCCACATTATTACTCTGTTGCGGACAATTTACAATATGAAGACAGTTGCTAGGCTCAGAGTTGATATCAAGATGCTTTACAAACTTTGAGTGTATATTGTTAGCATGTTGAATATTATACTTATTCATTGAGTCAAAGTAATAAAATTGATGATCACTTTTTGTATAAAACAATAAACTCCAATGAGAGCCCACAGCTCCAGTGTGAGATGCCTTTCCATCATTTACTGGGATAATAATATAAGGCTTGTTGGTCCAGTCAGCAAGTTCAAATATAAATTCTGAGTCGGCTATACATTTTATGGTTTGGCTAACAGTCGGATCTATTAATGCAGTGTCATCATTATTTATTAACTTAGTTTTTCTTATCAGGTCAAAGTAAATTTGTATAGAATCATCACTAACCCAGTCGTCACCCAACAGTTCCAGGCAAAATGGGACGTTTCCCTCTGTCTGGGTTGATAGACTGATGTATTTAGAATCAGATTCACTAACACAAGTGCTCTGGTCTGTTGAGACAATGCTCGCATTGTTGTTCTGGATACTAATATTTTTTTCTTGTTCAGTTAAAATTACACTAAAATCTTTCTCCTCTATTGGCTTAATCAAACCATTAGTTTCTTGTAGTGTATCACAGGATACGTCATTTAAATTTGATGATTTATCAAGCAGTGGATTTTTAGTCAAAAAATTAAAATCTTCAATTTTTACTTTTAGATTTTTTTCTTTAATGTACTTTTGTAGTTGAGTTTTTGAGCGGAACACTTTTCCTTCAGGTGATGTGATAGTAACATCTACTCGACCAGTGTGAAGACCCTTTTTTCTTATTTTTTCCTCTCTTTTCCACCCCTTTGGAACTCTTACAAGTTTATTAGTATCCTCTGTTTCCATACTGGACGGGAAAATTACTGCTCAGTAAGTAGCCGTAAATGAAAAATGCTCATAAAAATCTGATTTAAATGTATATACAGTATATACAGAATGGATTGAATTGCAAGTAAAATATCTGCTTGGTTTTATAAGTAAAATCAATAAGGAAAATAAGTTTAAATTGTATTTCCAATGTTCTATAAATTAAATTTATTTATTTACTAATTATTTTTGTCAGTTTCCTTTCCTTGATAAGTATTATTGACAGGGTCCGAGGTATTACAGCATTAGTATCAATGGGTGGTCAGAGGTCAACTTGCTTATCTATGTTTGCTGCTTTGCAAGACGTTTGAAAATCCTGATTTGTTGCAATCCTGTCAAAGTTTGCTAGTTAAGATGACGTGGCTACAACGTAGTCCAGAAGAGTTCCATCTCTTTTAGTTTCTTGATTTAAAATATTATTTTATATTTGTTATTTCACTACAAAATCACCCTTTACTTCAAGATATTCAATCACAACCACCCTACTTCTGTGAAGTGTATATTGGTGTTTATTTCTTTAAAAGTGAGCTGAGCCAATATTCTGGCCTACCTTAAGGTGAGTATTCATAAACTTGAATATCTGTTTCATGCACCAATTAATTAAGTGAAACGAACTTTGGTAAACACACCTAACACTTAAATTCACTTTCTGATAAAAAAAACTGACTTTGTCTATACATTGTAAACTTTAAAATTTTAGCTAAAACAGCAGACCATAAAACATCACTTTTACATAGCCCTAACACTCAATTGAAAACGGTGTCAGTTATCTGATACCGTTTATTTATATTGGCAAATGAAATTTTCAAATAATGCCAATTTAGAGTCTTTTTCTAGTGTTAAGGGTTTAGTAGTTAAAGTATTAAAAATAAATTATTTAATAATAGCAACAGAGTCCGTCGTGGACAATAGTACACAGAGTCTCTAGAACAATAGTACATACATGTATTATTTTTTGTGAAATACCTTAATGTTAATTTGATTTATTTTCAAGAAAAAAATTTAAACAAAACTAATTTTTTAATACAGCAAAATAGTAGGCTTAGAAATCAATTGTAAAGTGTTTTCTTAAAAACAAAGAACAAAGTATTTCATTTGTAAATACTTCGTCTGAGGTTTTTTTTTACAATCTGCTCCCATAATCGTTGATTGGGAATCTTGGGATAATTTTTATTGTATGTCTCAAGTAAGTTGTATGTACTCATTTTGCTCAAATTGTTACGATGCGCTATATAAAATCTATATAAAATACTTACAAAAGGCTGCCAAAACCTGGCAACAAAATAAACTTCTAACCAAAATCTGTTTCAATGTTTTTCTTATAGAAAATATATGTATTTACTTTCACCATAACTCTTTAAAAAAAATTTAACTTTCACAGTTATATGCACATCAACATAGATAAAGCTTTCTAACCACCTATTAATTAATAAAATCGGTCGAGTAGAACTGTAGAGTTATTTGTAAAAAGTTTAATTAAAAATAGCTCTAATTCAGTATTGTCTCACCACTATAAATTCGGAAGTTGCATAGCTTTTTGCAAATAACTTTAAAATTGTGTGGAAATTGACCAAAGTGGATGGTGATATTCTGAAAGAGCATGAAATTGTCTTCTATAGTTGTTTAGACTTTTATGATAATACCGAACAAAGGCAGCGAAAACTTGGCTATAAAATAAAACTATGATAAAACCAATTGTTGTGTATTTCTTATTGAAACTTTTTTTATCAAATAAATCTTAAAAAATAAAGTTTTTATAAAAGAAAAATAAAGTTTTTTATAAAAATTTGCAAATGTAGGCCTTCTGGGACAAAACACTCCAACAACCCATTAAACCCATTAAATCTGTATGGTAGAACTGTAGATTTAGCTGTACAAAGTATTGTAGGCTTAAATAATTCCTCACAATTTAAAATTTAGAGATTGCTTAGATTTTATGTAAATAGCTTTTTAATGGTGAGGAACAGTGTTGTAGTGGCAAATTTTCCAATGTGGGAACGCTTAATATATTTGTCAAATTCCCTAAAAATTAGGATAAAATTTCCCTGAATGCGTACGATAGCAATAGCTTTGCGTATTAGGCTATGTATTTTAAGCTAACTGAATTTACTGAGGATTCAAGAAACTATACAATAATTTAGATAATTTTGAGAAAAGCAAAATAAAAACCCAGTATATTTTTATACTTAACTAACTTTATTATTTCACAAAAGAAGGTTGTTTTAGAAAAGGTTATTATTTTATTAACTACTTTTGTTTTTAACCTCCAAAATACATAACCTAATTTTCAAATGACTTATTTTATACAAGTATAAAAGCAGAGAACTAATATAAATTAAATCTATAAAACAGAGGATAAATAGAGTAATTAATTACAACTAGAGATCGCCTCCTGATCGAAATTCGATCAAAATTTCAGTTGATCTGGACCCAAGAAGCTTAAAAACATTTTAGAACTAAAACATCTGTTCTTCCTAATTTTCTAGCAATTGTTATTACAACAGCTGTCTTTTAATTCATCCAATTCTCCTTTCTCCATAAGATTGGAACTTTGAAAGCCTGTGGGGCGTAGCCCTGGAGTCAGATGTGAATTAGAATGGGATTCTGCTCATCTACAGGACTACCTTTCTAACGGTATGCTCGGATTTCTCCTACAATGTACACGAGCTGAGAAAAAAGGAGGAAATGAAACATGCTTGCGTATTAATATATAGATGAAAGTTCATTGTAAGATTGACAAAATCATGTTTGGAAGTAGTCGGCAAATGCATCCTCTTCTGAGTATTTCCTAGACATTAAAAGAGTTGTGGAGGGACGGGAGAGTGATGCCCACTGCCGTATACCGTACTCTGTGTACAACCACAGAGTATAAAAAAAAGTTCAAGCAAGAGTGAGGTTATCTTTGGAAGCAGATACAGAGGAAAATCGTGTTTACAAAAGTATTGCATTTTATTATCGGCATAGAAATATTTTTAAATATTTTATTACTATTTAATTAATATTTGTATTTAGAAACATATTAGCTATTTTCCCGGATTTTCCCTGAACGGGGCACTGAGATTTTCCCGGGTTCTTGAAAACCAGTGTGGGAACGCCGTTCCCACGCGTTCCCGCACCACTACACCACTGGTGAGGAAATCGACTAAAGTGGATGGCTATATTCTGAAAGAGAATAAAATTTCCTACAGATTGTTATAACAAGTTTCTATAAAATACTAATAACAGGCAGCTAAAACTTGCCAGCAATAAATTATTCAAAAGTCGTTTATAATGTATTTTTACAGAAGACGCGTTTTTACTTTCGCCCCATAAATTGTTCAAAAAATCAAACTTTCCTAGTTATTTGAATATTTACATAAATAAAGCTTTCCAATGACCCATCAATTAATAAAATAATTAATAAAGTCCAGTAGAACTGTAGATTTAGCTGTACTAAGTTTAACGAAAATATGTTTAATCTTGTTATTTTCGAACCACTATAAATTCGGAGGTTGCAAAGCTTTTTTGCAAATATCGTTTTAACTGTGAGAAAATGGACCAAAGTGGATAGTGACAACTTCCTAAACATTTTTACAATACTAGAAACAGAGACAAAGTCTCAATACATTATTGCAGGTTGAGTAGATTGAAAAACAGTAGATACAATTTACATCATAGATTACGTCAGATTAGATTACATTAGTAGATACAATTTTGAGATTTTTAAAAATATGTTCTATGTCTGGCTCCTACTAAACCTTTTTTATAACATAAATGATTTTTTTTTTTAGAATCGATGTTTACTTTAAATATTTGAACTATTCTGTATGAGTGTATTTATATTTTAATGAATCTGTATTGTATTTGGGTTATTGTACTGTTTATTAAGCTATTTAGTACAGCTTGAAACACTTATGGTAAGCCTATATAGATTTAAGTTCCCCTGTGGCTATTGCTTTAAAAATTACATCGCCGATACATGTAAAAATGTCAAATGGCAAATAAAGATTAATTACTTATTGATTTATTTAATGAAATTTTCTACTTACTTCTATAATGCATTAAAAAAAATAATATATATATATATATATATATATGTATATATGTATAAGTAGATAGTGTCATGTTGGTTCTAGGACACTTTTGGAGCCAATCAAAAATCAAACAAATTTCATAGTTTTTTTATACAATTATGCAATATTTTTACCACTTTTTGGCCAATTTTCAGCTTTTGTCAAATTGTCATAAAAAATATGCAATTTTAATGAAATTTTTAACAAATATGCCTAAAACTTTCTACAAAATAATTTAAAAAAAAAAACAAGTAAAATTATCACATTTTATAAGTTTTTTTTCAATAAAATCAATAGTTGACTTTTCATAAGTCAATTTAAGTTTTCTATAGTATTTTTTCAATAAATTTGACTAAAATAGTAATAATATATTCTAGTTAATTTCAGTAATATCATTTTTGATTATATTATATTCAAGTAATTTTTCAGATACAATAATAATATAACAATTGTTTTACTAGTAGCTACTATATCATAATCAAAATCTGCATTAATAATAATATCATTTTTTGAACTTGAAATATTTGTTGGATTTTTTGTAGTATCAATTACATAAATTGGTCTATTTTCTAGAAATTCTGTTGGACTATAATACATTTTACTACTAATATAATAAACTTTTTTATAATCTTGATACATTTCATACATAATTCTAAATTTTTCATAGAATATATCAAAGTTTTCCAATTCATCAGGGTAATAATGACCATTTAGTTTTACTCTTATATTTTTTACATACATACTATCAAATTTAGAAGTATCATATAACTGATCATTTGTTCTTGATTTTTGAAATCCAATTATAATAAATTTTGGATTATAAATATTTCTATAGATATTTGTTATATCCAAACTTAAATTCTTTCCTGTAATATTTTTTTGTTCAATGCATTGCCAATGATTAAAATGAAAATTTACTTTTTCAAATTTGCTTAGTTCATTAATTAATTGAATTTTACTTGTTGTTTTGTATTCAATTATAGGAACTCAAATAAAAAATTCATCAATTGTTATTTTACCTTCAGTTGGTAATGTAGCATTATCATAAGTTCCATCAGCCTTTTTAGTTTTCCATCTAAAAATTGCATCATTATCTTCTGATCTAATAAATGTTATATTAAAACCTCCTTTGTATATTGGAATATTTACATTTTCAAAAAATCCTAATCCAAAATGAGATAAATTACCAATTGCTTCAAATTTATTTTTAAAATTTGATTCAAAACCATTATTTATTTGATTTATTTCTGATTTTGAATATGTTATAGTGCCTTTAATTGTACTTAATAGACCAGGATATTCAATTTCATCAATCAATTTATTATGTTTTCTAACTTCAATTTTTGAAAATAAAAATGGAACAAAATTATTAATTAATTTTATATTAGCACCATTATCATATGCATTTCCATCAGATTTAGTCAATTTACCAGATATATAGAATTGAAATTTAGAAGTACAAAATCCATCTCCAAAATCTATATTAAATTCAGTTTTTTTATCAGGTTCATTTAAATGTAATTTAGATAATGGATAGAAATTTTTGTATTCAGCTCTTTCAATATCATTTATATATTATTTGTAATCAGCCATTTATTAAGGATAAATTTTTTAAATAAAAAGCTTTTTTAAAACAAGTAAAATTTTTATAATTTAATTTTTATGATTTAATGATGTCAAATTTTTATGTATCAATTTCATTTTCACTTTTAAAATATTCAATTTCAGTAGCATGATCAAGTATAAATTTTGCTGATATTTTTGATGTTCTAAAATTAATTCCCAATTTAATGTAAATGCATAATCATGAATGAAATATTCAGTTAAATCTTGATATTTACAAATCAAATCAATATAATCTTTTAGTTGATAATTTATGAATTCAGTAATAAAATCTATAGTTAAATTTTGATATTGAGCAATTTTTTGCCAATTTAATTTATTTTGAAACAATCTCATCATATTAATACTCAATTCATATTTTTCAGAAATATCATCCCAATCATCTTTGTTTAATTGATTTTGGTTTCTGATAATGAATAAATCAAATGAACTGTATAGAGCCATTTATTAGGGAGAAAATTTTGTAAAACAACTTTTCTTTGAATTACAAATACAACATTTTGATTTAATTACATTTATATTTTTCAATTTTATTATCTGAATATCTTTAGAATTAGTTTTTTGTTTACATTTAAAACAATAAATCAACTCCATTTATATAAAATAATTATTGTAATTTATCTATATCATCTTTAATTAGTATTATTTTAGCATTTAATTCTTTTATGGATTCATTGACTCCATCAAATAGAAATTTTAGTTCTTTTTCTAATTTTTCTTCTAAATTTTCAACATATTTTCCAATATTAATTAAAAAATCTATAATTTTATTTAAATCTTTTTTAGTTTCTGAATAATCACTACCAATTTCAATAATTGAATCTAAAACTTCATCTAATTCTGATTTAACTATAACATCATATTTATTTATACTTGGTTTTACATTAACAATTCTTTTACCATTAATATTCATATAATTTTTGATAAACCAATAGCATTTACTAAATTTACAGTCTTTTTTACATGACTTTTAAAACTTTTACTAAAATTATTAAAAAATATATTTAATTTAGAATTTATATAATCTTCTTTAATATTAATTGGATGTTTTTTCTGTCTTCCAAACAGATCAAATATATTTTGTGAATCCATATTTATTAAGGATGAATTTATTTATTATGTTATCAAATTTTTTATTTTTATTTAATTCATTTAATGTAAAAATACATAAATGGCCACAAATTGGTGGATCATCATAATTTTGAATTTGATTATCATTATAAAATATATTATCTTTTCCTAGATATTTAACTAATTCTATTGGTGGTTTATTAACTATATTTCAATATGAATCAAAATAATATTTAATTTAATCTTTTTTATAATAACAAACCCAATGAGTTCCATTTCCATCAAATGAATCTAAATTTATAATTCCACATTCAAATTTATTAAATTTATTAGGTAATATATCTCTTATAAATACACCTGTAAAATATTTATATTTTTACACAATTTTTCTAATTTACCTAATGTTAGTGGTTCAAAATTTTTTTATAATTTTGTTTAATATATTTTAATGTTTTTTTTATCTAAACCAGATCCTTCTACATTTTTTAATTCATGATCTAACCAATCAACAAAATTTCTAAATTTAGGAATTATAGATTCTTTTACAACTTTTGCTCCCTTTCTAACATTTGGTGTATAATTTTTAACTGTAGGTATAATATCAGCAAAATCTAAAATTTCTTTTAGTAATCCACCATTTTTTATTTCTTTTAATTGATTATATGAAAATTCAAATCTTAATCCTTTATTTAATTTTTTATGTTTATTTAGTTTATTAATTTGTCTTTTAGATAATAATATAATATCTTTTCCATTTTCATTAAATTGATCAATATTAAATTGAATTATAACTGATCTTTTATTTTTAAATGCTAATTTTATTTTTTATTTTTGATTATCTGTCAAGTTTATATTTATTTTTTCCATTTATTAAGAAAAAAATTTATAGTTTTTTATAATATAGATTAATATAATTAATAAAAAATTTATTAAAATTTTAATCCTACTTCTAAACCCATACCAAATTTTCTTTTCATCCACATAGCACCTGATGTTGGTAATGCAATTAATCTTTCACCAATTCCATGATCATTTGATGTTACTATATCCCATGCTTTATCTTGTAAAATTTTATCAGCTATTTCATTTCTAGATTTTGTATCTTTATGATCTCTATAAAATAAATCATGTTCTTTAGCAGCTTTATCTAAATCATTTATTCCAGGATCACTTCTTTTTATTCTTTTATTTAATTTAGTTCCAGGCCCTAGATATTGATAACCAGGTACAGGTAATTCAAAAGGTAAATTATTTATAACATCATTTAAAATACCTGATCCATCTTTTAATAATGGTGATGAAATATTTGCCAAAATTCTTTTTAAATACTTAATTCCTTCAGGTTTTTCAATTAATTCATCTAATTTATTTGATATAAAGTCTTTAATTGCTTTCTTTTCATTTAAAAAATTATTATTACCAGCTTTTTCTTGTGCATATATATAATTAATAATATTATCTAATTTATTTAAATCATCTATAAATCTATATTCAATTTTATTTTCTGTATATTGTCTGATTCCTGAACCTTCAATTTCACCTTTTAATTCCCAAATATGTTTAATTAAATTAATATATTTATTACCTTTACTAGATTTTGGTTTCTTACTATTTGGATCATTATTTTTATAAATTGAATTAGTTTCCCATAAAATCTTTGAATAATTATATAAATCATCTTGTGTATAAAAATTATTATCTGGTTTCTTTTCATAAGTTAACAATCTCCATAATCCATGTGTTCCATTATATTTTTTATCATCAATTACTAAATCATCATTATCAATTACAGTTATTTTATCACCAATCATAAATGATTTTTTATGTTTATTCCAATATAAACCAAATTTATCATCTTTTGTTCTTGGTAAATATTTTTGTGCTAATGGACCAATAATTTTATCTAATGTTTGAGGTAAAATTAAATTTGGGTCAATAAATGTCGATTCTTCTTGAATTATTGGTTGTCTGATTGGTCTAAATGGAGTACTTGAAGGTAAATTTAATTCTTCAGTTTCTGGTATTGATATATTAGCAAAATTATTAACAACAGGTACCAATTCCATTAGGTTTTTATTTTCATTTAAGACTTCACCAATTTTATTTTCAACTTTACCAATTGCTGATGTTATAGGTTCATATGCTTTTTGTTTAATTTTTTCATAACTATCTTCAATTTTAATTTGATTTTTAAATTCTTTTATTAATTTTTGCTCAATATCATCTAATTTTTTAGCTTCATTAACAGATATTTTATCCATTTATTACAAAGAAAATTTAGGTTCAACACAAATCATGTTAACATAAACACAAATCATATTAACACAAAACACAAATCATGTTAACACAAAAACAAATAATGTTAACACAAAAACAAATCATATTAACACAAAACACAAATCATGTTAACACAAACACAAATCATGTTAACATAAACATAAATCATATTAACACAAATACAAATCATGTTAAACACAATTCATTTTACTTTATTTCTGTAATTTTCATTAAATATATAAATACTAATGAAATAAATAATACTAATAAAATAAATATTTTATCAATTATTGACTCAAATATACAACAAGCCATTGTCATTATTTAATATCAGAAAAATTTTTCATATATTTTCCATTATTTCTTTTTTTTTTCAATAAATTAATAGTTAAAAATCCATAGTCTTTTTTCCAACAATCATTACAAATAGTTTTAAATTTATCAAATTTCATATCTGATCCAACAAAATTATTATATATTTTTCATATAATGTTCATTTTGTTTAAAAATGCATAACATATTTAAATTATTTCTAATTAATTGCATATCAACTTTTGAATAACATTGTGATAAATAAATACATGATATATTTTTATGTCTACCCATTATAAAATATTCTTTAATTTTATCTTGTTTTTCTAAAATACAATCATCAAAAACTACTAATGAATTTGGTTTACATTTATTTAGTGGAATCATATCATCACATGAAAAATAAGAAATTTGTTTATTAATATTTGATTCTATATTTTTAAATCTTTTTTTAATAATTTATAAGATGGTTTTTCTAATTATTTACTAAAAATATATAAATTTGAATATGGAATTAATCTTTTATAAATAAAATTTAATAATAATGTAGTTTTACCAGATCCACTTGTTCCTATAATTAATAATCTAATAGGTTGATCATTTTTATTATTTTTATCATATGATTCTAATTTTATATTATCTTTTTTTTTCTAAAATTCTCCATTTAAATAAGATGAAATTATTTAAAATAATTGGTCATTCATCCAAACTAGAATTAAGATTAGAACATCCAATACATTTAGATGGAAAATATAGTATTGGTTTAAGTGGATTTTATTCAGATAATTTTATATCAAATATACCAAATGATTATAAAAACTGTTATGGATATTCTATTAAAGATGAAGATGATAAATTTATAGATCAATATTTTCATATAAATAAAGGAAATTATACAATTGAAGAAATAAAAAATATTTTTATTAATAGTTTAAAGGGATTTAAAAAGAAATTTAATAAATTTTATGAAAATGATTTTATATTAAAAGTGATGGACCATATATTATAATAAAATCTCCTGTTAAAATTATAGTAACAACAATTATAATTGATTTATTAGGGTTAGATGATAAAATGATTGAACCAAATGTATTAACAAAAGGAATAAAACTACCAAAAATTAGACCTTTTGATGTTATTGAAATTCATTATAATTTAGTTGATCCTAGTTTTGAAAATCATAAAGATTATTCACATTTACATAAAGAATCAGAAATTCTATATTCATTTTATCCAAATGTTGAATATGGATCAAAAATTAGTGAAAACCCAAATGAAATTGATTATATTCCTTTAAAAAATATAAATAAAATTCAAAATATTGTAAAATCTATTCAAGATAGTGATGGAAATCTAATAAATAATGAAAATATTAAAAGTATTGTATATTTAAGATTAAAACAAATTTTGTAATATAAAACTTGTCTACATAAGTAATAAAAACAACAATTGATTTAATTAATAATTTTATATTTAATAATAAATTAGTTGTATTTAAAAAACAAAATAATTTATGGTTTAAAAGAAAAGATATTTGTGATATTTTAAAATATAAAAATTTTAGAAAAGTTTTAATTGATAATGTAAAAAAATATATATAAAACTTAAAAAACATCAAGTGTAACCAACAATTACACTTACATAATGATGATTAATTTACATAAAAATTATAGGTGTCACAAATTATGACACCCTAGAAATTGATGTACAAACATGTTTTCAGATGCCCTAAAACAGGGCGTCAATAAAATAGATAATAAAACAATATTTATTAATGAATCTGGTTTATATTCATTCATTTTAAAATCAAAAAAGGTAGATAAACAATAAGGATAAATATAGATGATGATAAATTAAAATTTATAGATATTTTTAGAGGGGACAATTTGTCCCCCCTATCATATAATGAAAAACATACAAAACTTATTAAAATTAGGTAGGACCCAAAATGGGTCCCATATAAATTATAATATTTATTTTAAAAAATTTTAAAGGAGGTAACCTTATTATACAATAAAAACTTAAGGGTAACAAAACGTTTTTTTTTTTTTTTTTTTTTTTTTTTTTTGTTGAGGGAGAGGCGGAAAAATGCATTACGCACACAGGTAGCCAGCCTGTAGTGTGGGGCTCCCCTAAAAAACGGGTTTACCCACTAAAAAACCTCCTCTACTCTTTAGGAATCTAACCTGGAATTGTTTATCACATTACGTCAGGCTAGGCCTAAATTTGGCTTACGCCCGTCGGGCTCGCTCCTTATCCAGCCGCTCTATCAAGGGATCTGGGCCACTTCGCGGTCCAGATCGGTTTTCTTTTCCAGGAGGATGCCCCGGACGAACTGTGACAAACAATCCCAGTTGCCCTCATCCTCCAAAATCTTTTGGCAGACCGAGTCCACCGAAAATGCACCAAATATTTGTGTGGCCTCCAGGCGGGGCCCTTCCCAACGGGGACATCGGAAGAATGTGTGTACCGCATCGTCGGGAACACCCGGGCAATAAATGCAGTCCGGTGAACCGGTCTTTCCCATCCGGTTCAGGTACGACCGAAAATAGCCGTGACCTGTCAAAAATTGGGTCAGGTAGTAGTCCACCTCCCCATGCCGCCGTTCCACCCATGGTTGGACCTGCTTGATAAGTCGCGCAGTCCATCGTCCTCGGGTGTCGTGCTCCCAGCTGTGTTGCCACTGCTGGAAGGTTCGGGAGCGCTCTTCTGTTCTTGCCGTGTCCTTGCCGATCTCGCCTTGTCTCTGATAAATCGCTTTCCTCTCCCCTGCCAAGAGCTTGACAGGGATGACTCCGGCGACCACCAGGACGGCAGGCTCGGACACTGTCCGGTAGGCGGAACACACCCTGAGCGCGGCTTGACGCTGAACCCGGGCGAGTCGCAGCCTGTAGCACTCCTTATCTAGAGCGCCTGCCCACACCTCTGCCCCGTAAAGGAGCACGGACTGGACCGCGGACATCAACAGACGTCTTCTGCTGGATCGGGGACCTCCGACATTGGCCATCAGCCTACTAAGGTGAGTAACTACCTTAGCGGCCTTGTCCGCCGTACGGAAGATCTGATCCCTCCAGCTTAACTTGGTGTCCACCATAACCCCAAGGTATTTGGCGGCACGAGTTGATGTGACCACCTCCTTTCCCACTCTAAACGGGACGACGGTGTCGATCCTCTTCTTCGTGAGAATCACGATCTCCGTCTTACTAAGAGCAAGCGAGAGACCGTGATCGGACATCCAGTTGTTGACAACCCGCATAACTCGGTTCAACTTTAGTTGGGCCAGCTCAACGTTGCGTGCAGCAATGAGAGCTGCGACGTCATCGGCGTACCCAACCAAAGTGGTTTCCTCAGGCATCTCGGACCTCAGGAGGCTGTCATAGGCAACGTTCCAGAGATCCGGGCCGAGTATTGAACCTTGTGCGGCACCAGAAGTGACTTCCATCGTCCGCGTTCCGTCCCTTGTGTCATAGATCAGGCTTCGAGAGCGTAGATAATCCTCGATGAGCCGCAACAGATATGCAGGAATACGAAAGGTGTTGCGAAGCGCATCCAACATATCGACCCACCTCGCCGAGTTGAAGGCATTCTTGACATCAAGCGTAACAAGAAGCACTACTCGGCGGGAGAAATGGTTGTGGCTCTCGGCTCTCTCCACAGCTCTCTGAACTTTGGTGACAGCGTCGATCGTTGACCGTCCCTTTCTGAAGCCGTACTGACGGGGGCATAAGTCCCCGGCAGCTTCCACGGCAGAAGTCGGGCGGGAACGGATCAGCTTCTCGAACAGCTTCCCAGCCGTGTCCAACATGCAGAGAGGCCTGTGGGACGACGGCAGTTCGGGATCACCTTTGCCCTTGCTGATCAGTACAAGCCTGGCTGTTTTCCAGGGAGCCGGAAACACCCCTTCTACCAAACAGGCATTGTACATTCTCAACAACAAGTCAGCGTTAATTGAAAATACTTTCTTTAAAGCCTCACTGGGAATCCCGTCCGGGCCAGGAGCCTTGTTGCTCTTCAGGGAGAGAACGGAGGTTTCCAGCTCCTCGAAAGTGAAGAGTGGAACGTCCTCTACCCGTCCGAAGTCAACCAGCGGTCGCTGTGGATGTTCAGGAAACAACGCAGCGACGATCCTCCCCATGGTGGCGCCCTCCATGATGGAAGGTGGAGAGCGGGCGCCGAGTTTCTGTGTTACAAGTTTGTAACCCAGGCCCCACGGGTCGGAGTCAACGTCGTCACGAAGTCTCCTCCAGCTATTCGCCTTGCTCCTGTTTATCGCCTGGCGGAGAGATTTTCTCGCAGCTTTATAGGCCTCCGACTTACGAACTCTGTCTGCGGGAATTCTCGCTCTTGTGGCGGCTCGTCTAGTTCTTAAACATGTTCTTCTGAGTTCCGCAATCTCTTCAGTCCACCAGTAAACGGGTTGTTTGTCGCGTCGGGGTTTCCTTCGCGGCATAGACTGGTCGCAGGCCGAGACGATCAGTTCCATCGTGGATGTTACTAGTGCCTCGGCACCAGCCTCACCAGGATTCCCCTGCGCTCCCCGAGAGATGACTTCGGTGAACTTGACCACGTCCGGTTTGTTGGTGTTCCACCGGCGTGGCCCTTCCCGAGATGCGGAAACTCGACGATTTGCCTGATCATGCAGGTCAAAAACGATGTATTGGTGGTCGCTACCCGTGTAGTCCTCCACAACCCTCCAGCCTGAGATCCTCGGAAGGAGCGACTCAGACGCAAAGGTGACGTCGGGGATCGTGCCTCTCTGCCCGGGGCGCCGAAAAGTAGGTGTGTCGCCCTGGTTGAGGACGACAAGACCGGCCCTGGCGATGAAATCCAGGATGTATTTCCACCGGGAGCTGGTAGAGGGCATTCCCCACTCGACGGCCCTGGCGTTGAAATCGCCACCAACGACGACATGCCCGGTGGTGCCAAGAACGCACTCCTCTAGGCTATCTATCTTGTCGCGGAAGTCCTGGACGGCCTCGTTGGGTGTGAGGTAGCAACTGAAGATAGTCACGTCCCTACACCGAACCCAGACGAATCCTCGGCCGCGCCCGTGACTCCGCACCAAAACATCTCGTGTATTACGTGCCCAAAATGCAGCAGTACCGAGGCTGTCCGAGATCCAAATGTTTGGGTCTCTGTCCCGATACTGTTCACTGATAAGGAGCGCGTCAGCACCAAGTTCTCGGGCGAGCTGATCTAGAAGGTTATCAGCTCCCCAGGATCTATTAAGGTTGGCCTGGAGGATGCGAATTACCGGCCGCTGCCTTTTGCCTGTTCAAGTGCGGCTCTGAAGGCACCGCACTGACCAGACCCGGGTAAGTGACCAAGGGCACTGGAGCCTGAATCCTTGCAGAGGAAGCAGGAGGGGCTCGAGGAACATTCCTTACGTTTGTGGCCTTGGCTTCCACACTGGAAGCAGTTGGCACTCCTGTCGGGCCCTTTACAGTTTCGGGAGGAGTGGCCGAAACCGAGACAGCGGAAGCATCTCGAAACTACCACCCTCCGTTTGAGCCTGCAACTAACCCAACCAACTCTGAGGTGCTGAAGGCTAAGCAGCTTATTGGCGTGCTTTTCGCTCATCTCAGCAACAGCCATCCGGAGTTGACTTCGGTTAGGCTTTGTCAGCCATACCCTCACTCCATCGGCCGGTATCTCCGGGAGTGCCACCTGGATCGCACGGGTCACCTCATCTTCGGTGGAGAGGACATCAAGGTCCCGAATCTCGACCGAACACTTCGGTTCTAGGGCCTTGATGGAGCCTTTGTCCCCAAGTGCAGTCTTGAGGGAAGCGGCAAAACCGATCTTGTCACTCGACTTCCCCAGTTCGAGGAGGACATCCCCGTTCTGGGTTCGCCGAATAGACTTGATAACGGTGTCGGTCTCTTCCGGCTTGGCCTGCGATCTAATCTGACCCAGAACATCGGCAAAAGATCGCCCCCCTAAGGGCTTGATCAAGATTGCCTCCGTCCTGGGCTTCTTAGGCCTGGGTTGTTTAGGCTTTCTGACAGACTTGCCAGAGGCCTCCCCAACCGGGTTTGAGACTTGCGTCCGCTCCACCCTCGACGCACTTTTCGAAGCTGCCTCCGCTTGCTTCTGCCTCCTCCTTTCTTTCTTAGACAGGCGCGTCTTCCAGCCCCCCAAAGGTGTTGAGGCAGAGTTTGCTGCCAAGGCAGGATTAGCCGCCGGAGCAGGAACCTCTGCAGGAGTAGCCGCTGGAATCACGGCAGCGCCCGGGGCGGATTCAGTAGCCTGGACAGGAGATGTCTGCGATGCCGAAGTGACAAAAACCGGTCTCGGCACTGAGTCCACCTCAATAAGCTCAGGGCTTCCCGGCGAAGAACCGCTCTGCCTCTTCTTTCGCTTTCTGGCTTGAGTCTGGGACTCAGCCAGATGAGCTTGAGGTGAAGCAGAGATGACTCGGTTCGTGACATCGCGCTCCTGCTTCACTGCCTTTAGCCTGATTTTCCGGCATTCCTCGATTTCTTCTAGAGCATCTTCGAGTTTCGGGATCCCCTCTTTTATCGCCTTGTTTATGTTCTTTTGAATTAGGAGGACCTTGGCCATCTCGTTCAAAAGAACTTTCATCTTCTTCAGACATGAGTCTTCCTCCTCGTGGGCGTCGTCCTGCTGCTGCCGAAGCATTTGCAGCTCGAATGCCGCACGAAGAGGGCTCTTCCTGGGAGGGATTCCTTGCATCCTGGCTAGAGGTGTTACCGGCTCGGTCACACCCATACCCAGATCAACCTCATCTTTCTCCTTTCCGGTTACGGCCGATGATCCAGCGACACCAGCAGCCTTGAACGGGGCCGGCGGAGGGGAGGTTTTAATTCCAACCGTCGGCGTCCCAGTCTTTGAGGTCGGAGACCTCTGCACAAGTGAGCTGCGCCTAAAAGCAGCCTGTTCGTTCTCCTTTCCAAGATTCGTGTTTTGCAGTTGACAATCCATACTGTTTTGTAACCAGCGCATCGTGCGGCAAGAGGCGGCCCTTCATCGGCCGGGAGCGGGTACACCCTCGGAGGTCTACCCCCCGTAGGAGATAAGACACCCCTACCCCGGGACTCCGGGGCCCGAACCTCCGTTTGCCCAGCACCGATACACAAAATGTGCCGGACGTGCTGGGGGTCGCACCGTGGCAATGCAGAGTCCGATCCCTGCATCCATGCCGCACTCCCTGACTAAGGTCCGAAGCGGCTGGCTTCTGACGACACACTGGAGGAGACCATCGGCAGTGCGAGGCACACATCAGTCCCTACAACACAACAGGGACACTCCCAGGACCCCCCAGCATGCGCCGGTCGAAAGAAGGTGGAAAGACACCCTTGATTCGGGGTCGAAAACAAGAAGGTGAGCAAGGTTAGCTCAGGAAAGAATAAAGACGGTGAGCTAAGACCTGAAAGATGAGAAGAAAGGCCTTAGCTCGGGAAGAACTGTGAGGAGGGTCTCACAGCTTGGCTCAGGTACCTCGGGGTCGCCAAGAAACACCCGTACAGTGGAAAGCCCACTGCCCCTGAGGGTAAGGGTAACAAAACGTTACCCTTCTTAAACATTCAAAAATATTCATAAATATAATAAATTATATACAAATTTGAGACCCGTCTTAAAGACTGGTCTAACCTATAATGAAAAACAAACTATTTTAATAAATAAATCTAGATTATATGAATTAATTGTAAAATCAAAAAGATACTAAATTATTTAAAAAATATATTGATAAATGATTAAAACTTATAATAAATGAATCAAAACATAATTAAACATAAAAATTTAATTATAAATTATTGAATATATTTAAATTTATTAAAGAAAAATATATTGAAAAATATATAAAAATGTTATTGGTAGTAATATTCTACCTCAAAAAATATTTAAAAATATACATAGATGATAGTATAAATTCAATATCATATGTCTATAAATTATTAATATAATTTTTATCATTTTCTTTAAAACTTTCTTTAACATAATTTTTTATTATATTTATAAATGGTTCTATTATAAAATTAAACTTATAATGAGGCTGAGGTGAGGCTGGGGCCGAGGCACTGTGAGGCTGGGGCCGAGGCACTAGTAACATCCACGATGGAACTGATCGTCTCGGCCTGCGACCAGTCTATGCCGCGAAGGAAACCCCGACGCGACAAACAACCCGTTTACTGGTGGACTGAAGAGATTGCGGAACTCAGAAGAACATGTTTAAGAACTAGACGAGCCGCCACAAGAGCGAGAATTCCCGCAGACAGAGTTCGTAAGTCGGAGGCCTATAAAGCTGCGAGAAAATCTCTCCGCCAGGCGATAAACAGGAGCAAGGCGAATAGCTGGAGGAGACTTCGTGACGACGTTGACTCTGACCCGTGGGGCCTGGGTTACAAACTTGTAACACAGAAACTCGGCGCCCGCTCTCCACCTTCCATCATGGAGGGCGCCACCATGGGGAGGATCGTCGCTGTGTTGTTTCCTGAACATCCACAGCGACGGCCGGTTGACTTCGGACGGGTAGAGGACGTTCCACTCTTCACTTTCGAGGAGCTGGAAACCTCCGTTCTCTCCCTGAAGAGCAACAAGGCTCCTGGCCCGGACGGGATTCCCAGTGAGGCTTTAAAGAAAGTATTTTCAATCAACGCTGACTTGTTGTTGAGAATGTACAATGCCTGTTTGGTAGAAGGGGTGTTTCCGGCTCCCTGGAAAACAGCCAGGCTTGTACTGATCAGCAAGGGCAAAGGTGATCCCGAACTGCCGTCGTCCCACAGGCCTCTCTGCATGTTGGACACGGCTGGGAAGCTGTTCGAGAAGCTGATCCGTTCCCGCCTGACTTCTGCCGTGGAAGCTGCCGGGGACTTATGCCCCCGTCAGTACGGCTTCAGAAAGGGACGGTCAACGATCGACGCTGTCACCGAAGTTCAGAGAGCTGTGGAGAGAGCCGAGAGCCACAACCATTTCTCCCGCCGAGTAGTGCTTCTTGTTACGCTTGATGTCAAGAATGCCTTCAACTCGGTGAGGTGGGTCGATATGTTGGATGCGCTTCGCAACACCTTTCGTATTCCTGAGTAGTAAAGAACCGTTACTTCTGGCTCATGAGGGGGTGCGAGGGGTGCGAATTTCCTAACAGTCCTGTAGACCTATTTTAACCGGTTTTCAGTGATTTTTGCCTACTTTTTGGCAATTTTACAGCACTTTTCAGGGATTCCGAGGCATAAAAATTGATAGAGGAGGGTGACTGCGCCATAAGGGGGTACAAATTTCCTAACAGTCCTAGACCCGCAGACCCATTTTTAACCGGTTTTCAGTGATTTTTGCCTACTTTTTGGCAATTTTACAGCACTTTTCAGGAATTCCGAGGCATAAAAACCTGATAGAGGAGGGTGACTGCGCCATGAGATGGTACGAATTTCCTAACAGTTCTACGTAAGGACTAGTCCCGTGTAAGGACTATTGTATTTAGATAGCCCCGCGCAAGGACTAGTCCCGCTTGCTATTGTATTTAAATGGTCCTACACAAGGACTAGTCCGTTTGCTATCGTATTTAGATGGCCCTGCGTGGGGACTAGTCCCGCGTGCTATTGTATTTAGGTAGTCCCGCATGAGAACTAGTCCTGTGCAAGGACTGTTGAATTTAAATAGTCCGGCGTGGGCACTATTATTTAAGTAGTCCGGCATGGGGGCTAATGTATTTAAATGGCCTAGTGTGGGGAATATTGTATTTTAATGGTCCGGGGACTATTGTATTTAAATGGTCCTGCAAAGCCCTAATACCTAGCAGCTAAGGCTTTGAAATGTGAAAAGAGCCTATAAGCCACCAGCTTAGTCCTAATGTGTTGGACCTAAGGTCAAAACCTAAGGCATTGCACCAGAGTAGAGAGCCCTAAAACGAAGCAGCTAAGGCTTTGACCTGTGAATAGAGCCTATTAGCCACCAGCTTAGACCAGATGTGATGGACCTAAGGTCTAAACCTAAGGCATTACACCTGAGTAGAAAGCCCTATAACCTAGCAGCTAAGGCTTTGACCTGTGAATAGGGCCTATTAGCCACCTGCTTAGACCTAATGTGTTGCACCTAAGATTTAAACCTAAGGCCTTACACCTAAGTGTAAAGCCCTAAAACCTAGCAGCTAAGGCTTTGACCTGTGAATAGGGCCTATTAGCCACCAGATTGGACCTAATGTGTTGTACCTAAGGTATAAACCTAAGGCCTTACACCTGAGTCTAAAGCCCTAAAACCTGGCAGCTAAGGCTTTTACCCTGAGAATAGAGGCTATTAACTACCAGCTTAGACCTAATCTGTTGCACCTAAGATCTAAACCCAAGGCCTTATACCTGAGTCCAAAACCATAAAACCTATCAGCTAAGGCTTTGACCTGTGAATAGGGCCTATCAGCCACCAGCTTACACCTAGTGTGTTGCACCTAAGATTTAAACCTAGGGCCTTATGCCTGAATCAAAAACCATAAAACCTATCAGCTAAGGCTTTGACCCGTGAATAGGCCCTATTAGCCAACATCCTAGACCTAATGTGTTGGACCCAAGATCCAAACCTAAGGCCTTACACCTGAGTCTGAAGACCTAAAACTTAGCAGCTAAGGCTTTGACATGTGAATAGTGCCTATTAGCCACCAGCTTACACCTAGTGTGTTGCACCTAAGATTTAAACCTAAGGCCTTATGCCTGAATCCAAAACCATAAAACCTATCAGCTAAAGCTTTGACCTGTGAATGGGCCCTATTAGTCATTAGCAAGACCTAATGTGTTGGACCTAAGATCCAAACCTTACATCTGAGTCCAAAGTCCTAAGAATTAGCAGCTAAGGCTTTGACCTTTGAATAGGACCAATTAGCCAACAGCCTAGACCTAATTTGTTTGACCTAAAGCCTTACACCTGGTTTCTAAGATCAAATTCCTTAGACAAGACTAAATCCTTAGACTAAAGATCTAATTCCTTACACATGAGGCCTTAGACTTAGGACTTAAAACAAGGTAGCTAAGGCTTTGATCTGTGAATAGGGCCAATTAGCCAACTGCCTAGACCTAATGTATTGGACCTAAGATGTAAACCCAAGGCCTTACACCTGGTTCCTAAAGCCCAATTACCTTAGACTAGACTAAATCCTTAGACCGAAGATCTAATTCCTTAGATCAGAGGCCTTTGACTTAGGCCCTAAAACTTAGCAGCTAAGGCTTTGGCCTGTGAATAACACCTATTAACCATTCGCATAGACCTAATGTGTTGGACCTAAGATCTAAACCTAAGGTCTGACACCTGAGTCCAAAGCTCTAAAACCTAGCAGCTAATCCTTTAACCTGTGAATTGGGTCTATTATCCATCAGCTTAGGCCTAATTTCTTAGACCTAAGATCTAAACATAAGGCCTTACACATGGTTCCTAAGACCAAATGCCTTGACCAAATCAAATCCTTAGACCAACGATCTAATTCCATAGACCCAAGTCTTAGGTCCTAAAACCAAGCAGCTAAGGATTTGACCTGTGAATAGGGCCTATTAGCAAACAGCCCAAAACCTAATGTGTTGGGACTAAGATGTAAACCTAAGGCCTTGCACCTGAGTCCAAAGCCCTAAAACCTAGCAGCTAAGGATTTGACCTGTGAATGAGGCCTATTAGCCAACAGCCTAGACCTAATGTGTTAAACCTAAGATCTAAACATAAGGCCTTACACCTAAGTCTAAAGCCCTAAAACCTATCAGCTAAGGCTTTGACCGGAGACTAGGCCCTATTAGCCAACAGCCTAGACCTAATGTGTTGGGACTAAGATGTAAACCTGAGGCCTTGCACCTGAGTCCAAAGCCCTAAAACCTGGCAGCTAAGGATTTGACCTGTGAATAGGGCCTAGTAGCCAACAGCCTAAACCTAATGTGTTGGGACTAAGATGTAAACCTAAGGTCTGCCACCTGAGTACAAAGTCTAAAAACCTAACAGCTAAGGCTTTGACCTGTGAATAGGACCTATTAGCCACGAGCCAGGACCTAATTTGTTGCACCTAAGTTCTAAACCTAAGGCCATACACCTAAGTCCAAACCCCTAAAACTTAGCAGCTAGACCTGTGAATATGGCCTATTATCCATCAGCTTAGGCCTAATGTGTTGGACCTAAAACCTACACCTAAGGCCTTACACATGGTTCCTTAGACCAAATGCATTGGACCAAATTAAATCCTTAGACCAACGATCTAATTCCATAGACCCAAGGCCTTAGACTTAGGTTCTAAAACCTAGCAGCTAAGGATTTGACCTGTGAAGAGTGCCTATTAGCCAACAGCCTAAACCTAATGTGTTTGGACTAAGATGTAAACCTAAGGCCTTGCACCTGAGTCCAAAGCCCCAAAACCCAGCAGCTAAGGATCTGACCTGTGAATAGGGCCTATTAGCCAACAGCCTAAACCTAATGTGTTGGGACTAAGATGTAAACCTAAGGCCTTGCAACTGAGTCCAAAGCCCTAAAACCTAGCATCTAAGGATTTGACCTGTGAATGGGGCCTATTAGCCAACAGCCTAAACCTAATGTGTTGGGACTAAGATGTAAACCTAAGGCCTTGCAACTGAGTCCAAAGCCCTACAACCTAGCAGCTAAGGATTCGACCTGTGAATAGGGCCTATAAGCCAACAGCCCAGACCTAATGTGTTGGACCTATGATCTGAAACTAAGGCCTTACACCCGAGTCCAAAGCCCTACAACCTAGCAGCTAAGGATTCGACCTGTGAATAAGGCCTATTAGCCAACAGCCTAAACCTAATGTGTTGGGACTAAGATGTAAACCTAAGGCCTTGCACCTGAGTCCAAAGCCCTAAAACCTAGCAGCTAAGGCTTTGACCTGTGAATAGGACCTGGAGGCCTTAGACTTAAGACCTAAGACCTAGCAGCTGAAGTGACCTATGAGCCTTTAGCCTAGAACTAAAACCTGAACTAATTAGACCTAAGATCCAAACCTAAGGCCTTACATTGCACCTGAGTCCAAAGTCCAAACACCTTAGACTAGACTAATTCCTTAAACCTAAGATCAAATTACGAAGACCCAAGGCCTTAGACTTAAGACCTAAAAACCTACAAGGGGGCCGCGATTCACAGCCCCCCCATGAATTGAGCAAACATTAAACAACGAGGTCTTATTTCTTTGATTTTAAAAACATGATCAGCTATGGTTGTCAGATTTAGATTGGGGTGTTTGAAGACCAACCTCCATCTATCTTACCCAACACCTAAGACCCTACCGCATGGACCAGACCCAATACATAAAGCTAGACACCATAGTCTTGGCTTTTAAGTTCTTGGACCCAAGACCTAAGGCCCTACACTAGGGTCTAGAACCAACACCAAAGATCCTTGGTCCATAGGATATTAGGTTCTTATTCCCAAGACCTAAGACCCTACACCAGAATCTAGGACCAATGCAAGGTCTAAGGTCTGTGGTCTAGACTTTTAGGTTCTTATACCCAAGGACTAAGGCCCTACACCAGGGTCTAGAACCAAGAACAAAAGTCCGTGGTCTAGGCTTTTAGGTTCTTATACCCAAGACCTAGGGCCCTACACCAGGGTCTAGAACCAAGACCTAAGACCCTACACCAGAGTCTAGGACCAAGGTCTAAGTTCCGTGGTCTAGACTTTTAGGTTCTTATACCCAAGGACTAAGGCCCTACACCAGGGTCTAGAACCAAGAACAAAAGTCCGTGGTCTAGGCTTTTAGGTTCTTATACCCAAGACCTAAGGCCCTACACCAGGGTCAAGAACCAAGACCCAAGTTTCGTGGTCTAGGCTTTTAGTTTCTTATACCCAAGACCTAAGACCCTACACCAAGGTCTAGAACCAAGACCCAAGGTTCGTGGTCTAGGCTTTTAGGTTCTTATTCCCAAGACCTAAACCCTACACCAGAGCCGAGGACCAAGGTCTAAGTTCCGTGGTCTAGACTTTTAGGATCTTATACCCAAGGGCTAAAGGCCAATACCAGGGTCTAGAACCAAGACCAAAGGTCCGTGGTCTAGGATTTTAGGTTCTTATTCCCAAGACCTAAGACCCTACACCAGAGCCTAGGACCAAGGTCTAAGTTCCGTGGTCTAGACTTTTAGGTTCTTATACCCAAGGACTAAGGGCCAACACCAGGGTCTAGAACCAAGACCAAAGGTCCGTGGTCTAGACTTTTAGGTTCTTATACCCAAGGACTAAGGCCCTACACCAGGGTCTAGAACCAAGACCAACGGTTGGTGGTCTAGGCTTTTAGGTTCTTATACACAAGACCTAAAGCCCTACACCAGGGTCTAGATCCAAGACTTGAGGCCTGTGGGCTAGGCAATTAGGTTCTTAGACTCAAGGACCCACACCCATGGTCTAGACCCAAGCCCTAAGGTCATACACCATAATCTAGACCCTAAGCCTAAAGGCCTTACACCATGGTCTAGTACTCGGCTTTAACCGTGTGCAGTTGCTTTTGTTTCATCCATACCTAGAGGAAAGTCAGCCAACAAGTTCTTCGGCCCAAGACCTAAGACCCACCAGCATGGTCTAGATCCTCAAGCCCTGAGACCGTAGTTTAAGTCCTTAGACCCAATTTCTAATCCACCGTGGTTTAGATCCCCAAGACCTAAAGCTATACACCGTGGTCCTCAGGCTATACACCTTAAGGCTATACACATTATTCTTAGACCCAAATTCTAATCCACCGTGGTCTAGATCCCCAACACCTAAGGCTATACACGGTGTTCTATGTTCTTAGACCGAAATTCTAATTCCACCATGGTCTAGATCCCCAAGACCTAAGGCCATACACCGTGGTCTAAGTTCTTAGACCCAAATTCTAATTCCACCATGGTCTGTATACCCAAGACCTAAGGCCCTACACCATGGTCTAGTATTCGTCTTAAACCGTGCGCAATTAATTGTGGTTGTTTCGGCTATAGCTAGAGGAAACTCGGCCTTTAAGTCCTTAGACATAAAACCTAAGGGCATATACGGCGATCTAGACCTAAAACCTCATACCATACACCATGGTCTAGACCCAAGACCTAAGTCCCTACACCGTGGCCTAGTACTCTTCTTAAGCCGTTTGCAGTTATTACTGTTTCGTCTATACCTTGAGGGAAATTGGCCTTTTATGTTCTTAGACCTGAGACCTAAGCTTTTACACCATGGTCTAACACTTGTTTTAAGCCGTGTGCAGTTGTGGTTTTTCATTCATAGCTAGAGTAAAGTCGGTCCTTAAGCTCTTAGACCCTAGACCTAATGCCCTATACCTTGGTCTAGACCCAATCCTTAACTTATCGGGGTCTAGTACTCGTCTTAAAGTTGGGTTTTAACTTCTTAGACACAAGACCTAAGACCCTACACCATAGTCTAGTATTCGTCTTAAAGTCAGTCTTTACGTTCTTAGACCCAAGACCTAAGGCCATACACCGTGGTCCAGTACTTGTCTTAATCCGTGTGCAGTTATTACTGTTTCGTCTATACCTAGAGGTAAATCGGCCTTTTACGATTCTTAGACCTGAGAACTAAGTTTTTACACTATGGTTTAATACTTGTCTTAAGCCGTGCGCAGTTGTGGTTGTTTCATGCATGGATAGAGGAAAGTCGGCCTTTAAGTTCTTAGACCCAAGACCTAAGGCCCTATACCACATTCCAGACCCAAGACCTAAGGGCATACACCGTGGTCCAGTAGGGGAACTCGGGGCGGAACGGGATACTTAATGTTAACATTACCATAAAATATACACAGGGTGTATTAAATACTTAATAAAGGTATAAAACAAAACTTTATTTCGTTAAGAACACATTGGTATGATTGTTAAATGTTTAAATGTCTCTTTTCAATTTTTATTTTTATTTTTAAATAATGCTTACCTATTTCCCATTCTGCCCCACCCACGGGGCAGAACGGGAAATGCCCTTGGGGCAGGATGGGATACGGTAAATTTTGAAAGAAAAATGAAATGAAGGGAAAAGTTAAGTGTCAACCTAATTGAAAATGTAAATATGACCTTTGATTGAAATTTTAAATGTAGTAATCACATTTTCAAGCTTCATCAAAACTTCGAAAATTATATTATTGCAACACAATCGAATCTCGTTAAAATCAATGTTAAACTGACACATGCTACTGGCAAAATTCACAAATCATTATATCTTCTTCACTATTTACCACTGAAAACAAATTGTGAGCCCCTTAAAAGCACACCTGACAAGGGATGCAACCCCCATTTGAACTTGAGTAAAATTCGCCGCAGCAGAGGCTATTCAGCATCATCTTCGTATTCATCAGAATCCTTGTCACAGTCCTTTTGAATTTGTCTTCTTTGGATTTTTTTCTTTGTCGGTTCAAATTTAGGTTTCTTAATTTTCCCAAACTCTTTGGTAGGGTAGTTTCTAAAAAAAGGCGTTTTGAAATAGTCTTCCCTTTGCTCACAGTTTTCTCTTCTCTCTCTTTCTTTTTGTGTGTTCATTTCCTGTTCTATATTTTTTAGTTTTCGTCTCATTTTTGTCCATCAGTTTTCCTCATGTAATTTCTGACCATCTGTTACAGTATTACGAAAATATTTAGAATTTTTTTCAACGAAAATATATTGGGGCAGAACGGGATACCATCCCATTCTGCCCCATCCCGTTCCGCCCCAACAACACATTTTAGGTTATGAATCCATGCTGGATTCTTAAGACGTTTAATTGACCTTTAAACATGACTAAACTGTAGCTAAACAAGCATACTTTATGAATATATCTTAGTAAAAGCTATATACATATTATTAAATATATTACCTTACCCCAAAAATTGCTAAAAGTTGTAATATCTTGAGCAAAAACACGTGTCAGAATAGATCACCAGCATTACACGTTCCAACCAGAGCAAAGATGGCCGCAACACCTTCCACTTTACTTCAGAAGATATTTAAACGCTTCTCCACCAGGTTACAGCACTTTACAACAAACAAAAATTCGTTATCCCGTTGTGCCCCGCTATCCCGTTGTGCCCCGACTTCCCCTACTTGTCTTAATCTGGGTGCAGTTATTACTGTCTCGTCTATACCTAGAAAAAATTGGCCATTTATGTTCTTAGACCTGAGAGCTAAGGTTCACATTCATCACCCGATTTAAAAAACGTTCGCAGACGTTAATTAAAAAAACATCGTCTACACATCGATTTTCAAAAACGATGTGTACACGTTAATTTTTAAAAATATCGTCTACAGATCGATTTTCAAAAACGATGTGTACACGTTAATTTTAAAAAACATCGTTTACACATCGATTTTACCAACAAGTTAAACCTAATATCTAAATCCCAAGCATTTAAGGCATTAGACCATGGATCTGTATGTATATGGCCTTAAACATTTGACCTAAGATCTAAGACTTTAACGTAAGACCTAAGCCCTAAGACCCTACCCCATGGGCTAGTACTCGTCCTACACCGCGTGGGACCGTGTAAAATGACGTGCATAAAGCCAATCATATGTATTATTTGAAAGCACAGCGCACGTGAACGCCTGTGTTTGCTGTTAGGCGTTTTAATGATTTGCGCTTTCGGGCGTTTTGCAAACTCGACCTGCATATTGCAAATCGATGTGTAGACGATGCCCTCTAATAATTAACGTCTGCGAACGTTTTTCAAAATCGATGTGTAGACGATGCCCTTTAATAAATAACGTCTGCGAACGTTTTTCGAAATCGATGTGCAGACGATACTTTTAATAAATAACGTCTGCAAACGTTTTTCAAAATCGATGCCCAGACGCTGTTTAAAATAATTGACGTCTATGATCGTTTTTCCAAATCGATGTGTAGACGATGTTTTTTAATAATTTACGTCTGCGGTCATAATTTCCGCGTCGAGTTTGCAAAACGCCCGAAAGCGCAAATCATTAAAACGCCCAACAGCAAACACAGGCGTTCACGTGCGCTGTGCTTTCAAATAATACATATGATTGGCTTTATGCACGTCATTTTACACGGTCCCACGCGGTGTAGGACGAGTACTAGCCCATGGGGTAGGGTCTTAGGGCTTAGGTCTTACGTTAAAGTCTTAGATCTTAGGTCAAATGTTTAAGGCCATATACATACAGATCCATGGTCTAATGCCTTAAATGCTTGGGATTTAGATATTAGGTTTAACTTGTTGGTAAAATCGATGTGTAAACGATGTTTTTTAAAATTAACGTGTACACATCGTTTTTGAAAATCGATCTGTAGACGATATTTTTAAAAATTAACGTGTACACATCGTTTTTGAAAATCGATGTGTAGACGATGTTTTTTTAATTAACGTCTGCGAACGTTTTTTAAATCGGGTGATGAATGTGAACCTTAGCTCTCAGGTCTAAGAACATAAATGGCCAATTTTTTCTAGGTATAGACGAGACAGTAATAACTGCACCCAGATTAAGACAAGTACTGGACCACGGTGTATGCCCTTAGGTCTTGGGTCTGGAATGTGGTATAGGGCCTTAGGTCTTGGGTCTAAGAACTTAAAGGCCGACTTTCCTCTATCCATGCATGAAACAACCACAACTGCGCACGGCTTAAGACAAGTATTAAACCATAGTGTAAAAACTTAGTTCTCAGGTCTAAGAATCGTAAAAGGCCGATTTACCTCTAGGTATAGACGAAACAGTAATAACTGCACACGGATTAAGACAAGTACTGGACCACGGTGTATGGCCTTAGGTCTTGGGTCTAAGAACGTAAAGACTGACTTTAAGACGAATACTAGACTATGGTGTAGGGTCTTAGGTCTTGTGTCTAAGAAGTTAAAACCCAACTTTAAGACGAGTACTAGACCCCGATAAGTTAAGGATTGGGTCTAGACCAAGGTATAGGGCATTAGGTCTAGGGTCTAAGAGCTTAAGGACCGACTTTACTCTAGCTATGAATGAAAAACCACAACTGCACACGGCTTAAAACAAGTGTTAGACCATGGTGTAAAAGCTTAGGTCTCAGGTCTAAGAACATAAAAGGCCAATTTCCCTCAAGGTATAGACGAAACAGTAATAACTGCAAACGGCTTAAGAAGAGTACTAGGCCACGGTGTAGGGACTTAGGTCTTGGGTCTAGACCATGGTGTATGGTATGAGGTTTTAGGTCTAGATCGCCGTGTATGCCCTTAGGTTTTATGTCTAAGGACTTAAAGGCCGAGTTTCCTCTAGCTATAGCCGAAACAACCACAATTAATTGCGCACGGTTTAAGACGAATACTAGACCATGGTGTAGGGCCTTAGGTCTTGGGTATACAGACCATGGTGGAATTAGAATTTGGGTCTAAGAACTTAGACCACGGTGTATGGCCTTAGGTCTTGGGGATCTAGACCATGGTGGAATTAGAATTTCGGTCTAAGAACATAGAACACCGTGTATAGCCTTAGGTGTTGGGGATCTAGACCACGGTGGATTAGAATTTGGGTCTAAGAATAATGTGTATAGCCTTAAGGTGTATAGCCTGAGGACCACGGTGTATAGCTTTAGGTCTTGGGGATCTAAACCACGGTGGATTAGAAATTGGGTCTAAGGACTTAAACTACGGTCTCAGGGCTTGAGGATCTAGACCATGCTGGTGGGTCTTAGGTCTTGGGCCGAAGAACTTGTTGGCTGACTTTCCTCTAGGTATGGATGAAACAAAAGCAACTGCACACGGTTAAAGCCGTGTACTAGACCATGGTGTAAGGCCTTTAGGCTTAGGGTCTAGATTATGGTGTATGACCTTAGGGCTTGGGTCTAGACCATGGGTGTGGGTCCTTGAGTCTAAGAACCTAATTGCCTAGCCCACAGGCCTCAAGTCTTGGATCTAGACCCTGGTGTAGGGCTTTAGGTCTTGTGTATAAGAACCTAAAAGCCTAGACCACCAACCGTTGGTCTTGGTTCTAGACCCTGGTGTAGGGCCTTAGTCCTTGGGTATAAGAACCTAAATGTCTAGACCACGGACCTTTGGTCTTGGTTCTAGACCCTGGTGTTGGCCCTTAGTCCTTGGGTATAAGAACCTAAAAGTCTAGACCACGGAACTTAGACCTTGGTCCTAGGCTCTGGTGTAGGGTCTTAGGTCTTGGGAATAAGAACCTAAAATCCTAGACCACGGACCTTTGGTCTTGGTTCTAGACCCTGGTATTGGCCTTTAGCCCTTGGGTATAAGATCCTAAAAGTCTAGACCACGGAACTTAGACCTTGGTCCTCGGCTCTGGTGTAGGGTTTAGGTCTTGGGAATAAGAACCTAAAAGCCTAGACCACGAACCTTGGGTCTTGGTTCTAGACCTTGGTGTAGGGTCTTAGGTCTTGGGTATAAGAAACTAAAAGCCTAGACCACGAAACTTGGGTCTTGGTTCTTGACCCTGGTGTAGGGCCTTAGGTCTTGGGTATAAGAACCTAAAAGCCTAGACCACGGACTTTTGTTCTTGGTTCTAGACCCTGGTGTAGGGCCTTAGTCCTTGGGTATAAGAACCTAAAAGTCTAGACCACGGAACTTAGACCTTGGTCCTAGACTCTGGTGTAGGGTCTTAGGTCTTGGTTCTAGACCCTGGTGTAGGGCCCTAGGTCTTGGGTATAAGAACCTAAAAGCCTAGACCACGGACTTTTGTTCTTGGTTCTAGACCCTGGTGTAGGGCCTTAGTCCTTGGGTATAAGAACCTAAAAGTCTAGACCACAGACCTTAGACCTTGCATTGGTCCTAGATTCTGGTGTAGGGTCTTAGGTCTTGGGAATAAGAACCTAATATCCTATGGACCAAGGATCTTTGGTGTTGGTTCTAGACCCTAGTGTAGGGCCTTAGGTCTTGGGTCCAAGAACTTAAAAGCCAAGACTATGGTGTCTAGCTTTATGTATTGGGTCTGGTCCATGCGGTAGGGTCTTAGGTGTTGGGTAAGATAGATGGAGGTTGGTCTTCAAACACCCCAATCTAAATCTGACAACCATAGCTGATCATGTTTTTAAAATCAAAGAAATAAGACCTCGTTGTTTAATGTTTGCTCAATTCATGGGGGGGCTGTGAATCGCGGCCCCCTTGTAGGTTTTTAGGTCTTAAGTCTAAGGCCTTGGGTCTTCGTAATTTGATCTTAGGTTTAAGGAATTAGTCTAGTCTAAGGTGTTTGGACTTTGGACTCAGGTGCAATGTAAGGCCTTAGGTTTGGATCTTAGGTCTAATTAGTTCAGGTTTTAGTTCTAGGCTAAAGGCTCATAGGTCACTTCAGCTGCTAGGTCTTAGGTCTTAAGTCTAAGGCCTCCAGGTCCTATTCACAGGTCAAAGCCTTAGCTGCTAGGTTTTAGGGCTTTGGACTCAGGTGCAAGGCCTTAGGTTTACATCTTAGTCCCAACACATTAGGTTTAGGCTGTTGGCTAATAGGCCTTATTCACAGGTCGAATCCTTAGCTGCTAGGTTGTAGGGCTTTGGACTCGGGTGTAAGGCCTTAGTTTCAGATCATAGGTCCAACACATTAGGTCTGGGCTGTTGGCTTATAGGCCCTATTCACAGGTCGAATCCTTAGCTGCTAGGTTGTAGGGCTTTGGACTCAGTTGCAAGGCCTTAGGTTTACATCTTAGTCCCAACACATTAGGTTTAGGCTGTTGGCTAATAGGCCCCATTCACAGGTCAAATCCTTAGATGCTAGGTTTTAGGGCTTTGGACTCAGTTGCAAGGCCTTAGGTTTACATCTTAGTCCCAACACATTAGGTTTAGGCTGTTGGCTAATAGGCCCTATTCACAGGTCAGATCCTTAGCTGCTGGGTTTTGGGGCTTTGGACTCAGGTGCAAGGCCTTAGGTTTACATCTTAGTCCAAACACATTAGGTTTAGGCTGTTGGCTAATAGGCACTCTTCACAGGTCAAATCCTTAGCTGCTAGGTTTTAGAACCTAAGTCTAAGGCCTTGGGTCTATGGAATTAGATCGTTGGTCTAAGGATTTAATTTGGTCCAATGCATTTGGTCTAAGGAACCATGTGTAAGGCCTTAGGTGTAGGTTTTAGGTCCAACACATTAGGCCTAAGCTGATGGATAATAGGCCATATTCACAGGTCTAGCTGCTAAGTTTTAGGGGTTTGGACTCAGGTGTATGGCCTTAGGTTTAGAACTTAGGTGCAACAAATTAGGTCCTGGCTCGTGGCTAATAGGTCCTATTCACAGGTCAAAGCCTTAGCTGTTAGGTTTTTAGACTTTGTACTCAGGTGGCAGACCTTAGGTTTACATCTTAGTCCCAACACATTAGGTTTAGGCTGTTGGCTACTAGGCCCTATTCACAGGTCAAATCCTTAGCTGCCAGGTTTTAGGGCTTTGGACTCAGGTGCAAGGCCTCAGGTTTACATCTTAGTCCCAACACATTAGGTCTAGGCTGTTGGCTAATAGGGCCTAGTCTCCGGTCAAAGCCTTAGCTGATAGGTTTTAGGGCTTTAGACTTAGGTGTAAGGCCTTATGTTTAGATCTTAGGTTTAACACATTAGGTCTAGGCTGTTGGCTAATAGGCCTCATTCACAGGTCAAATCCTTAGCTGCTAGGTTTTAGGGCTTTGGACTCAGGTGCAAGGCCTTAGGTTTACATCTTAGTCCCAACACATTAGGTTTTGGGCTGTTTGCTAATAGGCCCTATTCACAGGTCAAATCCTTAGCTGCTTGGTTTTAGGACCTAAGACTTGGGTCTATGGAATTAGATCGTTGGTCTAAGGATTTGATTTGGTCAAGGCATTTGGTCTTAGGAACCATGTGTAAGGCCTTATGTTTAGATCTTAGGTCTAAGAAATTAGGCCTAAGCTGATGGATAATAGACCCAATTCACAGGTTAAAGGATTAGCTGCTAGGTTTTAGAGCTTTGGACTCAGGTGTCAGACCTTAGGTTTAGATCTTAGGTCCAACACATTAGGTCTATGCGAATGGTTAATAGGTGTTATTCACAGGCCAAAGCCTTAGCTGCTAAGTTTTAGGGCCTAAGTCAAAGGCCTCTGATCTAAGGAATTAGATCTTCGGTCTAAGGATTTAGTCTAGTCTAAGGTAATTGGGCTTTAGGAACCAGGTGTAAGGCCTTGGGTTTACATCTTAGGTCCAATACATTAGGTCTAGGCAGTTGGCTAATTGGCCCTATTCACAGATCAAAGCCTTAGCTACCTTGTTTTAAGTCCTAAGTCTAAGGCCTCATGTGTAAGGAATTAGATCTTTAGTCTAAGGATTTAGTCTTGTCTAAGGAATTTGATCTTAGAAACCAGGTGTAAGGCTTTAGGTCAAACAAATTAGGTCTAGGCTGTTGGCTAATTGGTCCTATTCAAAGGTCAAAGCCTTAGCTGCTAATTCTTAGGACTTTGGACTCAGATGTAAGGTTTGGATCTTAGGTCCAACACATTAGGTCTTGCTAATGACTAATAGGGCCCATTCACAGGTCAAAGCTTTAGCTGATAGGTTTTATGGTTTTGGATTCAGGCATAAGGCCTTAGGTTTAAATCTTAGGTGCAACACACTAGGTGTAAGCTGGTGGCTAATAGGCACTATTCACATGTCAAAGCCTTAGCTGCTAAGTTTTAGGTCTTCAGACTCAGGTGTAAGGCCTTAGGTTTGGATCTTGGGTCCAACACATTAGGTCTAGGATGTTGGCTAATAGGGCCTATTCACGGGTCAAAGCCTTAGCTGATAGGTTTTATGGTTTTTGATTCAGGCATAAGGCCCTAGGTTTAAATCTTAGGTGCAACACACTAGGTGTAAGCTGGTGGCTGATAGGCCCTATTCACAGGTCAAAGCCTTAGCTGATAGGTTTTATGGTTTTGGACTCAGGTATAAGGCCTTGGGTTTAGATCTTAAGGTGCAACAGATTAGGTCTAAGCTGGTAGTTAATAGCCTCTATTCTCAGGTTAAAAGCCTTAGCTGCCAGGTTTTAGGGCTTTAGACTCAGGTGTAAGGCCTTAGGTTTATACCTTAGGTACAACACATTAGGTCCAATCTGGTGGCTAATAGGCCCTATTCACAGGTCAAAGCCTTAGCTGCTAGGTTTTAGGGCTTTACACTTAGGTGTAAGGCCTTAGGTTTAAATCTTAGGTGCAACACATTAGGTCTAAGCAGGTGGCTAATAGGCCCTATTCACAGGTCAAAGCTAGGCTGCTAGGTTATAGGGCTTTCTACTCAGGTGTAATGCCTTAGGTTTAGACCTTAGGTCCATCACATCTGGTCTAAGCTGGTGGCTAATAGGCTCTATTCACAGGTCAAAGCCTTAGCTGCTTCGTTTTAGGGCTCTCTACTCTGGTGCAATGCCTTAGGTTTAGACCTTAGGTCCAACACATTAGGTCTAAGCTGGTGGCTTATAGGCTCTATTCACAGGTCAAAGCCTTAGCTGCTAGGTATTAGGGCTTTGCAGGACCATTTAAATACAATAGTCCCCGGACCATTAAAATACAACAATCCCCACGACGGACTATTTACTTAGGTGCAACACATTAGGTCTAAGCTGGTAGCTAATAGGCCCTATTGACAGGTCAAAGCCTTAGCTGCTTCGTTTTAGGGCTCTCTACTCTGGTGCAATGCCTTAGGTTTTGACCTTAGGTCCAACACATTAGGACTAAGCTGGTGGCTTATAGGCTCTTTTCACATTTCAAAGCCTTAGCTGCTAGGTATTAGGGCTTTGCAGGACCATTTAAATACAATAGTCCCCGGACCATTAAAATACAATATTCCCCACACTAGGCCATTTAAATACATTAGCCCCCATGCCGGACTACTTAAATAATAGTGCCCACGCCGGACTATTTAAATTCAACAGTCCTTGCACAGTACTAGTTCTCATGCGGGACCACCTAAATACAATAGCACGCGGGACTAGTCCCCACGCAGGGCCATCTAAATACGATAGCAAACGGACTAGTCCTTGTGTAGGACCATTTAAATACAATAGCAAGCGGGACTAGTCCTTGCGCGGGGCTATCTAAATACAATAGTCCTTACACGGGACTAGTCCTTACGTAGAACTGTTAGGAAATTCGTACCATCTCATGGCGCAGTCACCCTCCTCTATCAGGTTTTTATGCCTCGGAATTCCTGAAAAGTGCTGTAAAATTGCCAAAAAGTAGGCAAAAATCACTGAAAACCGGTTAAAAATGGGTCTGCGGGTCTAGGACTGTTAGGAAATTTGTACCCCCTTATGGCGCAGTCACCCTCCTCTATCAATTTTTATGCCTCGGAATCCCTGAAAAGTGCTGTAAAATTGCCAAAAAGTAGGCAAAAATCACTGAAAACCGGTTAAAATAGGTCTACAGGACTGTTAGGAAATTCGCACCCCTCGCACCCCCTCATGAGCCAGAAAAGACGGTTCTTTACTACTTTCCTGCATATCTGTTGCGGCTCATCGAGGATTATCTACGCTCTCGAAGCCTGATCTATGACACGAGGGACGCAACGCGGATGATGGAAGTCACTTCTGGTGCCGCACAAGGTTCAATACTCGGCCCGGATCTCTGGAACGTTGCCTATGACAGCCTCCTGAGGTCCGAGATGCCTGAGGAAACCACTTTGGTTGGGTATGCCGATGACGTCGCAGCTCTCATTGCTGCACGCAACGTTGAGCTGGCCCAACTAAAGTTGAACCGAGTTATGCGGGTTGTCAACAACTGGATGTCCGATCACGGTCTCTCGCTTGCTCTTAGTAAGACGGAGATCGTGATTCTCACGAAGAAGAGGATCGACACCGTCGTCCCGTTTAGAGTGGGAAGGGAGGTGGTCACATCAACTCGTGCCGCCAAATACCTTGGGGTTATGGTGGACACCAAGTTAAGCTGGAGGGATCAGATCTTCCGTACGGCGGACAAGGCCGCTAAGGTAGTTACTCACCTTAGTAGGCTGATGGCCAATGTCGGGGGTCCCCGATCCAGCAGAAGACGTCTGTTGATGTCCGCGGTCCAGTCCGTGCTCCTTTACGGGGCAGAGGTGTGGGCAGGCGCTCTAGATAAGGAGTGCTACAGGTTGCGACTCGCCCGGGTTCAGCGTCAAGCTGCGCTCCGGGTGTGTTCCGCCTACCGGACAGTGTCCGAGCCTGCCGTCCTGGTGGTTGCCGGAGTCATCCCTGTCAAGCTCTTGGCAGGGGAGAGGAAAGCGATTTATCAGAGACGTGGCGAGATCGGCAAGGTCACGGCAAGAACAGAAGAGCGCTCCCGAACCTTCCAGCAGTGGCAACACAGCTGGGAGCACGACACCCGAGGACGATGGACTGCGCGACTTATCAAGCAGGTCCAACCATGGGTGGAACGGCGGCATGGGGAGGTGGACTACTACCTGACCCAATTTTTGACAGGTCACGGCTATTTTCGGTCGTACCTGAACCGGATGGGAAAGACCGGTTCACCGGACTGCATTTATTGCCCGGGTGTTCCCGACGATGCGGAACACACATTCTTCCGCTGTCCCCGTTGGGAAGGGCCCCGCCTGGAGGCCACACAAATATTTGGTGCATTTTCGGTGGACTCGGTCTGCCAAAAGATTTTGGAGGATGAGGGCAACTGGGATTGTTTGTCACAGTTCGTCCGGGGCATCCTCCTGGAAAAGAAAACCGATCTGGACCGCGAAGTGGCCCAGATCCCTTGATAGAGCGGCTAGATAAGGAGCGAGCCCAACGGGCGTAAGCCAAATTTAGGCCTAGCCTGACGTAATGTGATAAACAATTCCAGGTTAGATTCCTAAAGAGTAGAGGAGGTTTTTTAGTGGGTAAACCCGTTTTTTAGGGGAGCCCCACACTACAGGCTGGCCACCTGTGTGCGTAATGCATTTTTCCGCCTCTCCCTCAAAAAAAAAAAAAAAAAAAAAAAAAAAGAATATATAATTAAACTTATAATGATATACAAAATAATTTTTATATTTAAAAAGATATATTAAAAATTTATTTGATACTTTAGTTTTAAATAAATATAATTTTATATCAAAATCATTATTTATTAATTCTTTTGGAACAATTAAAATTTCCATTTATTTATAATTATTTTTATACCCCCAAGGTAATGTATCAATTTTATTTTCACAAATAAATCTTTTGTCATCTCTATTACTTAAAGCTAATTTATTTATTGTAATTGTATATAGTTCATGTTTAAAACTTCTAATACAAGTCATTTCTCTATATTGTTCTTGATCATCAAATAAACATTTCTTAAAATCATCCATATGTAATGTTTTATCAACAACACTTTTCTTAATTCCTTTACATTTTACAGGATTTTTATTATTAAATTCATAACTATATAATTTTGATCTTAAACCACAATATTCTTTTAATATTTCACCATTTAACTCATCTTTAAATTTACCAATTATTTTTTTATTCTTTTCACTATAGCATTCATGTTCTTTCTTATAATCACTTGTATCAAATTCATTAATATTTTATTTAATAATTTTATATGGATCCTTTTTAAACTCTATAAAATAACAGTCTGTGTCCATATATAATAACCTTATATTTGGATCAAACTTCTTTAATTTTTCATAATAAAATTGATACATATGTAATTTTGATAAATCAAGTACTGTAAATCCTATATAGATTGGTTTACCAAACTTAACCTTTTCTTTTATCATATGTGAAGCAATACAGTCTTTATCAAATATACTAAATGTTTTAAAATTAGGTTTTTTTGCTTGTTTTAATGAAAACTTTTCGTCACCTAATTTAATATCACATCTATTTCTAACATTTTCCATAGTTTTTCCAAAAACACTATTATTCATCAATTTAAAAAAGTCTTTTTCAAAATCTGATGTTGATTTGGATCTTAATTTGGTAGGTATTTAATTCAATATATTTTTTCATATATCATCTTGATCAAATGCTATAACTCTATTAACTTTCTTTAATTTTAATCCTTTCTGTAGATAATATTTTAAGTTTCTTGAATGAATAACATAATCTTTTTTATCAAATAATGTTTTGCAAATTTATTATTATAATGTTCAGGTGCTAATGGTAAATCTTTATGATCATCATGTAATTCAATAGGATATTCTAAATCAACATCTAATATGTATCCATATTCAGCATTTTCATCTAATTCTAATATTGTTTCTTCCCATTCATTTAATGTATATGTATTAGGATTCATCCATGTTATATCTTTATAAGGTAATTTTTGACTTAAAGCCCATCCATATAGATTATTTGCATCTATATATAACATATAATTTTCAGGTTTTGTTTTATCATAATTTTTTGTATATTTATTGTTTGCTTTACAATATCTAGTTATACATTGTGAAATACCACCTCTAATACCCTTTTCAATCATTAAATACATATTATAATCACTTATTAATTCTAGTTTAATTTTTGTTAATTTTAACATAGAATCCCAAGCTAATGAAGGTGATGTTAGATAATGTGCTGGATCTAATTGATAATTTTTCAAAAACAAACAGATCTAAAATTTTCAAATATATCAGCTAATAAAGGAACATCTTGAATATTATATAAATCTGAATAATTACCTGATGTTTTAACTTTTAATTTATTCCAAACTTTTATATAATGTTTATAATCATCATCACTTATATTTTCATTAGTTAAACAACTATAAAATTGATCTTTTTCTAATATTTTATCATAGTTTTATTTTTCAACACTATCAATAAATTCATATGGAAATACACCTTTAGAAGTTAATATTTTTAAAGTTTCATTATCATATTCAATGATATCATTTTCTTTTATAAATTTATTTATATGTTTAAATTCTTTAAGATTTTTAGCTAATTTTTCAATTGATGTAGCCATAAATCTAAATGTATCTACAAATGAGAATTTTATAAATTTTCTAGGTTTATCACCTTCAAATTCATAACCATGACCAGAATTTACTGAATAGTTTATATATTTTTCATCTGTATTAGCTAACAAATCAATTTTACCATATTTTTTAACTAATTCTTTTATAAACAAATGTGTATCATAATTTGAACTATTATGACAGAATATAGGAATATTTTGAGGGAATTTTAGATTTAAATTACAATTTAAATGTGCAGCACCCCTAAATTTTCCTGTTAAATGGCAATGATCTCTTACTTTTATTCTTTTATCTTCATCAAAACCACTATTTTCACAAATATGACAAATATTTGTTTTCTGATAATTAATTTCTTCTTCATTAGTTAAATTCATAGGCTTTTTATTTTTTGAATTATATTTTTTAGCTATATATTTTGAAATTTCATCTAAATATTCAAATAATTTATTTGGTACATTTATTAATTCCTCTTCAGTTTTTGCTCTATAACAAATAGGTTTATACATTTTATTAGTTACTCTAGATACTAAATAGATTGTAAATCCATATGGTTTATGTTTTTGAAATTTATTTGTATATGAACAATTTGGATTATTTTTACAATTATCAACCTTTTCTAATATACTTTCAAAATCCATATAAATTACATATGGATGTTCAAACTTTTTATAATAATTTTTAAAACTTACAGTTTGACCTTTAAATGGCATTATAGGTCTACAAGGTTCTAATGATTTACATATTTATAAATGATTATTCAAGTCTTTGTTTTTGTAGAAATGAGTTCTACATCTTCTACAAATATATTTTTTATTTGTATTTTTTGTGTTAATTGCTTAGATACTAACTTACTTAAATCTGTAATCAATATATAATGAGAATTATTACCAATTTTATAATATAATAAATCAATTTCTAGTTTTGTATTATAATGTTCAGATATTTGTAATGGCACTATTTTTTCATCTTCATAAATTCTATAAATATTTATTGACATTGATGGATAGTTATATTTAGAATCAAATGATCTTTTTTTCAAATAATTTAATATCTTTCAATGTTATTGGATAATCAAAACCTTTAAAAATATCATCATTTATATATTTTTGATATTGTTTAACTCTTTCAGCATGTTCGTTTGATTTATCAATAGCACATCTAATTGCATAAATAAAACAATATTCATCTTTATTTTTAAAATTTACACAACATTTTTTATTCTTAATTTCATTTGGTAATTATATATATGATCCAGCATTTAATGAATTATTTTTAGATAATTTTAGATTTAATTCAACACATCTTTTTAATGACCAACCAGAGCCTTTTGATGGTTGATTTAGTTGTTCTCTAACTATTAATTTCTTGAATTGATCATCAATAAAATCATCTATATTTAAAATATCTGAACTTTTTATACAAAAATACATATTACTATTTTGAATTTCACCATTTATTAATTTTCTTTCATATTCACATTCTAAAGCCATCTGTCCTTTAATATTTTTGAATTTTTGTTTTTCTATTAATTGTTTTATTTCATTTCTTTGAGTTTCTAAATAATCATTAATATCTAAATCATCATTTGAATTTGTTAAAATATAATCTTGAAAATATCCTTTTAATGACGAAGCTTCTTGAATATTTATTATATTTTCTTTTGGAATTGGTTTATTTTTAAAATAATCATTTAATAATCCAATCAATTCTTTTCTAGTTTTATTAACAATTTTAATACTATTTTTAATTGCTAAATTTTGAATATATTTTAATGATCTATATTTTAAATTATTTGGATTTTCTTTAATTTTGTTTAATCTTTTAATTAGTTCATCTCTAGATAAATTTTCATAATTTTTGACAGATAATTTTTTTGCAATTTCATTTAATTTCATTTTGTGTTCTATTATACCTTTCTATTATACTTGATTGTTCTTCATTTTCTGTATGATACAATTTAATATCATATTTATTTAATATTTCATTAAAATCTTCATTGATAAATTCTAATCCTTTATCTGTATGTAAAAGATTGGGTGATTTATGATTAATTTTAATTGCATCCTTAATTATTTCTTCAAATGCTTTAGAAACTGTTTTTCCATCTTTTTTCTTTAATGGTTTTGACCAAACATATTTTGAGAAAGTATCTATAACATTTAACATATATTTATAACCATCATTTTCTTTTTCATAATTTTTCATTATAATTAAATCTGCTGCCCATAAATCTTCAATACCTAAAGTAATTATTTTTCTTTTTAGAAATTTCTTTCTAATTGGAGCATGAATTTCATTTGCTTCAATTATTTGTTCATTTTTAGTTAATTCTTTTTTAATTATAGGTTTAACTTCTTTTTTCAAAATTTTACTTTTATTTGTTTTACAAATTGAACATTTAGTAGCAATTCTATATAATCCATTTTTCATTTCAACAATTTGTGGATTAATATTTTTATTTTTTTTTTCTTACATTTGTGACAATGAATTGGTTCATTCATTTATATATAAATTTTTTTTTAAATAAATGGATATGTGTTATAGATGTCATAATCAAACTAATTTTACTATTATTGGAAATTGTGTAGGATGTAATAAATGTAAAAGAATTATTTATGAAAAAAAGATTAAGAGAAGAAATAATAAGAATAAACATCTTAAACATATTTTAAGAGAATTTAACCATTTTCAACCATATAAAACACAACAATTAATTAATGAATTATATATTTTATGTATTTCCAATCATTTTGAAATAACACCTAAGAATATAAAATTATTTTTAAAACAAAGGACTTATACAAATTGGATATTTTACTATCAATTTTTAAACAAAATATACAATATTGATTTTGAATTGAATAATGGAGATAAAGAAAAAATTACACTAGGCCTATTTTTTAATAAATATTTATGTTTAAAAAAAAGGAATATATCATACAAAAAATTATTACCTATGATTTTTAAATACTTAAATATGGATTTTTGTATAAAACCTAATTATGATAATGACTTTTTAACATAGCTACCACAAACTTGTTTGTGATATTTTTTCCTATATAAATGGATCTGCTAGAAGAAATTAATAATATTGGAGAATTAAGATTTAAAGAATATAAACCATTAAAAAGTTTAAATTTAAATGAAAAATATAAAATTGAAAAATTTGAAAGAATTAAAGATAAATATGGATATACAATTATTGTTGAATTAGAAAAATGTAAAGTACATTTACCAAAAAGATTTACTAATGTAATTGATGATAAATCGATTAAAGAATTAAATAAAAAAGATTTACATTTAATTGTCACTGATATTAAGACTTTTGATGATAAAGAAACTGCTTTAGTTAAATTTGAATAATTATTACAATATTATTGATACTAAACCTTAATTTTACTTGTTTTAAAAAAAATCCAAATTTTATTGAAAAAATACTATAGAAAACTTAAATTGACTTATAAAAAGTCGACTATTGAAAAAATACTTATAAAATGTGATAATTTTACTTGTTTGAAAAAAAAATTATTTAGGTCTAGTAGAAAATTTTAGGCATATTTGTTAAAAATTTCATTAAAATTGCATATTTTTTATGACAATTTGACAAAAGCTGAAAATTGGCCAAAAAGTGGTAAAAATGTTGCATAATTGTATAAAAAAACTGTGAAATTTGTTTGATTTTTGATTGGCTACAAAAGTGTCCTAGAACCAACATGATACTATCTACTTATATATATATATATATATATATATATATATATATATATATATATATATATATATACTTGAAATCCCACTCACTGACGGACTAATCACGAAACCTCAGGAACTACCAATTGGATATACTTGAAACTTTGAACGATTTTGCAAAATTCCTTCAGAACTCCACACCCCACACGTCTTCAAGGTTACCATGGTATTCTTATCATACCAAAAAACACAAAGTGTTAAGAGCCAAGTCCTAAAAGTTTGTTCCAAGTCAATGACATTGGTTTTAGAATAGCTATAACACGACAAATTGATACGATTTTTATTACTTAGTAGACAATTGGTAAAACATTATTGGTTTATTTTGAAACCGTACTTGGCCAGCAGGAATATGATATTTTATTTTTATTGAGCTATACATAAATTCAGCATTTCCCCATTCATCATAGTATATCTCCTATAACGTAGATCAGACCTATATATTTTAATTGCTTGATGATTTAATGAACGTGCAAAGAAGCACTGAAACCAGGTAGTAGACCAACAAAACAACAGATTTGTACTGGAGACAATAGGGTAGTTTAAAACCACACCATATTTATTATTCTGTTTGTTATTATGTCTCTATATTTGAGTTATTTTGTATTTTGTTCCTATCACTACCTTTGTTCCAGTTTACTGTGACCTATGTGTGAGATAGGACATCTGGATTCTAAGGGCATTTACTCGTATCCCATATACATCTCGAATTCAATGATCAAGAGCGTATGTGACACGCAATGAAAGGCACGTGAAAGGTCGCACGAAACAACGGCATTTGAATTTTTTACTTCGAAGGAGTTAATGATTGTCGGAAGAAGGGGGTCCACAGCATCCACTGTGGATCTCCCTCTGCGGAAACCATACTGGGCAATAGCAAGAAGGCGATGCTCTTCAAAGTACACATATAGGTGCTTGAGCACAAGGGCCTCAAAAATCTTACCAAAGACAGGGATAGATATTGGCCTATAACTGGATACACATTCCCTAATTCCCTTTTAGCGAATTTCCCATAGGGAATAAGCTATTACCGTAGGTCTCATGGAAAGACCTAAGCCTGGGACCATGTTACTTTTTCGTTTTGAGGTGCCCAGAGACCAAAAATAATAGTCATTAAAAATTTTATATATATATATATATATATATATATATATATATATATATATACTCATCCGAATAAACATAGGATTACACATCTCTACCAAATTTGGTGTCGATCGGACCATTTTTACGAGAGTTATCGTGTCTAGGGACATATACATATATATATAAATGTATAATAAGCTATTACCGTAGGTCTCATGGAAAGACCTAAGCCCGGGACCATGTTACTTTTTCGTTTTGAGGTGCCCAGAGACCAAAAATAATAGTCATTAAAAATTTTATATATATATATATATATATATATATATATATATATATATATATACTCATCCGAATAAACATAGGATTACATCTCTACCAAATTTGGTGTCGATCGGACCATTTTTACGAGAGTTATCGTGTCTAGGGACATATATATATATATATATATATATATATATATATATATATATATATAGGGACATATACATATATATATATATATATATATATATATATATATATATATATATATATATATATATATGTATATGTCCCTAGACACGATAACTCTCGTAAAAATGGTCCGATCGACACCAAATTTGGTAGAGATGTGTAATCCTATGTTTATTCGGATGAGTTCGAAAACCAGACATATCGACCTACCGGAAGGGGTAGTTTTGGGGGGTTTTGTACCCCAAAAATGGGTTTTTTGCATTTTTCACATGTAAATTTAAAAATTTTTTAATTTTTATTTTGACCATTGGATTTAGCTCAAAAAAACACACAATTTAGTATCTTGAAGCTTTGCTCTATCTCCATTGGTTACCGAGATATTACAAAGTCTAAAGACAGTACATTGTCTTTTGGGGCTTCAATGTTAATCTTATGGAGAATAAGGATGTGTTAATATTTCACTTATTAACCAATATTTTTGGATGAAACTTAGTATTTAGCTTCATTTGGTTAAGATTCATCCATTTAAGGTAAAAATCTTGTTTTTTTTTTACTTATCATGGCAGCAAACCTGCATACTCTGTTCCCATGTTAATCATATGGAGAATAGGCAAACTCTTTTATTTATGGACAGATATTGATGAAACTTACTATATGGCTTTATATGGTCGAAATAATTTTTTTTGTATGCTAAAAACCTACTTTTAGTGTCCCCCATGGCAGCATACCTGCATACTCTTTCCCTATATCTTAAGGAGAATAGACATTTATTTCCCTACCGGTATTTATTTTGCACGTAATGAAATTTTGTTTACAAGTTTAGCTGGTCAAAATTAATATAACTAATTTGGAAATTCGCTGAGTACGCAGGTCTGCTGCGACGGGGGTATTTATATATTGGGACAGTTCTGGTGATTTTTAATTAATGGGCTGAGAAAAGTACCATTCCTTAGGCCGGTTCCTACGTGGGCGAGAGATGCAACGCGACTGAAGCGTCTCCAGCGACACGCTTGCATCGCCATAATGTTATACATTGTAGATTGTCATCGCTCCTGTGACCCAATAAGAACGGCTCCAATGCTTATACATTTGTTTTGAAATTTTATCGCTTTCATAGCGTCGCATCTGTCACCCACGTTGGAACCGGCCTTAGACATGAATTAACAATATCAGAAATCAAGTGGGCAACAATATGAACATATGTCTTCAATAGATCAACATGTCCTTGCTCTTACTAGACTTAAAACTATTTACATTGTCAATCACATTAGTAGGAACCATCTATGGTAGGAACAATTAGTCTCTACTTAAAATTGAAGGGAACAACAGGAACAGAGTGTAGGCAAGTTCCAATAAGGCGAATAAGGGTCAAGGTTATTGCTTTTAGCAATAGGTCTAGGTAAATTATTACGTCTAGGTACGTAAACAGACGTAATTTTAACCATGATCCCTATAGTTAATATTTAATATTTTTATGTTTTCTGATAGACTCTTTAAAGTACTTAAAGGAAATGAAATAATTTGGAGTGGTTTTTCATTGCAACATGTCATAAACAGGTGCTTTGTATGTTGACTCCCTGAACAAATCAGAGTTAGCTGGGTCAACGGACGTAATTTTAATTATGATCCCTACCATTAAATGTAACATTTCTCTATTTTCCAATTAACCCTTTTATGTACTTAAAGCCAGTAAAATAATTTGGCTTGTTTTTTTTATTTTTTATTACGACATGTCATAGAAGGGCCCTTTTTGTAAAAACAATCGGCAACAGCCCGTTAAATAGATGTAATTTTAACTAAGCTTCTTATAATTCAAATTACATATTTTGTACTATATTTATCTATTAAAAATCTGTATCAACTTTAAGAATGTAAAAGATTTGTGCGCTGTGTTTTATTACAACATATCATAAACAGGCCCGTTGTATGGCTACTCAGATAAAAAAAAAAATCAGCGTTAGCTAGATGAACGGACGTAATTTTAATAATGATCTTTATAATCAAAGTTTAATATAACAAACCATTCAATAGTTATTGTACTAGAGATGGCCTTGGGGAGAGGCATTTCTCCGCCATCGACAGCTTGACATAATATGTATACTCGACTCTATGTTATAGAGTTATAATGGTCGCATGTAAGTAATCCAAAGCCAAGCCATTTCGGCTAAAAAAGAATAAAAAAAGACACCTCGACAGCTGGCGATAGCTGTCATCGTGTCTTCACGACGGCCGTTCGTCAATCGTCGCTGTCATAATGCTAACCCAAGATGGTTGTTTGTTTGTTTACCTAGATTTTCGCTCAGTGTTCCGATAGTGAGTACAGATTTGAAAGTGTATGGGTACTGGCGTTATTGTTTTGATTTAATTTGTGCTAAACCTAGCTGATAATGGTGCAATATTTTGTTGCCTTCGGATGTTCAGAAAGACCTTCAAAAGAAAGGAAAATGTAATGTTTCACAGGTAGGCCGAAATAAACTTTTTTAGCTATTTATTACACATCTCTGGGCTAACTTATGACTCCTAAAAGCTATGCAATTAGGCCAATTGGCTCATGGCTGTGATATTAAAAACTCGTTTTTCTTTCACTTGCCTGATAATAGGGGTTCAGGATAAGGCATAAACTGTTGTTGGTATTTCAGACATTCAACATTTCAATGACAAACTTAAGAAATAGGGCCCATAAAACGAGTGACAAAACACATCAATGCATTTATTCTATTTGAAGTATAAACATTTGCGACATTAAATCTACAGGTCTACAAAATGTCTTGAAATGCAGATTTTCTTTTTGGTTTGATTTTGTTTAGCAAATTACTCCCACATGTGTCCTTTACAGTCAATTGAAACATAAGTAAAACAATTGATTGTATTCAGGCTTTCAAGTATGATAACTAATTTAAAACTGAAGTATGGTACAAAAAATAGGAAACTCCCCTAAACTGGATCAGTGCATTGTGAACAATAGCGGACCTGAACCCAGACGTAAACGCGGTTTGAAGTGCGGAAACATACTGTCACAAAGGAAGCGTGTGACATCTTAACATCCGGGGTCGGCGACCGCTTTCAATTCTTAGAAAACCTGTCCGCGAAAAACTATTTCAGCCTGATTGATGATGATTTGTCAGCCATTTCAGCCTATTTGCCTGATTTGGGTCTGTGGTGGGGGGGGGGGGGGGGGGGTTGGGCTCATATAATAAACCAAATTAATAACTTTACGTTATTTAATTCCCAAATGGCCCTTGGACGCTATCCACCTTCTGTCTGGGCCCTGCATTACACCTCGCTGACTGAAGGCCGACGCGGACAGCAAGGATCCACTGTCCGCGGGCTGTCAATGTTGTCGCCCCATCACACCACATTGTCTTGCCAACAGGTCAACGGGCCTAGCTACACTAATTAAATGTCCCACAAGGGAAAAAATGGGGCCCCCTCGTGACACCCTTCCACCTGGAGGAAAAAAAACTAGATTTTTTTTGTCTTTTTTGGGTTTTCCATGTCAGAAATCCAAAAGCTTTTGCTGCTGCACTGTTAGGGACGTTGAGGGGGATGAGGCGTCCGTTTTCCATCACCGTCGATGTTCGCTGTAGAAACAGGGGCGCCTCCTTGTGCCTGCAACACCGCGTGTTTCTGGTTGCTCTTGTGTGTGTACACCACTGTGCTGTCTTCCATCATGTATTTCGTCATCTTCGGGTAAGGTAAGGAGACCAGAGGTGGTTCGGGCTTTCTAACACGTAAGCTAAATACACTTAATTGGGGCCTAGCCTTAATTATTACATAAAAAGAAAGATCAAAGCTAGACAAAAACTTTTTACTATCAGTACACAGTGGAACGAGGAAAACGCGTCCGATCAACGCGACTGCTGACTGTAATCTCAAATGTAAGCAACAGTTATTTTGTTGGAAAACTGTAAGAAAGGACCATGAGACCCAATGTTCGCCTCAATATAGAATTACTGTATTTTCGTTTCATTTTTCTACTATTTTGACAGATTAGTTGACATTATTCCAAAATCCTACTTAAGAACAGCCTATTTTTCATATTTTCAATCTATTTTACGTTATGGATTAGTTCTTTACGGGAATTGCTCTAGAATTGAAGAAATACTAAAACTTCAAAAAAAGGCTATCAGAACAGTTCATAAATGCCATCCAAGGGAGCACTGTAAACCACTCTTTATTCATTTCCAATTTCAAACTGTAGTAAATTTATATATTTTTGATTTGGCCATTTACATATTAAACAATCCTACTTTATTAAGTTTCAAAAATTCTGTCCATGATTATAATACACGTGGGAAAAATCATGCTGTTATTGAATCTACACGTCTAACCAAAAAAATCAATAGTCATATTATTATTTCACTAAAAATCTATAATTTCTTAGAAAATAAAAGTAAATTGTACCCTTTTAAACTATTCAAAAAGAAATTTTATTCGTGGCTTTTGGAAAATACATTTTATAGCTTAAACGAGTTCTTCAATTCAACAAATGTAGATTTTTAGTTGGTATAATTATGTCATTTTACTATCATAGTGTATCTCATAGCAATATTGTTTGACTTTGCTTTCGCTGTATTTTTGACATTGTCAATGATGTGTTGTACTTAAGACAAATAAAGATCATTTCATTTCATATTTACTGCAAAAAACGCAACACCGCATGAACGAATGTTTTTTTTTTCCAGGCGATCTTCAAACGAGTTTCAACTCCATCATGGCTTGTCAATCCTGGAAAAGTTCTTTGCCAATCCAACAGACAATCTAAGTTCGACGCCTTGGTAGAAGAGGTCACCTTCTTGGAAGGTAATTCAGAGTATGATTATATTCAATATCCTGATGGGTGGGCAACAACTGTATCGACCTGTTATCATAGGCGTGTCCACGGGTGGTGCCACTGGTGCTGCGTCACCACCACTATTGAGATTGATATTTGGTCTGCGTAAAATGTGATTTTAACATAGTAGAAACTGGTAAACATCAGATTATATTAGACACTCCATTTAAAAACTAATTAATGTAGTCCTATAATAATTAAATTTGATATTTTCTTAGTAATTAATCAAACACATTTGATTTAATTAACTTTTAACTAAAACAAAATTGCCGCAAATACATCAAATGAGCCATAGCTCACAGCTTGGCCTGAACAGCTACAAGCGAGGTGTGTAGCACGATCGAGTGGCCGGACTTACAGTTGCTGTAAAATTATTGCGACTCATATCATAGGTAGCCCCAGTCTGGCTTTGGCTTTCAGTACGTAAACATGTCAGATCAGCTGTTCAACGAAGGAAAATATCAATTTAATTTTTGGAAGATCTTGTTTTATGATGGATTAGTGGTTCATAAAAAGCAAAGCCTGCCGAGGATTTGAATACTCAAGAGGAGCAACAACAACTAAAAGGTGAGACGATTTTTCTAATGTCAAGTGTTTTTGTGGAAGGAAAAATCATTGTAAACAAAACAATATTGAATTGTCAAGTAATATGTTATATTGTTCAATTACCGGTAACTCAGATACAAAAATACTTAAGTCAATGATAAAGCGAAGTTAGATGTTTTTTTTACAAAAGTTAGAATTTGCTCGCATTATGTGCCGCATTCACATTCGTACATCTGACATATTCCGGGAGATAACAATAATTTCTTATCGCTCCTTACTTCCGCCGCGCTCCTTCCCACGGTGGACTGGTGGGAATTCCAGCTAATTCTTGGTAATAGGTTGCAACATTACTCGGAGCTTTAGTAGTAGGTGACAAAAAGCTATTAATTTAGTTACCTATTACCAGCCGTAGCCTAACCTGCCGATGCGTAATTTTAACAAGCTAGTTAATTGTTTTTGCATTAGAAGGGTAAAAAAATGTCTCCCTTATAAAATCATTTAATTTAATTAATATTAGTCTCATAAATAATCTTATTTATAGCTAGTAAGTGCTAAAAAGAATTGATTATTATTTCCAGGGCTAAGAAACAAGTTGAATAAACTTATAGGCCTAATACAATATAAATTTTTATTGTTATAAAACACACAAAAAGAAATTAAAAAATTATAGTTATATGAAATAAAGTTGAAACATTACAAACTGAGTTTAGTTGAGGTACAGTGAGATTTTTACATACTGACGAGTTTTACTGACTGTTAAACGTTATCTCTAAAGTAAATTCAATTAGGCCTAAATGAGTTAGTCTTCAAAAACAAAAGTTTTTCCACATTTTTGGAGTCAAACGTGATTGACGATCTGTGATGAAGTTATCAATCTATCTTCTTCATATCAACCCTCGGCAAACCCCTCCCCCCCCCCCCCCAGCTCCCAAAATAACCAAACAAACATAGAGTTCAGTGAACTCAAGGCTCGGCCGAGACCGGGCAATCGGGAATTGCGTCGTTTCGATTCGTTACTCGGTGAACAGTTCATTTCGTGATGCCGTCGCTAAACAAATACTGAGAACGTTCCACGGTGTTTATTGTTTCGCAGCTTCCACCATTAAAATGTGAATTCAGTACGGTAACGTAGAAGCTAAACGAATACGATTTATGTTCTTAGAAAGCTGAGTCTAAAGAGTTACATTTGTCATTTCCTTTCCAAACTAATACTGATATCGTTCCGCTGTGTCAACTATTACATGGTGAATTAGTAACCTTCTCCACGAACGAATACAGATTACGTTCCGTAAAACCATGTGGTTTTACCTTTGGTGTGCACCAAAGAGTGACATTAGTAATTTCCATTTTAAACTAATAAGTTACTGATATCGTTCCGCTGTATCCACTAAATGGTGACTTGTGTCATCTACCCCACAAACGAATATAGATTATGTTCCATGAAAACCACACAATATAGTGAAATTTGTAATTTCTATTTAAAATTAGCCCTATTGTTGATATTTGTGCTCCTGAATCAAATTCCATGAGAGTGGGAAATCCATTAATAGTCACTCTAATTGAAGCCCTTGGATTTTTGTTTACAATTTTACTTACCGTAACATCATGACTGTTGTCGTCAACCTTCTTGACATACTTCTGTTTGCAAAATCTTGCAAAATGATTAAATTAATGACAAATTCTACATTCTTGACCCTTCGCAGAACATTTTTCCTTTGCACAGTTAAATCTTCCACAGTTTTCACATTTACTTTTGTTCCATGGCCCATTAGGTTTCTTTACTGGACACACTGTTGAGGTAGTTGACGTCGCTGTTACTTCATTTTTAGCTCGCTCGATGGATCTCGCCAAATGGAAAATCCTCTCTGCAGTTACTACGCTGCCATCTTTCTCCAAACCATCTGGCCAGCGATGTCTAACTTCAACCTCGAAATGTTCATTCTTCACACCTGCGACGAAACGATCCCTAATCCGTTCGTCCAAGCCTACACCATATCGACAACATTTGCTCATTTTCTTCAATCTAGTATAAAAATCCGTAATTAACTCTTCCTCTGATCAAATCGCTCTTTCAAATTCTCATCGAGCTGAGAATATTGTTTGAGGAGAGCCATAAGAGTACAGAAAGCTTTCTCCACCTCTTCATATGAACAGGAGTCTAATGACTTCGGGATAAAGTAGTTTTGCAGTTTCTGGAGAGGTTCACATTCTACATACGCCAGCAATAAGTCTTTCCTTGCCCCCTGACTGCGTATATCAGAACCTCCCAGTTCTTTTACCCGACAGATGCGTTGAAACCATTCAATATACTCTTCAGGTAAAACTTTATCCTTCTTATATGCTTCAAAGAGAATCTTTCCATCCTCCTCTCCAAGTTATCTTCAGTATCAAGATCGACATCTTTATCACTTTTTTGGTTCCTTCGTGACATCCTTGTAGCCAATTTAGTATTTTAGGTAAGTTTTTAATAAATAACCATAGATAAAAGCAAATCTTCTTATTCTCACGTTCTAATATACAAATCATAACATAATGTAAAACAGCTGTAAATATACAACAGCAGTACACATTACTGTCCATACTACACTATTAAAAAGAATGCATGTAAATTGGCAATCTAACAACTTAAAATTTTAACATTCCATGTATTTACATTCACCTAATGATTGAATATTTAAAAAAATTTGTCCTTACTACAAACATCAAAAAAACTGGTAACACTCGGCACAGACTACAAACAATGGACTTCCATAGATAATAGATGTATTGAAAACTACAGGTGGTTGCATGAGACGTGAGACAGTGTACCAGATGCGCGGGAGCAAAAGAGGCAATTGCGCATGCCCGCCCACTCGCCGCTAGAGTGCAGCACCGTCAGTCAGCTGTTAGTTCTTGTCAGTTGCCGTTTGCTAAAAACGTCCTAAAAACATTGACTCAATAATAGTCAGTGAAACATTGAATTTGAATCAACTGAATATCAATAACTGTTTATCGTTATTCTTAATTATGGTTCAGCCATATTGTATTATTACTTTGTGGTTTTTCTAACATGTTTAATGGTTATATGTTACGGAAATCAAAGCTAGGACAATTTGGCGAATGTGCGCAGCCAGGCTAGTACACAGTTGGCTGCCCCTCCCACTCCTACTCCATACCCCTCCCAGCCCTCTTGTTCCCCTCCCCCATGCGCGGACTGTCTCACGTCTCGTGCAACGGCCTGTACCTCTTCCATCAGGGAGTCACTTATTCAAGTTTTTGCCAAATAAAATCAAATAAATAAATTAATTCAAACATTTTAAAGTAAAACTCACAACTTTACAACGAATGCTTCTTACTCTTTGCAGGAGTTTTGTGATCAATTTACACGTTACCATCTTAGATAAGTTCTCAAGCTGTCTGTCTGTTAACTTTTTTTATTTACTGTAACTAAGTAAGATAACCTTTTTAAATTTATTTTTAGTTTATCCTAATTTAATAAATTAATTTGTTGTATTATGCTAAGCCAATTTAATTGTGTGACACATCCAATGCTTGTTTGTACAAGTTCATGACAAAAAAGGATTTTTTTTATTTGATTTGATTTGTTGTAGGCCTATAAAAAAGTGTCACATAAATGTGTTAGGTTGTCTTCTGCAGGCTGTACGTAATCCTGAAATTTTAACAATGAATTAGTAACAATGTTTTATTTTCAGATTTGATCTCTCATGAATCTCTGTGAAGAACTGTAGAACCTCTTTCAAGTACTAAAAACATAAAGAAAAAGCTGAACATCAAAGGTTTAAAGTGTGATTGAAGGGAAGATTGCTTGAGGTGAACGTATCTTGAGAAGAAATAGCTGATCCATCTCAAAAAGAGTTGTATCTTAGTGGTTTTATCTCACATACTTTGATACCTCATCTAGGACACTGATAATACACTCGTGTGCTTGACAGACCAGTTGTGCCTTACCTAAGAAATATTCCCTTATCATGTCAGGGACCTTAAAAAGACCAAGTTCAGTATGTAAATATCAGTGTTCAAACTGTGATAAAGCATTCACACAATCTTCATCTCTAAAGAGGCATATGTTGATCCATACTGATGAGCGACCTTATCAATGTTCAAATTGTGATAGAGCCTTCAGAAATTTATCAAATCTTAAGACACACATGTTTACCCACACTGGTCAGCGTCCTTATCAGTGTCCAAATTGTGAGAAAAACTTCCGTCAACCATCAACTCTAAAGAATCATATGTTGACCCATACTGATGAGCAACCTTTCCAATGTCCAAGTTGTGTGAAAACCTTCAAAAAGGCAACATCTCTAAAGAAACATATGTTGATTCATACTGGTGAGCGACCTTATCAGTGTCCAAATTGTGAAAAAGCGTTCAATCATTCATCATCTCTCCAGAATCATGTTTTGACCCATAGTGGTGAACGACAATATCAATGTCCAATCTGTGAGAAAGCCTTCCATAAGTCATCACCTCTAAAGATACATATGTTGACTCATACTGGTGAGCGACCTTATCAATGTTCAAATTGTGAGAAAGCCTTCAGAAATTCCTCAGATCTAAAGAAACATATGTTGACCCATACTGGTGAGCGACCTTATCAGTGTCCAAATTGTGACAAAGGCTTCAGAGAATCATCAAACCTAAAGACACATATGTTGACCCATACTGGTGAGCGACCTTATCAATGTCCAAATTGTGAGAAGGCCTTCACACAATCCTCAGCTCTGAAGATACATTTGTTGACTCATACTGCTGAGCGACCATATCAATGTTCAAATTGTGAGAAAGCCTTCAGAAATTCCTCAGATCTAAAGAAACATATGTTGATCCATACTGGTGAGCGTCCTTATCAATGTTCAAATTGTGAGAAGACCTTTAGACTATCTTCATCTCTAAAGACACATATGTTGACTCATACTGGTGAGCGACCATATCAGTGTCCAAACTGTGAGAAAGCCTTCATTAATTATTCAAATCTAAAGACACATATTTTAACACATACAGGTGAGCGACCTTTTAAATGCCCAAATTGTGAGAAAGCCTTTTTTCATTCGTCATCTCTAAAGAGTCATGTTTTGACCCATACTGGTGAGCGACCTTATTAGTATCCAAATTGTTAGAGAGCAAACGCTTATTCATCACATCTTAAGACACATATGTTGAACCATGCTTCTGAGCGACCTTATCAGTGTCCCAATTGTAAGGAAGCGTTCAATTGTTCATCATTTCTTAAGAGGCATATGTTGTCCCATTCTGGTGAGCGACCTTATCAGTGTCCCAATTGTGAGAAAGTTTTCGATCTTCCATCATCTTTAAAGAGTCATATTTTGACCCACACAGGTGAGCGAGCTTATCAGTGTCGATACTGTAAGAAAGCCTTCATTTATCCTTCAAGTCTAAAGAGACATTTGTTTAACCACACTGGTGACCAACCTACTCGGAATTTAATCTGTGAGAAAGCCATCTTTGAGTCATCAAATCTAACGACCCATACTGGCGAAGTATCTAAAGTATGAGAAAGACTTCTTTAATCCCTAGGTATAACTCGAAAGACTCATGTTCTATTAATGAAAGAATTTAAATGTACAATAAATCTTTTCCGGAAAACATAATGTTAATAAATTGTTTGATTGAAGATTTGAATAATCCTTTATTCAAACAAGAAAACATAATACACTTTTATTGACACTAATCAGTGAAACCATAACTGGATACTATAACCGATGGTGATACTGTTACAAATGGAACTAATCATTGTGATCCTGCTGAACTGCCTGTTCTAGTTCAAGGCAATTGCATAAAAGTGAGCCTTCTAACTAGTTCTTAGACTGTTTAAGATAATTTCTGTCCTATTGTATTTTACGACAACGTGGTACTTCTTTTTATGTTTAGTAGCATATGAAGCGACTGATTGTTATTTTTGTGATAAATTGCCGCTTTTCCCAAAACTTTTGTCAAATTAACAGACTGTTTGTAAATCAAGAATGGCATTTTAAGTGTTTGGATAAATTAATCCACACATTTCTACTTCTCTGTACGCCTTAAATCAAGAGAGTATTTTGACCACGTTTGTATATTTAAAGATCTAAACAGTTAACTCTGCATGTCGTAAAGCTTTGTTTAAACATTTTTTGACATTCCAGATTGACGTTTTATTTGTGCCTGCGAAGCCTGCAAAATGAGCATCCATTAGTTTCTACATCTTAAGTGAAAGGCAAGATTCTTTTTTTCATGTAGCCTGATTAGGAGTTTTTGAGGGAATTTCTCTATAGGGAATATGCTATAACGGTAGTAGTCATACATTAAGACCTAAGCCTGGGATCATGTTACTTTTTTGTTTTGAGGTCTTCAGAGGCCAAAAACATCGTTCAGTATAAAACTATATTTATTTATTTATATTCTGAAAGAATTGCATCCACTTTTGGTCAAAATTTGGATTTTCTATTCTTTCTGGTACAAAGTTGAGGTTTTGTGGATTGAAACATAAACAAAACAATAGATCAGTTGTAAGATACATTGACAATTTAGCAGGGCCGCCGAGAGAATTTTTGTGGCCTGGGGCAGAGTTCCGGTGTGAGCCCCCCCCCCCCGGTGCATTCCTTCCCGTCGCCGTCTGTGTTCGAACCAGATTATTTTGTATCTATGCACACAATTTGCTTTCTTTTCTTAAGTGATTCATAAATATTTTATTTGTCTTATTTTAAGATATAGGTAGAACAAATGTACTTAGGTTTACAGTAGGCCTACATGAAATAATTTGATCAAACTTGCACTTTGGCTGGGTTCGAGAGTGCTTATTGGAGAGCTACCAAGTGGTTTTAGGCCTAACTTATGTATTTTGAAATGGCTAGGCTTACAGGAAAAAATATAAAAATGAATTTTATTTTAAAATTGTTAATTAATTACATTTTTTGTTTTTTAAACTCTTTTTGAACTTATAGGCTAATTAGTTGATTTTGCTTTATAATTAATTTATGAAATTGAAAGAATTACGCAAGGTCCTATTTACTCGAGACTAATCCTCAACTTCATTCGTACGCCATTAGACAATTCAGTGTTGGTTCTTAAGCAAAACTAACTACCGTTCACAAAAACTAACCAACTCGCAAACGTTTCTTTCTTGCCTTCAATATGGCAAATTCATTTATGACATTATTAAAAGACACTTTTACCTTATATTATTGGACCAAAAAACGCAGACACGACAATGTTAGTAGAAGCCGTGAAGGATCTGTTGCAAAATATAATATTTTTGCAATGGTATAGCAGTCACATACCATCGGCACAGCACCAGGCGGCGTCTGTTCACCGACACATAGCAAACCACGGAGACTCATAATTCAGGCTGATAGGCCTGTATATAAGGTCATAGACTATACTTTGTTACTGTTTGAAGATTTTTATAGGTCTTCAAAAATACATGGTGGTGCTACATAACCTATAGCCTATGCAGTAATTAAATTATGCTACTGTAGATAAAAAATAAAAATAAAAAAACCGCCTGAAGATGAGGCCCACTGTCTCTTGAGGCCCGGGGCAAACGGGGCAAACTGCCCCCCCTCTCGGCGGCCCTGGGCCTTGCAAGCATGATCATTAAATTTGGCAGTTTTTTGAAAACCATCCTAGATGGTCTAGAAAATATATTTTCTGTCAAGGATGAGTTTTTCAAAAGTTCATTGCCTGTTTTCATGACATTGTTTATTTTGTGAAAACCAGGGAAACATGGAGTTAAAAATTTGGGGTCCTCTTCAAAACAAGTTTGCTTACTAATATTTTTTGGCATGTCGAATTGTTTTTTGACCATTTTCTCAGGGTAATTTCTTTCAACCCTTTCCGCTTGCATGTCGGGCCCGACCCGACAATACTTGTATATTATATGTATAATTGTATATATTTTATATGTTACTACATATATTAGTATGTTACTATGCCTAAATATATGTTTGTACATATATGTATATTTACATATACAAATACACATATACGTACAATCATATGTGCGTGTACATACATATACATTTATGCAATATACTTTTATATATATGAATATGTACATTATGAGCATGTATATGTTCATGTAAATCTATTTGTACATGATTATACACATTATATCCATGTATATGTTTATGTTGGTCTATATGGATATGTACATTCATATGTATGTTACATAATATGTATATTGTATTTTTTATTTATTTATTTGTTGCTATTCAACAAATGCAATAAAAAATGTCAATATTAGGTGATGTAGTGATTTTTATAAGTGTTGTGTAGACATATATATATATATATATATATATATATATATATATATATATATATATATATATATATATATATATATATATATATATATATATATATATATGAATGCGACTTCCCAGTTGGCCAGACTGAGAAGCCACACTACATGACTGAGGGCGTAGCTCATTAAATAAAAGAGACATGTTAAGATTCAAACTTAAATATAATTAACAGATATTAAAATCAACATAACAAACAGAAAATACAATCGTTTCAACCAGTAAAATAACTAATGATAAACAAGAACGGAATTCAACTTATACGTTTATTAAATTTAATGTTAGGGTTAAGAAGACTGGAACTCCTAAAGAAATAATTAGAACTTTAAACAACGTATCAATTTTGGATCGGACCCCCCTTAATTTAGAAAACCCCAACTAATTTAGACTTACCCCGGGCCCCAGGCCTTGAGCCCCGTGGCCCCTCGGACCTAACCCCCCTAAACCTATACACTCACATCACTGAACTAGACTCACTCCCCCGAATCTAAGTCTGCTGACCTATTTAAGCCAGAGCTACCAATAGGTCAGCATAAACAAGCTATTGTTTAATAACAGTTCCAGTCTACTCATACAACAGCAAGCTCAAATACTTCCTCCTTACATTACTTCCTTGGCCTCACCTGAAATCCACAATTTAAAACCCAAACAATCAATAGTTAATAATTAAATAAAACAATATTAATCCAGTTCCCCCCTTACATCCCCCCTTCTTCTGAAGACGATGTCCTCAGCGTCTCATATGAAATTTTAAATTTTAAACACAGTTAATTTCCCTACTTATACATTTTACAAATTAAAATATGGAAAAATTATGGAATGGACAGGACTGACCAAACAATGTCGGTTGGGGTGCTCCTGTTGTGCAGTAGTGTAAGTACTTTATCCTAATTTAATAAATTAATTTGTTGTATTATGCTAAGCCAATTTAATTGTATGACACATCTAATGCTTGTTTGTACAAGTTGGCAATATAAAGGATTTTTTATTTGATTTGATTTCTTGAATAAAAAAAGTGTCACATAAATGTGTTAGGTAGTCTCCTGTACCCTATATGTAATTTTCAAATTTCAAAAATGAATTAGTAATAGTGTTTTATTTTCAGATATTATCCTTTGTGAATCTCGGCGAAGTACTGGATAACCTCTGTCAAGTACTAAAACATAAAGAAAACGCTGAACATAAAACTTTTTAAAGTGTGACCATAGCAAAGATCTGGGGTGAACGTAAATTGAGAAGAAATAGCTTATCGATCTAAACAGAGTTGTATCTTCATGGTTTGGTCTTACATTCTTTAAACTTCCTCCAAGACACCGATAACATCCAATAACTCGGGTGTTTAACAGACCAGGCGCGTCTTATCACATTCTCTTATCATGTCAGAGAGCTAAAAAGACCAAGTTCAATGTGTCATTATCTGCATCCAAATTGTGAGAAAGCCTTCAGTCAATCATTAACTCTAAAGCTCATATGTTGACTCATACTGATGAGCAACCTCTTCAATGGCCAAATTGTGAGAAAACCTTCAAAAAGGCATGTTCTCTAAAGAATCATGTGTTGATCCATACTGATTAGTAACCTTATCAGTGCCCAAATTGTGAAAAAGCGTTCAGTACTTCATCATGTCTAATGAACGACCTAATCAGTGTTCATACTGTGAGAAAGCCTTCAGACTATATTCAAAACTAAAGCAACATATGTTGACCCATACGAGTGAGAAACCTTATAAGTGCCCTAATTGTGACAAAGCCTTCAGATGTTCATCAAACTTAAAGAATCATATTATGACCCATATGGACGAGCGACCTTATCAATGTCAAAATTGTGAGAAAGCCTTCAGAAATTCTTCATTTCTAAAGAAACATATGTTGACCCATACTGGTGAGCGACCTTATCAATGTTCAAATTGTGAGAAGGCCTTTAGACAATCTTCAGCTCTAAAGAAACATATGTTGACTCATACTGGTGAGCGACCTTAGGCCTATCAGTGTCCAAACTGTGAGAAAGCCTTCATTAATTATTCAAATCTAAAGACACATATTTATACACATACAGGTGAGCGACCTTTTAAATGTCCAAACTGTGAGAAAACCTTCATTAATTCATCATCTCTTAAGAGACATCTTTTGACCCATACTCGTGAACGACCTTATCAGTGTCCAAATTGTGAGAGAGCATATGCTTATTCATCACATCTTAAGGCACATATGTTTACCCATACTGGTAAGGGACATTTTCAGTATCCAAATTGTGAGAAAGCATTCACTTATTCATCACATCTTAAGAGACATATGTTGACCCATACTGGTGAGCGACCTTATCAATGTTCAAATTGTGAGAAGGCCTTTAGACAATCTTCAGCTCTAAAGAAACATATGTTGACTCATACTGGTGAGCGACCTTAGGCCTATCAGTGTTCCAACTGTGAGAAAGCCTTCATCAATTATTCAAATCTAAAGACACATATTTTTACACATACAGGTGAGCGATCTTTTAAATGTTCAAACTGTGAGAAAGCTTCTTCTCATTCTTCATCTCTAAAGACACATATGTTGACCCATACCGGTGAGCGACCTTATCAATGTTCAAATTGTGAGAAAGCTTTCAGAAAATCCTCAGATCTAAAGAAACATAAGTTGACCCATACTGGTTAGCGACCTTATCAGTGTCCCAATAGTGAGAAAGTTTTTTATCTTCCATCATCTGTAAAGTGACATATGTTGTCCCAAACTGGCGAGCGACCTTATCAGTGTCCTAATTGTGAGAAAGCGTTCAGTACTTCTTCATATCTATAGAAACATATTTTGACCCACACTAAAAAACAGGCTTGTCAGTGTACATACTGTAAGAAAAACTTCAGACAATATTCAACACTAAAGTATGGGTCAGTATGTTGACCCATACTGGTGAGAAACCTTATCAGTGTTATAATTGTGACAAAGACTTCAGAGAATTGAGTGTATGTCAGTTAAGTGGAAAAGTACCTTAAGCCTTTATGTTGGAGTTAGGCCGAAATATCTAAATTTACACTTATAAAGAGGAGTTTTTTTCTTTTTTTTTAATTGCCCTGGGTCAATCCATATCAAGTGGTCCAGAGGTGGTTGCTTCAACATTTTATTTATTTTTTATATTTATATCATTGAAAGTACAATACATTGGAAGTTAAAAAATGCAATCAGTTTATTTTTAATATTTTTATTTAACCATTGGCGGCCATTTTTTTGTTGAAGAAACGCCGATTTTCAGCTATTTTAGAGCTCAGCGTAAAATTAAATATCTCCTTTTCTATTAATCATAGAACATTCAAATAAAAACCAATCTCTTCAGAAAGATCTGAACTTTAATAAAAGTCCATAAACATACACTAAAAAACATTTTTTAAAGTCATATCATTCTTCAAATTTCAAAGTTAAAATTTAACGAAAATGGATTTTTGAACATTTTTTTATACAAGAAGGCAAACACTTTTGAGCTCATTAATTTTGTCATTGATAGGTATTGTTATGTGCTTTAAAATAACAAAGTTACAAGCTGTGGACTTTTATAGTTCTTTAAATAAAAAGTTTTAAAAATCAAAAATTTTCAAAATTTCACAAATTTGGAGCTCAATATCTCTGTTGGGCATGAAAATAAAAATTTGAAATTTGGCACAGATTTAGTACTTAGTGAGAGGATTGACCTGTAAAAATTTCATTTTGTGGACTCAACTACTTTAGAAAATATGACTGATCAAAGAGTACTAAAACTAGCATGAAATCGGCAATTTCGCGTCATATGTAGTATTCTTTTCAGTTAGTTTTTGCCCTTACATTGTAAAAATAAATGTACTACCACTGGCTATCTCAGCCCTGGACATAATCTAACCTCTAATTTTATGATTGTTGAGCATTTAAAAGCTGTGAAATCTCATTACGCAATGCTCGTGTACCTACTTCCGCCTTGTTGCTGTACGGTTAGTTCAAGTTGCGTGAGCTTCCTCATTACACAGCTGAAGGGACCCATTCTTCATCTCTCTTGCTTATTTGAATGAATTTCTTGGCCCAGATGTTAAAAAATTAATTTAAAGTAATTTTTATCTTTGTTTATCTATTTAATTTTTCCAATCCACCATTGTGTGTTTATAACACAGGCGACGATGTACTCTTCCTCTAATTTTTTTAATGTTTATCATTAATGTAATTTTTTTAAGATTACAGTGAAATTTTCTGTAACAGTGAATTTTGTTTGTAGGTAGGCTACAAGCACAAATCTACAAATGGACCGGGTCTCGGGGATTCAACAATCGAAACTAACAACCAAATTTTAAATGCTAAAAATATGTTTCAATTTTCTTCAAAAAGTATAAATGGCACACAGTACTTGTATGTAGACACTGAAGAAGTAAATTAAAATGAAAAAATTGCAACTTTGGTCCAAAGAATTCATTAAAATTCCCAGGACCCGATCCTTTCATTGATATGTGCCTGTTACCGAAAACAAAATTCAATGTTACAGAAGATCAAAATGTAAAAAATTTACAGAGGTGATAACAGTCCCTGTTATATCTTGATATTTTCAATCTTCTATGTTTTAAAACATGAATCAGCTGTTAAATAATTAATTAAAATGTTTGTTTACATTTATCTATTCCATTACAGATTATCAATAAAAATGAGTTGTACTTTCAATTCTCAATACGTTTAATAAATAGAATATTAGAATAAATAGTTCAAGGATAGAATAGTCCCATTCCATTTAGAGGAAGAGTACATTGCTAATTGTTTTTGCCGCCTATGTTATGACAGACAATGGTGGATCGGAATAAAAATCAATAAATCAAAGAGCAAAATGACTTTTTTATTTTTTTAACCATCTGGGCCAAGAATTTCAATCAAATAAAGCAAGATAGATGAAGCATGAGTCCCTTTAGGTAATGTACTAAGGAAGCTCACACTACTTGTAACTACTGTAACCATACAGCAACGGGGCGCAACTAGGTACACGAGGTGATGAGATTTCACAGCTTTTAAATGCTCAACAATCATAAAATTAAAGGTAAGATTATGTCTAGGGCTGTGATAGCCAGTGGTAGTACATTTATTTTTACAATGTAAGGACAAAAAACTAACTGGAAAGAATACTACATATGGCGAGAAATTGCCGATTTCATGCTAGTTTTAGTACTTTTTGATCAGTCGTATTTTCTAAAGTAGTTGAGTCCACAAAATGAAATTTGTACAGGTCAATCCTCTCACTAAGTACTAAATCTGTGCCAAATTTCAAATTTTTATTTTCTTGCCCAACAGAGATATTGAGCTCCAAACTTGTGAAATTTTGAAAATTTTTGATTTTTAAAACTTTTTATTTAAAGAACCATGAAAGTCCACAGCTTGTAACTTTGTTATTTTAAAGCACATAACAATACCTATCAATGAAAAAATTAATGAGCTCAAAAGTGTTTGCCTTCTTGTATAAAAAATGTTCAAAAATCCATTTTTGTTCAATTTTAACTTTGAAATTTGAAGAATGATATGGACTTTAAAAAATGTTTTTTAGTGTATGTTTATGGACTTTTATTAAAGTTCAGATCTTTCTGAAGAGATTGGTTTTTATTTGAATGTTCTATGATTAATAGAAAAGGAGATATTTAATTTTACGCTGAGCTCTAAAATAGCTGAAAATCGGCGTTTCTTCAACAAAAAAATGGCCGCCAATGGTTAAATAAAAATATTAAAAATAAACTGATTGCATTTTTTAACTTCCAATGTATTGTACTTTCAATGATATAAATATAAAAAATTAATAAAATGTTGAAGCAACCAAATTATTTTTTTCTGGACCACTTGATATGGATTGACCCCCCTCCCAACTAGGGTACTGTAGTACCTTTTCTGTTTTGGCAAATAAAATTTTCAAACAATGCCAACTTGAGTCTTTTTCTAGTGTTAGGGGTTTAGTAGTTAAAGTATTAAAAATAAATTATTTAATAATTAGAAAAAGAGCTCGTTGTGTTAATACAACAGTCTCTAGAAGACTTTAGTACATACATGTATTAATTTTTGTGAAATACCTTAATGTTAATTTTATTTATTTTCAAGAAATAAATTGTAAAAAATACTAATCTTCTAATACAGCAAGCTCTAATACGGCTTAGAATCAAATGTAACGTGTTTTTAGCGAATTTCCCTATAGGGTATACGCTATTACTGTGGTAGTCATGGTAAGACCTAAGCCCGGGACCATGATACTTTTTCGTTTTGAGGTCCCTAGAAGCCAAAAACACCGTTCGTTCAAATTGATATACAGGGTTTTCAGAAAAAAATGTTTTAGGAATTCAGGAGGTTATTGCCCACATCAAAATGAGTAAGAAAGTTCCTGCAAACATATGTCCTACAATGCTTCGTTAATCCGCTAGCAGTCATTTAGTTGTTTATACCAAATAATTTTTATTTCCTTAACAAATAATTGTAGTAAGATCATATTTTTCATGGACCTTTGTTGCACCAAGTTTCATTTTCAGGAAAAAAATTATTTTTTACCGATGTGTATTTTCAAAACGGTGCCCATTTTATAATTTCAAACTCAAATAATTCAAAACCTGTAAAATGTATCAAAATTTTACAAGACACAAAAGTTGAAAAATTAAATTATCTAACCAATTGTACCAAGTTTGTAAGGATCTTACAACAAATAATGGAGTTGTTGCGATTTTTACGTTGAAAAACATTGATTTCTCGTCAGAACTCATGAAAAGCAATAACTCCATTATTTGTTTTTAAATCCATACAAACATGGTATTATTGGTTAGATAGTTTGATTTTTCAACTTTTTTGTGTCTTGTAAAATTTTGATAAAATCTACAGGTTTTGAGTTATTTTATTTTGAAATTTTAAAATGGCTGCCATTTTGAAAATGGTGGCTAGCGGGTTAACGAAGCATTTTAGAGGACATATGTTTGCAGGAACTTTCTTCTTCAATTTGATGTGGGCAATAACCTTCGCAATTCCTGAAATGTTTTTTCCGAACACCCTGTATATGTGTGTGTCCGTGAACACGATAACTTTCGAACGGAAACTCCGATCTAGATGAAATTTGGTACAGGGGTGTAAGCCAGCATCTACTAGGTTGAGTTTGCAAACCAGAATGATCGGACCATGGGAACGGGGTTTTATGGGGTTTCAAAAGGGTTAAAAATGGGTTTTGGGTTTTTAGCGAATTTCCTTTTGAAATAAGCTATTACCGTCGTTTTCATGGGAGCTGTCGTTTATACAGGTTAGGGACACCTCTGCGATTACATAATTTTTTATTTGAAATTGTAGCTTTATATGTGTACTTTCTGGATACGTAGTGATTATTTGTCAAAAACACATTTAATACCTCCACAAGCACACATTTAGTAGAAACAAGTAACGAACGTTATTTGTTTGTTATAAAGATAACAAACAATATAAAGCACATAAAGTATATATAAAGTATATATAAACAATATATATATATATATTGTTTGTTATAAAGATATTTGTTTGTAGATTGTTATAAAGAGTTTTTTATAAAATACTAATAACAGGCAGCTAAAACTTGCCAGCAATAAATTATTAAAAAGCCGTTTTTAATGTATTTTTTCAGAAGACGTGTTTTTACTTTTGCATCATAAATTGTTTTAAAAAATCAAACTTTTATAATTAATAGCACATTTACACAAATGAAACTTTCCATTGACCCATTAGACCTAATTGTTTATTCGAAGAATAGGTTCTAGGCAAAGTTGTTTTCCAAGGACCTAAATTTTGAATGTGACAGTCCCTAATGCAAAAGTTTAAATTTCTTCTATGAATAGACGCTTACGGTACGGTAGGTACTAAATGTGTTTAAACTTAAACAAATAACGATTTTCTAAAAATTTTACATGGGCTTATATGGGAAATAGAATTTTCAATTCTGAGTGTTTGTGAACACAATAACTATTGAAAAAATCGTCTGATCATCATGGAATTTGGTACACGTATGTAAAGATTTCCATTGGAAATTCGCTAAGTACGCAGGTCTGCTGCGATGGGAGTATTTTACCTTTATGTATAAGACTCAACAATTTTAACTTAACCATTTAATTTTAACCATTTAAAAGAGCTTAAAAAACAAACAATGTAGTATTTTGAATTTTTTACCTAGCTTAAATGGTTATATAGAAAATCCAAAAACAATGTTTTCCATGTTATTCCTATGGGAAATCAACAAAACTTTCTATCTTGCTTGACATCTCTTGATAAAATTTTGTATGTACATTCATTAGGAATTGTTTAACTTATATTTGCCTAGAAAACCCATATGGCGGCAAACCTACATACTCACTCATATGGGGCTCACGGGGAAAATAAAAAGAACACCATAACCTTATAAAATTTCGTATGTACAATCAGGTAGGGTTTAACTTATATTTACCAACATAACCCATATGGCGGCAAGCCTACATACTCTCATCTTCATGGATTTTATGGGGAAATAGAAAATATACCTAAATTCCATTGGAAATTCCCTGAGTACGCAGGTCTGCTGCGACAAAAGTAATTTCTTTATAAACAACATTATTTGTAAATACTTCATCTGACTTTTTTTTTGCAATCTCCCATAAACATTGATTGGGAATCTTGTAATAATTTTTATTGTATGTTTCAAGTAAGTAAATTGTACGTACTCATTTTGCACAAATTACGATGCGTTTTAAATAAAATTTGTATAAAATACTGACAAAAGGCAGCCAACACCTGGCGGCAAAATACACTTCTAACCAAAATCTGTTTTAATGTGTTTGTTATAGGGAATATAAGTATTTACTTTATTACCATAAATCTTTATAAAAAATCAAACTTTCGCAGTTATTTGCACATTAACATAGATAAAGCTTTCTAACCACTTATTAATTCATAAAATCAGTCCAGTAGAACTGTAGAGTTATTTGTAAAAAGTTTAAAAAAATAGCTCTAATTTAGTATTGTCTCACCACTATAAATTCGCCGGTTGCTTAGCGGTTTTTTAAATAACTTTAAAATTGTGTGGAAATCGACCAAAGTGGATGGTAATATTCTGAAAGAGCATGGAATTGTCTTCTATAGTTGTTTAGACTTTTATGATAATACCGAACAAAGGCAGTCAAAACTTGGCCAAAAGTAAAACCTTGATAAAACCAATTACAGTGTATTTCTTATTGAAACAAATTTTTTCATTGGATAAATTTTGAAAAACTAAAGTTTTTATGATAGTGTAGAAATTTACTGGGGGAAAACATTCCAACAATCCGTTAATTATTAAATCTGTATACTAGAACTGTAGATTTAGCTGTACAAAGTAGGGTAGGCCTAAATAATCTTTCGTTCAGAAATTCCTCACAATTAAAAAGTAAGAGGTTGCTTAGATTTTATGTAAATAACTTGGTGAGGAAATCGACTAAAGTGGATGGAAATGTTCTGAAAGAGAATAAAATTTCCTACAGATTGTTATAAAGTTTTTTTTTTATAAAATACTAATAACAGGCAGCTAAAACTTGCCAGCAATAAATTATTAAAAAGCCGTTTTTAATGTATTTTTACAGAAGACGTGTTTTTACTTTTGCATCATAAATTGTTTTAAAAAATCAAACTTTTATAATTAATAGCGCATTTACACAAATGAAACTTTCCATTGACCCATTAGACCTAATAGACCAGCACCTAAAGGGGGTTGAGTATGCACGGAAAGTGTAACGCATTTTGACTTTTGGTTGTTGTTGGGGGCACATTGGAGATGACAAAAACCGATGTTGTCGCCCTCCCAGCAGGTGCACAACTTGGGGGGAGGGGGGCAAACATGGCGGGGGGCGCTATGCGTTAAAACGCATATATCTCGGAAACAGTAAAAGATAGAACATCGGTCAAAACGTCGTTTTAATGTAAAAAATGTGGTAAAAAATAAAGGTCATTAGGTCCGAAGTCGTATCTTGACTAATAAACGAGTTATAAAATAAAACATGGAATTATGACATATTTAGATAGCTTTTTTTTAACAAAATACGAATTAATTTGTGAGTGTTGTTACGAAAAGTAAGCAAATATTTTTGCTGATCATTGTACTATGGACTGCTGGGATGCCGAAAACGTAAGTCGCCACTTTATAAGGTGGTCGACAACTTTGGGGGAGGGGGACAAAGATGGCGGAACGCGCTATGGGCGCTACGCGTTAAAACTACTGTATCTCGATAACAATACGAGATAAAACATTGGTCAAAACGTCGTTTTTATCACAAAAATATGCCTAACAAAAAAGGTTATTAGGTACATAGTCGTATCTTCAATAATAAAAAAGTTATAAAAAATATGTTTCAAAAGATCAATATCATACAGCAATCTTTTTACGAAAATTCCAAAAATGATTGCTGGATATTAGTTTGATTTAACAAGTACTTGAACAAATTTTAGTTGGGTGCATTTTCATAACCATTATAAGTAAAATACTGTACGTAAAATTGAGAGCATCCACTCCGCCCAATACTCGGTGTTGCACTGTAACGGAATATAATTCATATAATTTAGGATCATTATATATTTTTTATAATTTATCATTTAATTTTTCAATATAAACTTTTTGCTAAAAAGGTTAAACGGTAAATAAAAAATGCAAAATACATACAATAATCTGTATATTAAACACACAACGCAAATAAAGTTACTGTACATTAATGTATAATTTTTAACCATAATAAGCTTCTACATCATACCTGAAAAAACTAAATGTCTATACAAATAAGAAGTTAATGTTAAATTGTATTGCTTACATTTTTAAGTGGATTGTGAGAATCAATGCTTCACTCGTGCCTTTATCTCTTTATTATCCTTGAACGTTTCTTCCACCGCGTAATATGTAGCCGACACTTAATAGAGAGACTAAATTCACTCGCATTTCCTCCTCAAAATACAGTAACATGAATATTACTTAGTTGAGTTTACTTAAAGAGTCAATAGAATATGTTAACATTGTAAACAAGACGTTATAAACCATCATATTCGATTTCATCTTCATCTTCTATGTGTGACACAGTTTTTTTCGGATTTTTGCAACGACCGTAGCATTTGCAGTAGGAGCAGCACGAATAGTGACCGGAAAAGCAGCTACAAGTTGCCTTGGAACAATGTTTGCATTTGCATGGTTGAAGTAACGTAGTAGGAGTATGCAGTATAGTAACCTAGTATACCTAGTAAACCTCGAATAATCTTGTAATATTTTCAAATCAATGCTATGTGATGCGGATACAGTGTATAAAACACAAAAAAAAACCCAATAACACACAATACGAATTGTTGTTTGAAGGTTTTTATTATTAATAATTAAAATTATTTTGTTCAAATTAAATAAATTTAAAAAAAAATGTTAAATTACTCAAATTATATAGCAAATACTAGTTTTTTTCCTAATAACATTTTTTCAACATATTATATTTTAATTAAAAGTTTATTTATAGTGGTTTTATATTCGGTTACAGCGCAAAACCGAGTATTGGGCGGAGTGGATGCTCTGTTTTACGTATTAAAACTGTTATATCTTTTTCAAAAGTCTGGTCAATCAATAGTATAAAAATCTATCAGCTGTTTTACTTTCATGTCATACAATGTTTAGTAATTTTTGTTGTTGTTATGATTTAATTTAGTTTTCAATGACTATTAATAAAACTGTTTTCTCAAGTTCCAATTTGTAATTATGTTTCTATTAATATCTATTCAAGGACACAATAGTTGGCAACGAGGTAAACCAATAATTTTTTTTGCCATTGTTTTTTTTTTCTTTTTGAATTTAAATCAAACACTCTATGATTGAAAAGTGATGTTATTATTTGTGTCTTACGTGATTTTCCTAGAACAGTTACTTTTATGTCAAATCATCAGACAAGCTCTTAGATTTTGAATTATTCTTGTTAGTGTTCAATTAATTGCTCCTCATCAACTCTCAAAAATGGATCAAGAACAGTTTGAAACATTTATGAAAATGTTTCAAGAACAACAAAAGTTAATTACACGTTTTCTACAAGTTCAAACTACCTCTACTTCAACTACTCCACAATCATCTTTGAGTTCAACAAATAGTTTGGCCTTTATACACTCTTTTGAAAACTACGATCCTAAGAAAGAATCATTCAAGAATTACAGACAGAGATTTGAGAACTACACCTCAATGAGAGGTATCATTGACAACACAAAATATTGTTCTCAACTGCTTCTCAATTCAATAGGGGCTACCCATTATGACTCTTTGGTGTCTCAGGTTTCACCGCGCACTCCACTTGATTTATCCTATAGCGATTTGTTAACTGAATTGGAGAAGTTCTTGAGTCCCAAGGGAAATGTTATGGTTGCCCAACACAAGTTTTTATCTACCTACCAGCTTGAGGAGCAGAATATCACCGATTACGTTTCGACTTTGCGCCGCCTTGCTATTGAATGTGAATTCAAGTCTCCTTGCAGTTGTGCGATTCCGATCACTGACATTTTTATGCGGGTTCAATTCGTTCGCGGTATTAAGGACAATTTTATTAGAGAACAACTTTTGCAATCGGAGTCCTTGTCTTTTGATGACATTCTAAAGAAAGCGTTAGCGCTCGAGGCGTCCAGGCTGGACAGCAGAAAGATTGCTGGTCAGTTACAGCCTGAGCCTACTTCAAATGTTCTAAAGATCAAGCAAAACCGGTCTAGTTCAATCTCAAGTCGGTCAGGGTCCAAAGGTAGTTCTGGTAACAAATTTCAAGCTACGTCACGTAAAGTTTCTAGGTCTTTGAGTCAAGTTGATTATGAACAACTTGGTATAAGAGATTTGTGCATAAGGTGTGGAAAAAGTGGCCATTTTGCTAAAGATTGTAGGTCCAACCCAGACAGCTTGAAGTGTTTTTCCTGTGACCGAAGAGGCCATGTCAAAAAAGTGTGTATTCGAACATTGATGGAATCTCAACGAAGTTTGAACAGCCATGATCGAAAATCTTCCCATGATCGAAAGTCTTCGAATTTTACAAATCGTATTTCTGACACTGAAAGTGATGGAGAGGACGACTGTCTGACCGATTTTGATGTCAACGGAATCGTTGATGTATACCAACACCAACATAAGACAATAAGTTCAAATGATTTGGACAAGTATATAGCTTCTGTAAACCTAGAGGGAAACTCAATAAATTTTGAAGTAGATTCTGGTACCGGATTTACATTTATTCCCCGAGACAAGTTCCACAGTTTGAATCTCCCAAACAAAATTCAACCTACTAAACTAGCGTTCCGTTCGTACACTGGAAATGTTTTTCAACCTGATGGTAAAGTTAAAGTAACGGTGGAATACAAAGGTGTAAAATCTATTGAGGAATTATACATTGTCCCTGAAGAATATGATGCATTATTGGGACGTACATGGATACGTCATCTCAACATCAAACTTGATGAGCTCGATCAAATAAAATCTAACATCAATGAATCTTTTCAAGTATTAAAAGTTGGAGATGTTGATGCAATTGTCTCCAAATTCTCAACTGTATTTGAACAAAGAATTGGATGCATTCCCAACTTCACCGTTTCATTGACTCTTCGAGAAAATTCAAAGCCTGTTTTCATCAAAGATCGACTTGTCCCGTATGCTTTACGCCAAAAGGTTGAAGAAGAGTTAAATAGCCTTGAAGCCCAACACATAATTTCAAAAGTAGAAACGAGCGATTGGGGTTCGCCTTTAGTCGTTATTCCAAAACCTGATGGTAGCGTGCGGCTATGTGTTGATTATAAAATGGGAGTTAACAAACAATTAGTCAGTGCTAATTACCCATTCGACGCCTCGATGACATTATCAACAGCCTTCAGGGATCTCGTTATTTTTGTCACCTTGATTTGTACAAGGCCTATTTGCACGTTCCCGTTGACGAAGAAAGCAGTCAAATACAAACCATTTCGACTCACAGAGGAACCTACAGGATGAATCGACTGTCTTTTGGGATAAAGACAGCTCCAAGTGAATTCAATAGGATTATAGACCAAGTGCTTCAAGGACTACCCAAGACAATTTTGTATTTCGATGACATCTTGGTACATGGTGCCACAAAGTTAGAATGTCAGAAAAATCTGGAACTCTGCCTTAAAAGACTTGAACAACATGATCTCCATATCAATAAATCGAAATGTAAGTTCTTCCAAGAAAAAGTGGAATATTTAGGTCATATCATCGAATTTAATAAAGTTTCTAAAAGTCCTGAGAAGATTCGAGCTATCAAGGATATGCCCCGACCGATCACCAAAGAAGGTGTACGGCAATTTTTGGGTATGGTAACGTTCTATTCCAAGTTTTTGCCTGATCATTCAACTATCACTTATCCACTCCGTAAATTGTTAAGAAAGGATGAAAGATTCAAGTGGACTGCTGACTGCGAAGCGGCTTTCATTAGATTGAAAGATGAAATCTCCAGTGATCAAACACTCACACCATATAACCCAGCCCTACCTCTTGTAATAACTTGTGATGCGAGTCCAGTGGGAGTAGCTGGGGTTCTATCTCATACAGTCGATGGTGTTCAAAAGCCAATAGCGTTCGCCTCTCGTTCCTTGACTCCGGCCGAGCGCAACTATTCTCAACTTGATCGGGAAGCCCTTGCGATCATTTTTTCTATCGATCATTTTTTCAACTACGTCTACGGCCGTCATTTTAAGTTAGAAACTGACAACAGACCATTATCAAGGATTTTCCACCACCACAGTAAGTTACCAGCCATGACATCAGGGAGACTTCTTCGTTATGCCAGTTTCCTATCAGGATTTGACTATGAAGTAGTTTACAAACACGGTATCCTCAACACTAATGCAGACTGTCTTTCTAGAGCTCCTGTTTCCCAGAAATCAAGAAGTTGTGACATGGCTATGAATGAAGAAGTATCTTCTGTATGTCAAGCTTCCATCAATCAAATTTCCTTAGAATTAATAACTGCTCAGACGATCCGGGAAGCAACTGATACAGATGATAAACTTCGTAAATTGAAAGAAGAAATCGAGAAGGACATGAAAGGAAATTTTGAGTTTTCGATAGAAAATGGAATAATTTTCAAAGGTCACCGAATCGTCATACCGAAAAGTCTCCAACCAAAAGTGCTGGATGAATTACACAGGACTCATGTTGGTGTGACCAAGATGAAACAGTTGGCTCGTCGACACGTATACTGGGAAGGCATCGACCGCCATATCGAGCATTTATCAAGATCCTGTGAACCGTGTGCTAAAATCAAGTCAAATCCGCCTAAAGTTGTTAATCATCCATGGATGAACCCGTTGAGAACTGGGAAAGGGTTCATGTTGATTATGCTGGCCCTTTTCAAGGTTACTTCTATCTCATTCTAGTTGACGCCAAATCTCGTTGGGCGGAAGTGAAGCCCTGCCGAAATCCACCAACATCTGAATCGACAATGGAATTACTTATGGACATCTTTGCTACTCACGGTTTTCCATGCATCATGGTGTCGGATAACGCATCAATATTCGTCAGTGATCAGTTCAAAAGGTTTTGTACAAGGAATGGAATCATTCAAAAACACATTGCTCCGGGTCATCCTGCTACAAATGGCTTAGCAGAAAGAAATGTGCAAACCATAAAAAATAGACTAAAGTGTATGGCCGATGATCCCAACCAATGCACAGCAAGATACGGGAGATATTGTTTCGCTACCGCTCTACGCCATTAGCCAATGGAAAAACGCCTGCAGAAATGTATCTTAAACGTAACATCCGCAATCAGCTGGATGTATTCCGACCGCTCACCTATCATCGAAATTCTGCCTCGACTACAAAGATTAGAGAAATAAGCGTGGAGATCGAGTATTAGCTCGACATTATGCTAACAACAAACCTTCGTGGAAGCTTGGAACAGTGAAGAAACGGTTAGGGCGACTTCATTACATGATCACCCTCGATGACTCAAATGTAGAGATAAAGAGACATATTAATCAGCTCAGAAAAACGGAAATCAACAGGAAGACTGTTACATTTCAGTCCGACAATACGCCATCAGATGCTCTGTCTACGCCTGCGCCTCTAATACTGCCTGACGTGCCTCAGCAAACCACTTTCGACGACGAGCATCAGCGCATCATGACAAACGAAACAACTACTACAAATCGAGAACTAAGTCAAGATCAAGAACCACGTCGATCAACAAGAACTAGAAAATTCCAAGATATCTTGAAGACTATCGCACATAAAACAAAGAAATTAAAGCGTGGGAGAATTGTTATATCTTTTCAAAAGTCTGGTCAATCAATAGTATAAAAATCTATCAGCTGTTTTACTTTCATGTCATACAATGTTTAGTAATTTTTGTTGTTGTTATGATTTAATTTAGTTTTCAATGACTATTAATAAAACTGTTTTCTCAAGTTCCAATTTGTAATTATGTTTCTATTAATATCTATTCAAGGACACAATAAAAACCCATGTTTATGTAATATTTTACTTTTAATGGTTATGAAAATGCACCCAACTAAAATTTGTTCAAGTGCTTGTTAAATGAAACTAATATCCAGTAAACATTTTTGGAATCTTCGTAAAAAGATTGCTGTATGATATTGATCTTTTGAAACATATTTTTTATAACTTTTTTATTATTGAAGATACGACTATGTACCTAATAACCTTTTTTTTGGGCATATTCTTGTGACAAAAACGACGTTTTGACCAATGTTTTATCTCGTATTGTTATCGAGATACAGCCGTTTTAAGGCGTAGCGCCCATAGCGCGTTCCGCCATCTTTGTCCCCCTCCCCCAAAGTTGTCGACCACCTTATAAAGTGGCGACTTACGTTTTCGGCATCCCAGCAGTCCATAGTACAATGATCAGCAAAAATATTTGCTTACTTTTCGTAACAACACTCACAAATTAATTCGCATTTTGTTAAAAAAAGGCTATCTAAATATGTCATAATTCCATGTTTTATTTTATAACTCGTTTATTAGTCAAGATACGACTTCGGACCTAATGATCTTTTTTGTTGACCAAATTTTTTACATTAAAACGACTTTTTGACCGATGTTCTATCTTTTACTGTTTCCGAGATATCTGCGTTTTAATGCATAGCGCCCCCCCGCCATGTTTGCCCCCGTCCCCCCAAGTTGTGCACCTGCTGGGAGGGCGACAACATCGGTTTTTGTCATCTCCAATGTGCCCCCAACAACAATCAAAAGTCAAAATGCGTTACACTTTCCGTGCATACTCAACCCCCTTTAGGTGCTGGACTATAATTGTTTATTCGTAGAATAGGCTCTAGGCAAAGTTGTTTTCCAAGGACCTAAATTTTGAATGTGACAGTCCCTAATGCAAAAGTTTAAATTTCTTCTACGAATAGACGCTTACGGGAGGTACGAGTGTACTCCTAGTTAATAAATTAATTATTAAAGTCCAGTAGAACTGCAGATTTAGTTGTACTAAGTTAACGAAAATATGTCTAATCTCGGTATTTTCCAACCACTATAAGTTCGGAGGTTGCAAATAACTTTTTAATGGTGAGGAAATCAGGGCCGATTTTGTAAATGGGCCCTGTGGGCCCGGGCCTAGGGGCGCAAGGGCCAAGGGGCGGAAGAGCTCAAGGGCTTTCTTAAGTTTGTTGGGAGCGTCATAAAGGAAATATTTTACAATTGATCAAGCAGATTTTGACGTTAACGCCATAACCACGGGGCTTCGTACTCCTAACAGTAATAATGATAAATGTTTTGCAAACAGTAGAGGTCGCAGTAGGCCTATACAGCGCGTACTGTACTGTGTAGCACACAAGTGCGGAAAGGTGACGTGGCAGGAACACCCGTCCTCCCGAACGGCGCGCCAACGACTAATCCTCACTACGGGTCCATCTCCCCCTGCCGCGCCGCCCCACCCTCTCCCCCCCACAACCCCTACGTGCGAGAGCAATTCTCGAGATCGTGGTTCTGCGCAGGTTCCTCTCTGTCTGGTAGACCTATAAATAGCCCGCCAATCGAATCGTCTCCACTCTCGATTCCCACTCATGACTCATCATTGTCACTGCCTGCGTTCTGCGTGTTGCTACTTGATAGTTAGTTGGCAATGTTGTCACTCTTTGACAATTCGTTTGGTTCAATCGTGTGATAATGAGTAAGAAACCAAGCGGCAGCGAATTTAGGAAGAGAGCGGCAAAATATTTTATGGCATTGGGTTTGTTTATTTGATGATTCATATCCTCGGGGGTGGAAGGGGGGGGCGCAAACATCTCTCGGGCCCATAGCGCGTCACATACAAACCGCGGGCCTGGAGGAAATGGGCCAAAGTAGATAGTGACAGCTTCCTGAACATATTTACAATACTAGAAACAGACAATGTATATTATTGCAGGTTGAGTAAATAGCAAAACAGTCATACTGTAATGTCCCATGAGGGTGTGCAACAAATTAATCAATTATATATTTTTTCTGTTATTTATTTTTGTTAATTTTCGTTATAGTTTCTGTTGGGTTTTTGCATCAGTAGATATCATTTTAAGATTTTTTAAGTTCTATGTCTGGCTCCTACAAAACCCTTTTTTATAAAATAAATGATTTTTTTAGAATCGATGTTGACTTTTAATAACTGAACTATTCTGTATGTGTATTTATTCTGTATTAGGTCTATATTGTATTTGTCTTATTGTAACTGTTTATGTTAGGTTATTTAGTATAGCCTACACTTATGGTAGGCCTATAGATTTAAGTTCCCACTGTGGCTATTGCTGTAAAATTACATTGCCAATATGTTAATTGTCAAATGGTAAATAAAGATTTATTTATTTATTGACTTATTTAATGACATTTCCTACATATATATAAGCGAAATCCCATTCACTGACTGGCTCATCACAAAATCTCAGAAACTACCAAACGTATTTACTAAGAAACGATTTTGCAAAGAAATTCCTTCAGGGCTTCGCCTCACACGTCTTCAAAGTTACCATGTTATTCTTATGAAAGCAACATTTTTGTATTAGAACATATGATTACATTAGGGAGTTTAATTTTGTAAACATCTGTTCTCATTTAAATTATTGAGAAAATATTGGTAGTAAAAAACAAGAGGATATTATAGAATTGTGGCGAATGAGCTTAGCGAACGAGATAAACTTGTCAGGGAGTGATCACTGACCGACTAATCACGAAATCTCAGAAACTACTAAACGTATTTACTAGAAACTTTAAACACAGGTTCGTGTTGCCTCTTTGGTGCTCACTAAGAAACAATTTTGCAAAATTCCTTGAGGGCTCTGCACCACAGGCTTTCGAAATTTCAGTATAACGTTATCTGTATGGCCAAATTTTAATATAAATTTAAAAACCTGCGGGGTCTCTTAGGTGCTCAATAAAAAAGTTCTTTGAATGTCCTCTTTAGGGCTCCGCCCCACAGAAGTTCACATTTACTTTAAAGCCTACATGTTGACATTTGACATGGACGATTTTCTTTGCTCATAGATAAATATTAAGAAACTGTTTTGCAAATATAGTTTTTTAATCACTTTAGGGCTCCACCCCACTGGACTTCAAAATTACTCATAGGCCACCGGGGTGTACTGAAACCATTTAAAAGAGTGTAAAAAAATAAACAAAGTTTTTTAAGCACTTAGGGCTTCACCCCACTGGACTTCAAAATTACTCATAGGCCACCGGGGTGTACTGAAACCATTTAAAAGAGTGTAAAAAAAATAAACAATTTGGTATTTGAATTTTTATTATAGCATAACTATAATAAAACTATTTTTGGGGCAAATCCAATAATGTGTTTTCCATGTTATTCTTATGGGAAATCAAGAAAACCCTATATCTTGCTTATTTATTGACATGATAATCAAATTTGGTATGTACATTATCTATATAAGGTTTAACTTATACTTGCTTACAAAACCCATATGGCGGCAAACCTACATACTCACCCCCATGGGGTTTATGGGGAAAATAAAAAATTGCCAGAGTTTGATACAATTTTGTGTTTACATTCACCAATTATTGATTAACTTAGATTTTCTAACAACACCCAATGGCAGAAAACCTACCTACTCAATCCTATGGTGTTTTTATGGAGAAAGTGCTTCTATTCAGTTAGTTTTTATAACGTGTTTGTTTGTTTTAGTATCAACAGCTGTTTTATTTTGCAATTCAATAAAAATTGTTCCACATGTTAATCTTATGGACAAAAAACGAACTTTAAGGACTTCCCGTGGGCTTCAGAATTAAAATATCAAAAATCTAAAACTTTTATGCAAAACTACAAACTGAGACCATTATTTTGACACCTTAAACGTTAAAATCGGTCCAGAAATAATGGAGGAGTTTTGTTTCAGAAAAACAGCCCTCATGTATTATAACCCTCGCCACGTACCTTGACGAATGAATTTTGAATACTATTCAGTTAAAATGATTGGATAATCAGCTGTTCTATAAAAAATTGCATGTAACATAAGCTCGATGTTTTTGGAAAAGTACCCCCTCTCCTCCCCTCGCCAAACCCAGCTGTTTTTGGCCATTCGTCAACTTATGTGGCGTGACTTATAATATAAGAAATAGATTAGATTTTTGTATGCACGTATATATGTACATTGTTTCTCTTTTAAAACATACAAGCTAATACCTGGCATGATTTGCATAATCAATCAAATAAAAATTAAATCGTCTTTGCAGATATAAAATAATAATGAGGCCACTCTGGCAAAATTATTAAAAAACACTGAATGAATGAATGAAAGATTTATTCCACAAAAAAGGACATTACAAAATATAAAGTACGTACATTAATAAAGTAGCAAACTTACTAAAAAAAAAAATTAAAATGAAGACATACATCAAGTAAATGGTTGTGAATCAATGGATTTAATTTATTATTTAATTAGTAAAAAATTACTAATTAATATACACCGGTCGTTTTATTCCTCATGTAGGAATAGTAGTGTTCATCGGGATCGGGCTCAAAACATGAAAGCTGAGACCAGTGGCGGGTGGTTTTAGTACGCAGGCTTTTGTGCTTGCACACATGACAATCACATGACTCGACGCTGTGCACCACTAGGCCTCTGTGCACATGCCAATCACATGACTCGCTGCTGTGCACCACTCTAGGCCTCTGTGCACATGCCAATCACATGACTCGCTGCTGTGCACCACTAGGCCTCTGTGCACATGCCAATCACATGACTCGCTGCTGTGCACATGCCAATCACATGACTCGCCGCTGTGCACCTCTAGGCCTCTGTGCACATGCCAATCACATGACTCGCTGCTGTGCACCAATAGGCCTCTGTGCACATGCCAATCACATGACTCGACGCTGTGCACCGCTAGGCTTCTGTGCACATGCCAATCAAATGACTCGCCGCTGTGCACCGCAAGGCCCCTGCGCACATGCCAATCACATGACTTGCCGCTGTGCACCACTAGGCCCCTGCACACATGCCAATCAAGTGACTTGCCGCAGCGGACCGCTAGGCCCCTGCGCACATGCCAATCACATGACTCGCCGCTGTGCACCGCTAGGCCCCTGCACACATGCCAATCAAATGACTTGCCGCTGTGCACCGCTAGGCCCCTGCGCACATGCCAATAAAATGACTCGCCGCTGTGCACCGCTAGGCCCCTGCGCACATGCCAATCACATGACTCGCCGCTGTGCACCGCAAGGCCCCTGCGCACATGCCAATCACATGACTTGCCGCTGTGCACCGCTAGGCCCCTGCGCACAAGCCAATCAAATGACTCGCCGCTGTGCACCGCTAGGCCCCTGCACACTTGCCAATCAAATGACTCGACGCGGTGCACCGCAAGGCCCTTGTGCACATGCCAATCACATGACTTGCTGCTGTGCACCGCTAGGCCCCTGCACACATGCCAATCAAATGACTCGACGCTGTGCACCGCAAGGCCCCTGCCCACATGCCAATCACATGACTTGCTGCTGTGCACCGCTAGGCCCCTGCACACATGCCAATCACATGACTCACCGCTATGCACCGCTAGGGTCCTGTGCACATGCCAATCACATGACTCGCCGCTATGCACCGCTAGGCCCCTGCACACATGCCAATCAAATGACTCGACGCTGTGCACCGCAAGGCCCCTGCACACATGCCAATCACATGACTCGACGCTGTGCACCGCTAGGCCCCTGCACACATGCCAATCACATGACTCGCCGCTATGCACCGCTAGGCCCCTGCACACATGCCAATCACATGACTCGCCGCTGTGCACTGCTAGGCCCTTGCGCACATGCCAATCAAATGACTCGACGCTGTGCACCGCTAGGCCCCTGCACACATGCCAATCAAATGACTTGCTGCTGTGCACCGCTAGGCCCCTGCACACGTGCCAATCACATGACTCGCCGCTGTGCACCGCTAGTCTCCTGCGCACATGCCAATCACATGACTCGCCGCTGTGCACCGCTAGGCCCCTGCGCACATGCCAATCACATGACTCGCCGCTGTGCACCGCAAGGCCCCTGCACACATGCTAATCACATGACTCGCCGCTATGCACCGCTAGGCCCCTGCACACATGCCAATCAAATGACTCGACACTGTGCACTGCCAGGCCCCTGCACACATGCCAATCACATGACTCGCCGCTATGCACTGCTAGGCCCCTGCACACATGCCAATCAAATGACTCGACGCTGTGCACCGCAAGGCCCCTGCCCACATGCCAATCACATGACTTGCTGCTGTGCACCGCTAGGCCCCTGCACACATGCCAATCACATGACTCGCCGCTATGCACCGCTAGGCTCCTGCGCACATGCCAATCACATGATTTGCCGCTGTGCACCGCTAGGCCCCTGCACACATGCCAATCAAATGACTCGACGCTGTGCACCGCTAGGCTCCTGCGCACATGCCAATCACATGACTTGCCGCTGTGCACCTCTAGGCCCCTGCGCACATGCCAATCACATGACTCGCCGCTGTGCACCGCAAGGCCCCTGCCCACATGCCAATCACATGACTTGCTGCTGTGCACCGCTAGGCCCCTGCACACGTGCCAATCACATGACTCGCCGCTGTGCACCGCTAGTCTCCTGCGCACATGCCAATCACATGACTCGCCGCTGTGCACCGCTAGGCCCCTGCGCACATGCCAATCACATGACTCGCCGCTGTGCACCGCAAGGCCCCTGCACACATGCTAATCACATGACTCGCCGCTATGCACCGCTAGGCCCCTGCACACATGCCAATCAAATGACTCGACACTGTGCACTGCCAGGCCCCTGCACACATGCCAATCACATGACTCGCCGCTATGCACTGCTAGGCCCCTGCACACATGCCAATCAAATGACTCGACGCTGTGCACCGCAAGGCCCCTGCCCACATGCCAATCACATGACTTGCTGCTGTGCACCGCTAGGCCCCTGCACACATGCCAATCACATGACTCGCCGCTATGCACCGCTAGGCTCCTGCGCACATGCCAATCACATGATTTGCCGCTGTGCACCGCTAGGCCCCTGCACACATGCCAATCAAATGACTCGACGCTGTGCACCGCTAGGCTCCTGCGCACATGCCAATCACATGACTTGCCGCTGTGCACCTCTAGGCCCCTGCGCACATGCCAATCACATGACTCGCCGCTGTGCACCGCTAGGCCACTGCGCACATGCCAATCAAATGACTCGACCCTGTGCACCGCAAGGACCCTGCCCACATGCCAATCACATGACTTGCTGCTGTGCACCGCTAGGCCCCTGCACACATGCCAATCACATGACTCGCCGCTATGCACCGCTAGGCTCCTGCGCACATGCCAATCACATGACTTGCCGCTGTGCACCGCTAGGCCCCTGCACACATGCCAATCAAATGACTCGACGCTGTGCACCGCTAGGCTCCTGCGCACATGCCAATCACATGACTTGCCGCTGTGCACCTCTAGGCCCCTGCGCACATGCCAATCACATGACTCGCCGCTGTGCACCGCTAGGCCACTGCGTACATGCCAATCACATGACTTGCCGCTGTGCACCTCTAGGCCCCTGCGCACATGCCAATCACATGACTCACCGCTGTGCACCGCTAGGCCCCTGCACACATGCCAATCACATGACTCGCCGCTGTGCACCGCTAGGCCACTGCGTACATGCCAATCACATGTTTTGCCGCTGTGCACCGCTAGGCCCCTGCGCACATGCTAGTCACATGACTTGCCATTTTTAGTGTATCATAATTTAATTGATTATTTCATTGTATTATGCTACTTAAACCAATTTCAATGTATGGCACAAACAATGCTTGTTTCTACAAGATCATGGCAATAAAGGAATTTTTTATTAGATTTGATTTTTTTTTGTGTAAAAAAGTGTCACATAATGTGTTAGGTTGTCTCCTATAGGCTGCAGGTAATTTTCAAATTTCACCAAAGAATTAGTAACAATGTTTTATTTTCAGATTTTGTCCCTCATGAATCTCTGCGAAGTACTAGAGAACCTCTGTCAAGTACTGAAACATAAAGAAAAAACTGAACATCAAAGGTTTAAAGTGTGACCAAAGGGAAGATTGCTTGAGATGAACGTACCTTGAGAAGTAATAGCAGATCCATCTCAAACAGAGTTGTATCTTCGTGGTTTTGTCTTACATACTTTGAGGACACCGATACACTCTCCTGTGTTTGATAGACCAGGTGTGTCTTAATTTAGACACATTCTCTAATCATGTCAGGGACCTTAAAAAGATCAAGTTCAATGTGTCATTATCAGTGTTCAAACTGTGAGAAAGCCTTCACACAATCTTCATCTCTAAAGAAACATATGTTGACCCATAGTGATGAGCGACCTTTTCAGTGTTCAAACTGTAAGAACACCTTTACACATTCGTCATCTCTAAAGACGCATATGTTGATCCATACTGGTGAGCGACCTTATCAATGTTCAAATTGCGATAAAGCCTTCATAAAATCTTCAGATCTAAAGAGACATATTTTAACACATACAGGTGAGCGACCTTTTAAATGTCCAAACTGTGAGAAAGCCTTTTCTCAATCGTCAGCTTTAAAGATTCATGTTTTGACCCATACTGGTGAGCATCCTTATCAGTGTCCAAACTGTGAGAAAGCCTTCATTAATTATTCAAATCTAAAGCAACATATTTTAACACATACACGTGAGCGACCTTTTAAATGCCCAAACTGTGAGAAAGCCTTTTTTTATTTGTCATCTCTAAAGCGTCATGTTTTGACCCATACTAGTGAGCATCCTTATCAGTGTCCAAATTGCGAGAGAGCATACACATGTTCTTCGCATCTAAAAGCACACATGTTGACCCATACTGGTGAGCGACCTTATCAGTGTCCAAATTGTGAGAGAGCATATGCTTATTCATCACATCTAAAGACACATATGTTGACCCACACTGGTGAGCGACCTTATCAGTGTTCATACTGTGAGAAAGCCTTCATTACTTCTTCAAATCTAAAGGAACATATGTCGACCCATACTGGTGAGCGACCTTATCAGTGTCCCAATTGTAAGGAAGCGTTCAATCGTTTATCATCTCTAAAGACTCATATGTTGATCCACACTGGTGAGCGACCATATCAGTATTCATACTGTGAGAAAGCTTTCATTACTTCTTCAAATCTGAAGAAACATTTGTTGAACCACAATAGTGAGCAACCTAATCGGTTTACAAACTGTGAAGACCCCTTCAGTGAATCATCAATATAATGACTCATGTGTTGACCTATACTGGTGAGTGATTAAGTGTCTAAAGTATGAGAAAGCCTCCTTTTAATCACTCTAGGCCTAACTCGAAAGACTTATGTTTTGACCTATACCGTACAGGGAACTTCAATGTACAACAAATCTTTCCCAGAAGACATCTTATAACTTTAATCAATTGTTTGATTCAAGATTTGAATATTACTTTATTCAAACAAGAAAACATAATACACTTTTACTGTCTCAAACAGTGAAACTATAACTGTATATAATATTCAATACTAATGATCCTGTAACAAAAACTAATCAGTGTTATACTGTTGAACTGCCTGTTGTAGTTCAAGACAATGTCATAAAAGTGAGCCTTCTGACTGGCTCTCATAGCCAGTTTAAGATAATTTCTGTCCTACCTTTTACGACTACGTGGGACTAATTTTTTATGTTTGGTAGCCTTTGAAGCGACTTTTTGTTTGGTGAACTGATTGTTATTTTCGTTATAAATTGTGGGTTTTCCCAAAGGTTTTGTCAAATTTGCAAACATCAGCAATGGATTTTAAGTGTTTGTATCAATTAATCTGCAATCTTCTACTTTCTCTCTACTGTTTGATTCTAGGGATTGAAATAGCATAGAATAGAGTAGAAATAAAAGTTAGAAGTAGACAGAAATGTAGTCTTGTTTTTCGCAAATTTTCCTATGGGAATACGCTATTATGGTAGACCATCACGCTATGCTATTATGGTACGCTATCATGGTAAGACCTAAGCCCGGGACCATGTTACTTTTGCATTTTGAGGTCCCCAGAAGTTAAAACACTTTGTCTACCTTACTTTCCTACTTTTCAAGTCTGTTTTAATGTTTTTTTTTTTAGTTTTTTTTTCAAAACAAAAAAAGTCTTTGAGAGCATATAAATTTTTTTAAAGTCCTTGAGGTTCTATATGCAAAGTTTTAAATGTTTAATTTGACATAGACTTTTATAATATAGGGTACCAAAAATTCTTTTGTAAATGTCTAGTAAAAATTTTTACTTTGGATTGTTTAGCCACTTTTTGCCATTGTGTTTACCCATAATGTTTGGGCCTGTTGTAATAGAATGTTGTAGGCCAACCGGGCGACCGTACTAAGTTGCGGCATATTTTGCACGCCTTCTTGGCCATAGACCAAGGGAAGGGCATTGGATCCATGAAAGTCCCTGACAGAGGTTACGCAAATACCAATAATTTAATCGGACCACTTGCCAGCTTTGATGAGATTTAAATAGACGGACGGACATAAAATACTAATAAATTAATACATGGTTTGAACAAGCCAACAATTCACATGAATGTTAATATTGGACTGAATTTACTCGGACAATTAAACCAATTGGAAACCTAAATAATTAATTACCTAAAATCCATCCTAACCATTACTAATTACATGACTTGGCGCCATACTTTGGCGAGGGTAACCCCCGCTTACCGCCTCCTACTCCTGCTGCGACATCTTAACTCGCCGGTAGCTCCTCCAAGACCACTTGTGTCTCCCGACCGTCTTACCTGGTGCGCTCCGCGCATGCGCGAAGTGGTCAGGTGACTTCCACCGGTCAGCTGGTTTTGGTTTGGGGTACTGGACAACTCCACAAAATTCAACTTTGTCATGGAGAACCATAATACAATTGTCTATTTCAAGACAAGTATGTGTTTTGAAAATAGTGTTTTTTTAAATACATTTAAATTAAAAAACTTAAAACATTTTAGTTCAACTTTACAAAACCCACAAATTTATAAAAATTTATTTTTTACTACTGTACCAACACAACACCAATACAATCTACCAATATTGCAAACAATACAATACCTTTATTGCAAACACCTGGAAACAAAAACAATGAAGTGAATGAAACTTGTCTCACAAAAATATGTTTATGGGTGCAAAATATTAGTTTTCTTTAAAAAAACATTTCACATACGCTACGGGCAAGGGGGCTCCGCGGCCGATATATATATATCGTATGGCTCATTTAGCCAGCCACCATGTTTTAAGAATAATAAAATAAATTAATTCTGCGGTGCAGAACGCCTGAGTCAGTATAAGTAAAAATCTAAACACTAAAATAAAAATTAGATCTCTCTTTATAGAGCTAAATCCAGGGCGCTAAGCCATTGCAGCCCAGCTTCACTTGAGCTATGCAGACCGGTCAATCCTTCAGGGAAGGCCCTCAGTGGGCACTCTTCGACTATGTGTGTCATAGTTTGATACTCTGCTCCGCAGTCGCATGACTGGTCTTGTGTCATTCCCCATTTGTACTTCCAATAATTACATCTTCCCACTCCAGTGCGAAACGATTGAGTATAGACCACTGCTTCCGAGGAAGATTCAAACCACCTACCGCTACGGTCGGGTCAGCTATCAAGAAGTGGTTCCGACCTTAAAAGCGTCCCAGGAGGAAGTCCAGTTTGTATTGATGGTGAAGTTCGTGTCCATCAACTGGGAGGCTGTTCGTAGAGATGGTTTTCGGGACCTCAATCGGCCCGCATTCTGGGGTAGGTAATCATGGATGGGCAGCTGTGGAGGAGATAAGATCTTTGTGTAATATCTCTATAATAACTCCGTGGGGTAGATTGTCAGGAAGGATGATACCTGGAAAACATATGTAAACCCAAACTTTCTAATTTTATTTCTCATGTTTGTTCCTGAAAATAGACCTGTGTTATTTACGGTGATTAACAATTAGGTCAATAAATCAATGAATCAAAAATTCTTCATTCATTCTGTATATACATACATACATACATGAATAGTGTCAATATACAAAGAATACAGTTAATACTACAAAGGCATAGGACAACTGTTAAACGATGCTCTTTACTAGTAAAGAATTCAGAAACATAAATAAAATTATTAAAACTATTACAAACTTTCCCTTAAAAAAATACTTTACCCCCCGTCGCAGCAGACCTGCGTACTCAGCGAATTTCCAAAGGATCTTGAGATTTTGTATTTTCCCCATAAACACCATAGAAATGAGTATGTAGGTTTGCTGCCATGGGATGTTGTTAGAAAATGTTAGTTTTGTTAGAAAAATATAGTCAGAGTACAGGTACTGTATGTAAATAAACAGTAAGTTATTGCGAAAAATTTCATTAGAACGCAAATAATAGTTACCGCTAGCCTATTATTTTTTTAATTACTGAAAAAAATTAACTACTCTTTGTATTGGTGAAAAATAATTTTAACTTATATAAAATTATTTTTAGTAAGACAACATTAAAACACTCTGAAAGGCGAGTGAGCAGACATGAACATCTCTTATCAGCAGACATGAGAGTCTGAAAGGCAGATACAAGCGTTCTCTATTGTCATTGGGAAGTGCCCACAATCCATGGTAAAATGAAGAAACACAACAAATTGTAAAATCTTTTAATAATTTATGTTATTTAAAGTTCAGAAATAATACATGATAAATGCTAAGTACAATACAATATATAAAAACACACATACGCACTGGGTCAACAGACAACATAACCTAACAAAATTGTTACAACTTATAATACTAATATACAAAATTTTAAATAATTAACTTGTTAATGCTATAATAATACAAATTGACAATATTTTGATTACAAAAAGGGTTAGGCCTACAACCATCCCTGCTGAAAAATACACATTTCTGGTTTGTAAGGTTTAAACGTTACCAATTTGAGCATTAAAGTAGGCAATGCTTTAATCTCCACTTGATTCTGTAACAATAAAACTGAATAAAATTGAGCTTAAGTCTGAGATATTGAGCTTTATTTAGTCGTGATAGGAAATTCCATTAGGCCTTGTGATTTATTGACCAAGCATCATGGTACGGTACTAATCCAGGGCAAATCTATATTTTAAAGTATTCCTTCCTACCAAAATTGTAAAATATTTATCTGGAGTTCAATCCAACTCCACAAATAAAAACTGTTAACTTTCTTACACCAAAATTATAATAATATTTTAAGATATAATAGGTAATCTAAACAATTCTCAAGTTTTCTTGTCCTAGATTTCATTTACAAAAACTTACAAAGCTATTAAAATGGTAAAGAAATTTGATTTAGAGTTGAAGTGTACTCAAATTAGTAGCTTCACATCTCTAAGTACATAAATTGTATTTTATTAATTCTGTCACAGTTTAGGTATATTTTAGACATTTCAGAATAATAACTGTACAATTTTAAGATTATTTCATTTGAGAACAATTCCAATTATTTTTTTAAACTGTCTTTAAAGTCATGATCATGAGGCCCGAGAACATTTCAGTCCCCAAAGCTTATGTTTGCATGTTGCTGATTTCCACTGACAACATAGCAAGCAATAAAAAAATTTGGTAATTATTTAGTCAAGCGTAGCCAGCATCAAACCTTTTACTATATAGTGGTGACTCGTTATAAACCGTGTTCTTATTAAAAAATACAAATAAGATACTTTTTGAGTATGCCAAATTAATTTTGTGATTTATAACACTGATTTATAAATAATCAGCAGCAAATAATCAGGCAGTAGCCGGTCACCTGTTCTACACACAGCGTCATGGTGCCACCGGCCAGTCTGTGCCTGAGCGGAGAGTCATCAGTGGCTTTCTCTAGGGTGATACATAGTCAGTGGTAGATATTTAACTATGAGTGAGGTTGTATGTAGTGATATGTGTCTCCCTTATTTTTATGGATTTGAGGCAAAACATACATTTTTTGAAGACCATGGGGTATTACAGTTAAATAAGAAGTGTTCATAACGTTATCGTTGTTATATAAACAGAACCATAAATTTTGGTGCAACGGAAGGATGACAGCGGCAACCTGTTGAAAGGAAAAGTTGTCTCAGCATAAAAGGTAAAATTAAGGTAATTTGTTATTTTTTCAATAGTATACTAAAATATGCTTTTGCATCCTCAATAACTATTATATATGTAATTAAAAAAACACCATTTGAAACGAGTAACCCAGATAGTAAAATGTCTGAGACTGGCGATGCTTGGCTAAATAATTACCATAAATTTATTTTTTTAGGTTTGTAAAAGTATTTGGGATTCATTAAGTACACTACAGTTTTTCCCAGATTTTAGGTTAATTTTTCTTCTCTAGAAATCCTTAAACAAGGCTAAATCATAATCTCAACGAAGATTCAGTTTGCTATAGATCCCGATAGCAGACGTACTTCCTATTACATAATAAAACTCATATTGTCATGCCAGTTAGGTAGAATAACTTCAACAGTACTTTACCAAGTAATTTAAATTCCACTTACACTAAGTATGATGCACAAAAAAATTATAGATATAAATGTATTGTTTTTTTTGTTTTTTTTTTTTAGAGTGTCAACTGAAACTATACATTCCTGGACAGTTCCCACACATTTAAGGAAATGTAGTAATGTACTTTAATGATATCTAGCCCAAGGATTTGACGCATCCCCAACAAAAATAAAAAAAAGTAATTGTTTTTTGTTTATATTACAAAAATTTGTTAAAAAAGGAAAATAAAATAAAAATTTGTATAATTATTTCATGAAGCACCCAAAAATCTAATTGCAGCTCACTGCATGACGTTTGCCAATCTCCCCAGAATTTAAAAACGATTTGCAAACATTGAAGAAATTTAAGAACAATTCCCCGTTTTTCAGAATTTCCCGGTTAGAAGAGACCCTATTTAATAAGTGATCATTTTAAGACATTTTTAATATTCAAATAGTTTAAATACACTGTACTCATGTTGTTTTACAAATCATTTGGGAGTAATTACTACATTACATTACGAAGATTTTTATTCCCTAAGAAAAATCAGAGATCACTTTTTTCCGCGGACAACACCATAGTAGTTCAACAATGCCACAAATACCCTGATCCAATGAGATGACGAAAGCTTCAAAAACCATCGCAAGCAAAATAAAAATTGCTTCTATTTTTCTCTTTTCATAAATTTGACCTAAGGCCAATAGTTCATTAAGCTAGGTTTACACGTCAAGAGTTTTTTGCTCTCGGGTTAGTTTCTCTCATAAAAATCTCAGATAGTTGTTGATAGTACTCGCAGAAAATTATCGAGGATTAACTATCTTGGAAAATTCACTGGTTGTGTAAACACCTCTGCCAATACCTCCTGAGAGTACAAAACTTTCACGTGTAAACCTAGCTTTAGTAACTTACATATACCATACTAAACATACTTGTAAATACATACAAGTTTACAAAAAACAAAAAAAAAAAAATAGTTTTCATAAAATTTATGAAACATTTTATTAAACTGTCTCATTAAATTGTTCAAATCAAAGGTTTTAAAAAAATGTTAGGATATGCTCCTACAAAATAGTACACAATGAGCCATAAAAAGCATAAAACCATTGATTGTAAATTACAAAATACATAAATCACAATTACTAACATAAAATATCACCATAAAATATGTGATAAATATTTGGTTGTGGAAGCATACATTTCGAGACAGAAGATGTGTATTTCCCAGCAAAGATATAACACAGGAAAACTTAATACTATGAAAATATCACAATGCAGTCAAGCTTATTTACAAAGTGAAACGTATATGATTATTCATTGATGTGAGCGAGGCGGGGGGAGGGGGGAGAGGGAGGGGTGAGGGGGTTGGTCCCAACTAAACGGAACAATACAGGGGTTGAGCAAACAGGGAATGATAACTCGATAACAAATGTCATGGTTCAAAATATACGAAGGATTGGGAACATGATGGCTGAAAGAAGAGAGCGCAAAGCGATAACTTAATAAAGAAGGAAGTATTTCATATTTCTATCAAGCAATTATTGAAGTAAGTAAATAGGTTTGGTAACATACACTGTTTTTTTTTCAAACTAATTCTTCATTGCTATAAATTGTGTATATTTTTAACTTTGTTACATTTAAGAATGGGTCCGTAATTTATCATTTGTAATTTTCATTGGTTTTTGACCACGAGTAACAAATTTACCAGGCCTTCGTTATTTTTACTGTAAAAACAAAAACAAAAAAACTTATAGAAATGTTACCACTGTAAGGCTTACTGACAGGTGCAGGCTTTGTTCCGTTTGAAAGTCAATCAATTATTTGTTATTTTAGCTGAAAGAAACTAATTTGGATTTTACTCTGTTTCAAGCTGATTCTAACCGACGATTTTATATTAGAGGTTGGCAGCCTCCTTTTTGACTTTGGCGGTATCCAAAAGACGGCACATTTAAGCATGTACTGTATTAGACCAAGTAAGCAAGTAAGCTGCTTCAGTGGATGTTAATGAATAACCTATTAGGAAAAAAACTGCAGCCAGAGTGGGGATTTGAACTAACGACATTGCTGCTGTCACTAGTGCCAACCAATTTGTGATTTTAATGCTTATTTCAGCTATCTTAATTAGGTTTTACCATTCTAAAGAAACTGAGTAAATTGGAATATTTATTTATCATATTAAATAAAAAATTGTAATACCTACATAAAAATTTAAATAAGGTATAAAGTTTATTTAAAACTGTTTATTTATGAATACAATGTGTTCCTAAAACTGCCTCATACATTGTATGTATAAAATCTTTATTTACATTCTGAGATACTCAACTACAAATATACTCAGAATATTTAAAAGTTGTGTAGTATACATGTAATAAAAAGTATTTAACTGTTTTCATCCTTCACACTATTTTGATAATAGTTTTAGTTTACAAGTTATCACAAATTTACCAAAATTTGCTTTTTGAAAACAAAACGTTTCAGTAGCTGATGTTTTTATTGCAAAAAGATTTTGCAAGTAAAACATTATTTATTCAAGTCACATTTTCCACAAGATCGTCTTCTGAGAATACTTTAATGTTAAGAGAATACTATAACCTTTAATACACCGTTTACAGGTGTTAAGGTGTTTATTCGATAACCCTTCTTCAAAATGTACATTTCCTTCAATATTAAATTACAGCTCAGCTTTTTACACATGATGAATCAACATTCATTTGTAATGAAGACAACACCAAACACTTTTGATTTTGATCCTCACTCTCTCTGTGAATAAATAAATAAATCACAATAGGAACTAAAATGAAAAAATATATATATAAATAATTTTAAATCATTCTCACTGTACCGCAAAAGCACAGCGCAAGTATAAATAAAAAAGAAATTGCACCGATATGGAAACATTGCACTTGACATTTCGATGGCAGTATCGTTAGACAACAATGCGACTGTAACGAAACTTGACGACGTTAACAAACAAAGTTGTATAACACCTACTGATGAACACTTATTGTACAGGTTGCTATGTAGTCCTATACCTCATTTGTCCTAACTATACTACACTTCCGCTAAAATGATTATAAAAACCATGATATGATCGGCGAGCTCAGTCCGGTCCGAGGCGAAGAAAGTCCAAGTGATGTCGATGATAACTATCTGAAGAAAACAATGAGTAGGTCAAGTGTCTAGCTTATTATGAAACAATTTTATTGAACAAAGTATATGAAAGAAGATCTAAAGGTCTACCAGAGCGAGGCTATCTTGGACATCAAGTACCTCAAATAATATGGAGTGTTCCTGGTGTTTTATTTGTTTCTTATTTTACTTTGGGTGTATCTACGCCAGTGGCATTTTTTTACGTTTTGACGGGGAACGGTCCAAACCCCAGTCTTGTTACTATCTGACATCGACCAGTTGTTAGAAAGTATCATTAACTAATAGCCCAATGACAAATGGCATGTGGGTCCGGAATCGAACCTTTAAAAAGCAACTTTTCTCAGGATCGAACCGATTCAAAGGCGAGCACTATAACCACTCAGCTACCCAGCCAGTGTTGTGCAAGTATTGTCAAATATACTTTTAATAATAAATAGAAAACATGGAAAGTTACACACAGAACACATGCATTCCACACGTATTAGCTCATCATACAAAAAGCTTTAAAATACACATAGAGAGCCATCGACATGTGGCAATAGAATAACGTGATATGACTAACGTAAAAAGGAAAGATACTGTCAGAAAACTTAACAGAGTTGAGATAGAGTCTACTGGCACAAAAATAACACACAGGGTGTGTACTGCCAAATAGATTGAAAAATGTGACTTGGGAGTGAAAAATGTCAAAAAGCAGTGACTTTTATATGGTCTATTTATAAATATTTGTGTGAAATTGCTTTAAGTTGAAAAACTTTAGCATTATTTTTTCAATTTTTACACGAAAAACCAGTGACTTTACTTACATAAAAAAACCAATAATAATAATGAGTGACTTTTGTGATTACTAACTAAAATTCGTGACTTTTGGTGACTTCAATGGAGTAGACACTCTGCACACATTAGGCCTACACAAATCACAATTTTTGTAGCAACATTCTGTTTTCTCTAGCAGAAGGTCTATATTTTTTCACTAATGGAGAAAGCAGAATGTTGCAGCAAATATTACCACCTTATTGAGCTAATTTTTGTAACTTTTTGCCAGTGGGCTCTACTAATCAGCTCATCATCTTATGGGTGCGCTCTACCTCTCTGCGGCGCGTAAATGTAAGGGTTTAAGTTCTCCCTCCCTGTGCACTTAGTTTTTAACCAATTAAAATCCTATTGGTATTATTTTGTTTATCAGATGTTAATACACTATTGTATCGTTTCAAAATTTTTATATAAATGCAAATTTGAAAGTAAATCACCGATAAAGTTTCGTAAAAAACGTGTTTTTTTAGGTCCATTTAAAGTAAGATAAAAAATTTTTTAAAGAAATTTACGACGATAGACTAGTAGATTGGACTCTTATAATTATGAAATCATATTTGGATTTACGAAATATTTATTAGTGCGTGTGTAATTAGGGAGAACTAAAAGGTCTGCAAGCGCCTTTCAAGGCGCTGTATGGTGGCGCGGCTAGGCGTCCACACCGGACACTAACCTGCCGCTCTCCCACCACTAACTGCTAGATTTCCCCTCTCTTGGCCGGATTGCTTTGGAGAATATTCTGTTGGTTTTCCTCGCGCGTTGTTGTTCTGGCAGCAAATGCGTTAACGTGCAAATGTCTTATGTGTTGTATGTAAGCGCTTCACAATTACACAAGACTTTTAAAACTTATAGCCTAGGCTAACAATTTAAAGATGCCAAACGCAAGACAAACAAAGAAAACTACTCTACCATTGAGTGCTAAAAGGAAAAGAAGGAAAGGAGAAAATCTGCGTCGTTTGGGTGAAAAAAGATCAAATAAGGAAGAAAACAGGTAATATATGATAATGATATTTAGCTTTACGTTTTATTCGTTATAGGCTGAAATAGACTTCTAAAATGTTCAATAAGTTATATATGTGTAGTAGGCTGTGCCTACATTTGAACTTAGATGTTTATTTTTTTTAATTTAACCCTAAATATCTTAAAAATAAATAAATATCTTAATATCCTACATATACACACTTTCATGAAAAAAATTGAAATGACCATAGGCCTATTACTCCAGAACTTAAATTAAATGTGTTAATCTTTATGAAATGAAGAGTGTTCCTAAGTTTGAAGTTTAATTTGGTGAAAGGGCAGGCTATAAAATAGTTATTAAAACGTATTCATTACTTTAAAATGTATTAATCAATATAAATTGGTTATTTTTCAGTTTTCAAACTGACAGTGAGTGCCCACTCGATGGCCTACCTCTCCACCATAGTAGTCCAAAAGATAATGAAAACGTATTTAGTTCAGAAGAAACCAGTTGTATGGAATCTAAGCCACACAGCACTCCCCATAGTGGACCTTCATCTGAATCACCAATCATCGCCTCCCAGTAAGTTGATAAATAATTAATTGTTCAGTACAAGAATATGCAGTAGGCCTAATTTGCCGTGTATTTGTTTGTTTTACGGATCAGAGGCCTCTTTAGAAAATGAGAGGTCTGGAGCAAACCATTCTCTGAAAAGGTGCGAAACTACCATTTCAGGTTGGTAATATACTATGGTTGGTGGTTTTAATCGACATTTTCTCCAACATTTATAAAATTTAAAAAAATCAAGATTAGGTGTAGTAAAATAACCGAATAAAATACCAATAAGGTTGATTTGCCAAACCTTCATTATAGATCTAATAATGTAAAATGCAATAATGTTGGTCTGCAAGTAGAAAATCAATTAGGATTTTCCCACCTTTTTTTATAAATAATAAATATATATAATATAATCACCTACAAATAAGCAAATTCTGTAAAAAAACATTAACACAATATTTAAATCCCAGTTATTTACTTTTTTACATAATTTTTTAATGTTCATGTCCTTCGGTGATTGAAATTCATTGAATGAAAATAATTTTTTAGCGAATTTACCTATGGAAAAATACGCTATTTTTTAATAGGCATATGAATATTGCCCCCATGAAAATAGTTGTTCAGATTTCATCAAAAAATAATATCAGATTCTGATCAAACTTGATCAGATTTTTATGTATTATGGGACATTCCCGGATCAAATTTGATCAGGAATTAGTTCAGAAATGAACAAATCTGAACATTTTTTATCAAATCTGATCAAAGCCCCTGACTAAAGAAGCCCCTGATTAAATTTGAATAACAAAAAAATGTAAATATAAATTTAAAAGAAATTTTAAGTAATAGAAACGCGTTAAGGGCTATGTAACAGAGTAAATTAGAGTACAAAAGTCGATAATTTCAAACAAAAACTGTCGCCGTTCGAACTCATGACCATTCAACCTGAAGGTCGACGCTCTACCGACTATACCACAACACTGTTAGACATGAATTGTAATCAACGTCTATTAGCCTATATTCGTCCTCATGACATTATGGAAGTGCTGAATAATTTTTACTGATGTGTATTTTTTTATACAATAATGACAGTTCTATTCCCAACTAAAACCCGGCATTTAGTTTTCAACATTTCTTATTAGTAATTTAATGTTAAGTGTCATAACTTAATTTTATCACTGAACTTTCGTTGGTAATTTATACCTATGTTCATATTTTTTTGTTGGAAAGTTAATTTTAACTACGGTAATAGTTAAATTTACTTCAAGTTAATTTCCTTGGTTGCGTTGTATTTGCATTTTTAATGGTAATTTGATCCGTGTTGTAGTTATTGAAGTTACTATTTTATTTACACACAGATTTTGATTTACATAAATATATCTTTATAAAAAATGGCTACCATAACGTTTGTATCAATTTTAATATTTGTTTCTTATTAAATGCAAAAAATGTAATTTACAATACTTAACCAATTAATTATAATCTTTATTTTAAAATATTATAAAGATTCCATCTTAATGTTTTTAGGCTAAAAATATGAAGAAAACGTGAAAAAGACGTAAAAATGACGTTTTTGTTTTACTTATTTTTTACCTTTTTAACTCTACCTTTTTACCTTTTTTAACTGAACATTTTAAAATTTGTTCAACACAATTTATAAATGAATGCTTTTTTCTAACCAATACACTAAAGAAATGTAAATAAAGTTGAATAAAATACTTTTACCACCACCAGAATTTGAACCTTACAACCTTTCGGTCAGCGTTCTAGCGCCTTAGCCCACTCAACCAATCCGAAAAATTTAAATTAGGGCCTACTAGTAATTCGTTTAGTACTCAACCTTCCTTACACTTCATCCCCCTTTCAAATTTTTTTTCAGAGAAACAGCCATTGACGGTTCCGAATGGTTACATGGAATTAATCCCCTTCCTGAGGAAACACGGAAACATAGGTAGTC